>QLNU02015270.1:55828392-55926042 GCA_006491805.2 Dysdera silvatica | reverse complement strand
ATTATTAACTATAGTTAGCAACCTTAATTTCCAGAAAATGTATTTTTTCATGGAAAAATCCCCTGGTGGTCAATGATAAATAAAGAATGCTTAAAAGTGATCCGTGAACGAACGAGTTTGAAACACTGCTCTAGAACAATGGGTCTAAAACAGGGCGGCAGGGGCGGACTGGGCCTCGGTCTTCTCGTGGGCTGGGCGTCCTCCCATTATCCAAGGTATGCGCCCTTTAAGGGGATCCAGTCCGCCCCTGAACAGGGGTCTATTTTCCCGGATCTAAGGAAGGTACTGCACCTTTCTAGTGTTTTCGCATATCAGTAAAAAACTACTTTGAGGAAGATGTTTCATACCTCGCAATATTGCAATTATTATAAGATAACTTTTTTGGAAGCCATCTTTGTCACAAAATAAATAATGAATAAAGAACACCAGATTATTTCAACTGAATTTATTCTTGATTAATTATTCTTGATATTAAAATTTTATTATTTACTCTTGATGTTAAAACTTGATTTGTTCTTATTTTATATTTGATTTTAAAACCTGATTATTCTTGATATTTAAACGTGATTGAATTAATAATTTCATTGAATTAATAAGTTAAAGGAATCAATAGTTTGATTGAAATAATAACGTGATCGATAAATTGATTGAATTAATATCCTGATTGATAAATTGATAGAATTTGGGCATTCTAAAGCAAATGTGTGAACACATTATCGTTTTTATGGTTGTATTATAGACGAATTCATTTCCTCTTCCCACAATTTTGGAATGTCAGTTCCTTTGGCTCTTTCGAAGAATTCCATTTCCATTCATTTATTCTGTTCCATTGGAAATGATTCTTCCAGTCGCCAACAACCCCTAAAAAAATTCAAAATAAATAAGCAAGTAAAAGAAAAACATCCAAAGTTGGTACTGAAATCTAGCGGATTTTAATTAATATTGAATCTGTTATTGTTTTGCTTTGTCTACTTGTAACCAAGAGAAAGGTCAGTCACCGAGTGCTATGGTGTTGTTTACATGTTTTATTTACATGTATTGTTCACACGTGTTTACTCATCAACATTCAGAAGGCAAGTCAGAGTTAACTCGCCAAATATTGGGAAATTGGATGTTGGAGAACTGGAATTTGTCGAGTTGCAAGTTGGTGAGTTCTAGTTTGCTTCCAACTCACCAATTTCCTACCTGCGAAACCTACAAATTCCAACTCACAAAATTTTGGCAAGTTGAACATTGTAAGTTAGCGAATTCAACGTTAACAATTTTGAAGTAAGCTACAACTCATCAACTCACAAACTTTTTGTGAATTAAAAATTGAAAGTGGGCCAGCTGTAATGTACTTCCAAATTCTAACTCGCAAAATAATTTGCGAGTTGAAAATTGAATGATGAAATTCTCTCAGTATCCTTGTTCTGATTAACGACAATATTTTACGTTCCTGACAAACGCTCCATAGAATTGTATTCCAATTAAAGACGTTTCTTCTCCGCCCCTTAAAAGTCGCTGAAAGGTTGGGTTGAAAATTCCACCTAAAATATTCCTTTCCTAGGAAAGTTTAGTTTTAGCGTTGCAGGGAAAATTTTCTGATTAAGGAATAATGAAGTGCTTAGAATTACCGAAACCCTTAAAATGTGCATTTATTCTGGAAATTCACCGTTTGACGAAACTGAAAACTGACGTCTTACCGTATTTTACTGGCATCCCAGCCGCACGTGAGTCAATATCCATTTATTCTAATTTGTACGAGGTGTACCATCATTTAGGTTTAATTTGAAAATTAGGTTATGAAACTTATTCTATGTTTCCCATTGCCCCATGCTTATAGGCAGTATTTCTTGCATTGTTTTAATTTAATATCTGGCATACGTTCTCAGTATTGGTGTAATTTATTGTATTGTCATATTGCAATTTAGACAGATATTGTTGCTGAGGCATTGACTTGTTAACCGGTACGGACAAACCACAGACCGGTAGCAAGAATATCAGCTAGACATTTATGTTTCTTTCCATGTGGAAACTTTCGCCATTTATAAAATTTCATTGAATTTTTAGAGTAGTAGTTAGTCCTAATTAAATTTGTTACGTTTGTCTAAATTAGTTCTCTCTTTTTTGTGTTTTGCATCCCTATACCAATTTCATCCTTATTTAATTTTTAATTTCCACCCCTATACCAATTTGCCATTGGACAATCATATGTTTCGCAAAGAAACTGACGGGTTATTAAGCAATGATAAGCGTAATGATAGGTGCATTTATCCAAGTTAAGCAATTTGGCACATTATTATTAACTTAATAATAATAATAATAATTTATCGTCTCCTTTTGTCACAAAGGCGCAATTTAATTTCCCTGATTTTGGATTAATTTCATGACATACAATCAGTCCCAAAGTTATTTTTAATCCATTCGGAAACTGGGGCCCCCTACTCTATTTATTTATATGGCAAAAGCGTTAAACTAAGAGGGAGGAAACAGGGGAAGATACAGACTTCAGGAAAATGGGGGGGGGGCCGATTTCAAAATTTGCACTTGACATTGCTTGAAACTGAAAACCACTATTTATTAACGTGTATATTTGGTAGAAAAGGTGGGTGGCCCTCCCCTAAATCTGCGCCTGGTTCAGCATAAAAGAAATATCATATAAGAGTTTATATCAATTTTCAAGGTATATTGATTGCATTTATTTTTGTAGGCGGAAATATGAAACGAAGCTACGAAAGTAGTGCAGAAAAGAGGAAGATAAAAAAGCTGAAGATTTAAAGAACACCCGTCTGCAAAAAATAACTCAGTCCTTTCACAATATGTCTAAAGCTGAAACTTTAGTAGAATTACCATCAAGTGCAGAAAGTGAACTGACTAGTTATGATATTCAAGAAAAATTGATAGAATCGGCCGAACTAACTCTTTAAACTAACTCACAAAGCGACAACACAGCTTCTCCACCTCTCTCTTTAGCTTCGCTTCCTTCGGACTTAGCAAATTTCGAAGGGAAATATTTATCTTCTGAAGTTAAATGGCATCTTATAGGTAAGGGTCCGAATAGACCGGAAAGTCCATTTCCACGAGATGATGAGGGCAGAGGATTCAGCGAGTCACATAATTACCACATTTTCAAATCTGGCATGAAGATTTCCAGGTTATGGCTTTCTTACTTCCTAATATTAAACAAGTTTTTCTATCATCCATGCTGGCTTTTTGGTAGTAAAAGTTTTAAAAACCAAGAGTGGATCGAGAACTTTAATGATTCAAACCTAAACAGAGGAGTTGAGCTACACGAATCATCCTTTCAACATTTACAGGCATGTAAAATCCATCAGCAGTGGGTGCACAAGAACACGATAGATGAGGAACTTGAGAAAAGCATTTTGGAGGAAACAGATTTATGGAAAAAGGTTTTAGATCGTGTTATGTCTCTCTAACGCTTGCAATGCAAAATATAGCTTTCAGAGGTCACAGAGAACATGTCGAGGGCAGTAACAACAAGGGAAATTTCTTAGCAATTATAACTTTACTCGGAAAATATGATCCAGTACTTCTTGAAATATTAACAAAGCCGAATAACTCTGTTACTTACTTGAGCCCTACAATTCAAAATGAAGTTATTTCCATACTTGGTAATAAACAATTTTAAACATTATACAGTTTTATGGCCTAAGAACTGCTACAGTTTTCTAAGTAATAGAAACCTATGTTACCTAAGGGAATTGGACACTAGGGAACATACAGGGATACAGGTAAAAAAAAAAAAAGCATGAGTTCAGTACTAATAGGATTTAAACCTGGCTTTTCTGCATGAGAGACGAACATGCTACCTCTATATCACCATACAACAAGGTTCAGATTAGAAATTAAAACAAGCGAAGCAGCATGTAGTTGGTTGGTTGCATTTTTATGGCACAAGGACAGCAAGGGTCATTCTGTGCCAATCAAGGTGAGATCATACATACAGTATAAACATAGTGTGTGTCACTAATACAAGAAACACAGTAAGAACAGCATGCACACAACACAAATTTATTAAATATTTCTATACACAAGATATGCTATGAAGAAATTTTGAATTCGAAGTTCAGTATTGCACAACCTCTTAACGTTTATATCTTTGCTTCATGCTTACTCCCCGAAAACCTAAATAGAAAATCAGACATCAGCATGTTAAGAAAATACATATTTTTAACATTTTTAACATAATATTTTTAACATAACAATTAAACATTAAGCTCTAATTATATTTACTATTTTTAACTGATAGACTCATTAGTGATTGATTAACAATAATTTCTTCAGTTACAAACTCTCATCAAAATTGTTCAAGCTTTGTTTCACAACTGATCCAAGGCGGAAAAAAATTATTTATGGCGAGTCTTACTTTCTTTATAAAAATTAAGGCATCCAAAATGTGAATTTTAAGCATTATAAATGCTTTTTTTGTCATAGTTGTTGGGGAAAAGTTAAGAAAAAAAAAATCAGCTAGTACCTAAAATTTAGATAATTTTATGCTGAGAATTGGTTGTATTTTTATGACGCATGGACAGCAAGTGCCATTCTACGCCAAACTAGATTTTACGCTAAGGAATTTGGTTTTTAAATTATTCTGATAGCTTTAAAAATAAGGAAGCTACACTAGTTTCCGTGAAACAAGATAATAGTCGTACGCAGAAAGTTTATAAAGGGGGGGTTATAGGCTCAATGGGGGGGTTACAGAGCTACAACTCATATATTCCTATGTTAAATATACAAAATTTCATTGCAATGGGGGGGGTTACAACCCCCATCACCCCTGCATATGCCAATGAACGAAATTTCCCCAAAAAGCGTTATGCCACTGTTAAAAAAATAGCTGCCAAAAAAATGACTGACCATAAAAAAATTTTAAACCATGGGTTTTAACTCTCAACATGTTAACCGTTTGGCAGTTACTGTGAAGAAGCTATCATGCTTCTCTTGTGTTGTGCCAAAATCATTAGAAGCCTTGATCAGCTGCTGTTTGTTACTATAATTAATATTAATATAATGAAATAAAAATAAATAAAATAATATAATAATTTATACCAAAAAAAATATCTATGCATTTTATTCACTTTATATATATAAAGAAAAATTCTTCAACACTCAAACGGTTAAGGAATGCTCAGATAAATTTTAAAAAAAAAATGTGTCGTCAAGCAAAACAAAAATTTTTTTTGAAAGGATTGACCCTTTCTGACTATGCTAGCGAAATTCTCTAACTAATCACAAAAGAATTTTCGAAAACTAACTTTGGTATCAGGAAAATTGCTCCACATTCATGGAAGATTTGGTTATTCAAAACTAGAAATTACGAGGGTTCCCCATGACTTCTCAGGTTTGACCAAAAATCTGGTTTTGCCCTGATCTAAAGGCTAGTCAACACTGGAGAAGACCGGGTCTCGCAATTTTGTTCTCAGAGACTGTGTCGCAGCGGCACAATCCCATAGACATTCAGTAGACCATCAGGTGGTCCAGAGGCCATTCTGAGAGCAAAATCGAAACATATTGGTCCCCATGCTAAATGGGCATGTTGAGACAGTCCTATACAATGTTGTGGAACATTGCGCCAGGTGTGGACAGTTGTGATAACGTAGATCTAGGCAGCCTGCCTCAAAACTGAGTGGTGGCACTCCACCGACGTGTTCTGCGTGTAGTATTTATTTTTTGCCTGACAATGTGGCCCAATGCTAAAGTTTTGCAGTTAATAGGTTAGCATACATTATCTCTTGTTTATGGGATCAGATCACATGTCCAGATTACAAAAATCATTCAAAGAGAAGAGTAGCAGCAAAATCTCAACTTGTGGTCCATGAAAGAGTTCCAAGTGGTCCGTGAGACAAGTCATTATTTAAAAACATAATTGAAAAAAAATGCTTATAAAATCATTAATATTAAAAATTAAATCTAAAAAGTAGGTTGGTGATATATTTTTAGTATTCTACAATCTGACGAAACTTCAGAAAATGGTTTTGTATTAAAAATGTGAATTCATCTTAAGGTTAAGTCTTAATGAAGAATACGACAATATTATCATTAGATTTGTTCTTTTCTGTTTTATTTTTTTTTCCAAGAACGATTTTATAAACACCTTTCCCACCAAACATGACCCGTATCCCTTTTATATTGTCTTACATTCAACTCGTGAAGATTTTTCAAAAAGTGGTCCGTGGCTTAAATTGAGTTGGGGAACCGCACTGATCTAGAGAATCGAGACTTTGGACCATAGCTTCATAAAAAAAAAAAAAAAAGTAACAAGTTCCAGGTACCTGATAGAATTAATTCTGGACCATTCACATAATCATCAAATGTATTACTGTCATGACACTTGCATGGTTACCTAGAATAACTGTATCACATCTCATTTGAAAAAAGGGAAACATTTACTTGTGAATTGAATTCTGAAACATAATGCCTTGAGGATCTATTAGATGTTTCTTAACACAAAAAGCAACTAAGCCAAACTATACCAAACAGTCTTTATTTGTCCTAGATATTACTGGATGGAATTCATATTTATAAAATGTGCACTGAATTGCAATTCCGCGACGATGAAAATTTTTGGTATTATTTTTGTTGTTTTACTATAGTGGATAACAGATAGCAGTTGTCTTGCCATCTGTTATCCACCATGATAACATTTGTTATCCACTATGATAATATCTTATCTACTAAGATATCAGCCGCAGTGCCGGGGCGAAAGCCCCAGGTGCAAATTTTCAATATTGGACTAGTGGAGGTGGGTGCTAATGGGTTTTAGTGGGCAATACTTAATTTGCCATAGCACTGGCAGCCGCTATATTAAGCTGATCAGTAGTCTTGTCTATATTATCTTAACAGATAACAAAGCAACATATTATTAAACTCCCGCGGATGGCTATCTATTGGCCAGATAGAACAGAAACACAGATAACCAGGCAGCTAACACATTCCACCGAGTCCATAAAACCCTTTTCTCACAAATCCGGAACCCTCATTACTCGTTTCCTGTGACCGACCTGTGCGTGGATCCGATGAAACCAGCCAGAGGAGAACCATGCTACATGAAGCGGATCCGTGTTAGCCGGATCAAATGTGTTAAACTCCACGAATGGCTTAATCTACTGTCCAAGACATAATAGAGAACGATAGCTCATTACTGCAAGTTTTATTAACAAACATGAAATTGTGGATCAAACCCACAACTATTGGAATGCTACATTCAAATAAATATCAAATTCAAGTAGATACTTATGATCAGAGACATAACTACAGGAAGTTTCCATCCCAAACCTAGGATGGGCTCGTGTTAAGCTAGTTAAAATATTTAGTTATTTGGGATAAGACCGCTGGCTTAAAGTGACCTCAAACAATGAAACATCCAACCCAGCTTCCAGAAATATGAACCCGTTAGAAAGTGGAGTTACATTGGAACATTCCAGAAAACAGATTTATGTTATACATTTAAGCATTTTTTCACCTTGAGATTTTTTACAAGTCTTGCACCTGCAGTTATTTCCTTGTCTGGTTGCTGGTATCTTCTGTTCTGGCTCCCTCCATGCCTGCAAATGCATACATCTAAATGAAATTATATATAAAGAGACTTACTCATATTTTACGAGCCTGCATCCTTGAGTTATTTGAGCAGCTTCATTTGTAAAATGACAAGCAAATAGCAGCAAGTTACGAGGCTGAACTTTCCACGCAAATCTCATGAAGAGCAGTGAGTAAATGGACAGAGCTGTAAATAAATTTTCAGTGATCACGGTTAGTATTCAAGAAACTATTCCCAACACCAATAATACACAAAAGTACAATAATGGTTGAGAACTGTGTAATCATTTTAATTTCCCTAAAACCTCAACATTTCTGTTTGTCTTGGACAGTGTTTCTCATTTCTGTTCATTCATTTCTGTTTCTCAAGACAGTGCAAATTGAGAGACAAACCAATGGCACCACATTTACCTGCAGTTGTAATATTTCAGAAACTCTGCAAAAGTTCTTGCTTTTCACCAATGCTAACATAACTTAGGTCAATAGAAAATACCAGATAGTGGAAACAGTAAAAGGTAATCAAATCATTTCTACATTAACTTTTTTTTTTACAACACACAATTTACTAAGGTCATAGTTCGCTTGGATCTATAATTTTTTGGGAAATCCAAATGTCGATTACCTAAGCAACCAAACTACATACTAAAGTGGGCAGAAAACTGCATGTATTTTACATCACCATCGGAATTGTTTGTTTGTGGTTTTACGGCTCAAAGACTACAGTGGTCATGCTGCGCCGGGACCTACTGTTTTCCGAGGAATCCGAACCTCTTAGGGCCTAGGGAACCAAACCCCAGACTACAGTGAGCAGTGCATTCTTTGCACCGTTGGGAGTCGAACCCGAGTTAACGGCGCACTAGGCGAACGCGTTACCACACTGCGCCACCGCAGGGAACCATTGGAATCAAACTTAGATTAACTGCATGATAGACGAATACACTACCACTACACAACCATAAGGAAAATCTTCCAATACAGATGACTAAACCCCGGATACATTTTTAACATCTTCCTTATTGAAATCAGTGACTGTCTTAGATATTAATTGTTTTTAATTCTATAGACTCTTGGCCAATAATTCCTGGACTTAATCATCACTTTAGACTGGTTGGGCAACATAAGAATCGTTCTGAATAGTGAAATTCATTATTACAGACCTCAAAGTCTGTTTATATTTTAAATGGCTGTCATGTTCACAGTTCTAGCAGGACAACCGCATGCGAGGTGAACAGACTACCACTGTACTACCACAGAGCATTTGTAAATCTACATATTAAGAAATCTTGTTTATATTTTCCTATCTCAAGACACTAATCCCACACTTCGAGCTCTCTAGGATGGGACGGACTGTTTAAGAAAACCTCAGAACAACAATATATTAACACATAACCAAGCTTGCAGAAAAACAACCCTAGCCCAGTGTACTCATTAATAGAGAAAAAAAATCATTTTAATCAATAGTTTACCTTAAATAGTTGAGTTGAAATTAACTTAGGCAAAGTATTTAATACAAACATTAAACACTAAGAACATTAAACTTAAAACAATTTATTTAATGGGCATTATTTTCAACTTTATGTCGATCACTAAAATTGTCGTCGTAAGAGAAATGCAAACGTACCCATTGTCATTTTTCCACTAATCATACTTGGATCTTTTTTTATATCAGCTATAGCCGCAATTGGAATTCCCCAGTTGGCAACTGTTTCGGGAGACAGGACATCAAAACAGTGAACAAGTTAAATGCAAATTAATATGAAAATAATTTATTAAACTTAATTAACATGACTATGTATGCAAAAGTCAGCATATGGCTTATATATTACACAATGGCAGATTTAAGAAATCCCCACCCCTAGGTATCACCCTTAGTCCCTTACAAAGAAAGGAATATTTTGTGGGAAAAAAAAACACATACACACCACATTATTGATTTTTTACATGAGGTGGTGATTTTTCACATGGCTATTCAAACAAATAATTTTATATGATAAATAAGAATTGGCTACTGAGTTTTTGGTTGCCACCCAAAATGAATGCTATCCGCAAGCACATATCTACTCAGAAATCCATCACTGACTACACCGCATGTTTAATTACCTTTATTTTATTTTTTTCACTTTAAAGAACCTTCATGGAAGTCATTCACATATGATTAATGAAAGGATATTGACAACTGTCACGCAGAACTTGCAAAACTCTCTCTCAGAAATAGTGAATATTTCTCTGAAAGGTGACTGGTAATTACGAATGTGAACATACACAATAAAATGCACAGTCTAGCCACTGGGGTGCAACCTTCCTTAAACAGAAAATTAAAAAAAAAACTGACCTTTTAAAATCATACACTATAATTACTTAAAACTAATTTAATAAAACAACAAGAGATTCTTTGACGAGAATTTACATCATTTACAATATACAGAAACAAATGTACACAAAACATTGAAAAAGTGTAGCCTTACCCGGTCCCCAAAAATGCTAAAAGAGAAGAAAAGGTCCTTTCAGTAATTTGAAACATTACTCTTAGATTGAAATAAAAATACGCAAGTTATACAAACACAAGCTACATACATGTGTGACAAGCACAAGTTGCATATAGGAGTAGTAAATACAAGTTACATATACAAATAACAAATACTCTAGAACCTCTCTAGCTCGAAAACTTTTGTCACTAAACTTGTATATTTAACTGCATTCCTATGTATATTACATACACTATACAGGGTGTTCATTTAAAAACGCACCATCTTAATAACTTTGGTTCTAAGATAGGCACAATTTTGAGTAAAAACACGTCAATTTTTATTTCCAGGGGGAATACCAAACTTAGTATCAAACAATTTTTTGTTCAAACTCCACCCCCAGGGCACCTAAACTTGAATTTTCAAATGGCAGCCCCTTGTAATATATCATTTTAAGCAGTGCAAAAAATAAAATAATTTTGTGTAAAAAAAAATTAAATTGCTTCATGTGTTTGTGAAAAAGAAATACGAATGCAATTGGTATTTTGACTCTTCCAAACAACACTAGAGAGAAAGAATGCATGCCCTAATCTATCTTTGAATTGAATGAACTGATTTGCACACCACCTGCACAGAAAATCAGGTTCCTTTTGCATGTTGGCTTTGCTCAGTGATACTGGTAGGAGATAGCCACAAATACTGGGGTAGTGATTTTAATCAAAGTTTTTAGTAGTTATAATAATGCCGATGTTATGGCATGGTTAGATTGTTTGTGGTTTTACGGCTCAAAGACTACAATGGTCATGCTGCGCCGGGACCTACTGTTTTCCGAGGAATCCGAACCTCTTAAGGCCTGGGGAACCAAACCCCGGACTACAGTGAGCAGTGCGATCTTTTATGAGATCTCTGAGTAAGCGTTCTTAAAATAAAAATTGCTTTTTAATTTAATCTGTGTAATGTTCAATCTATATAAATATATCTGCTGCAATGAGTTTTTCGATGAATTTAATACCGATCTCTTCGCGATTTGGCTTACAAAGCAGCTAATGCCCATTCCGTGAAATAATCGTTTTCAGAAAATACACTTTAAACACATTCATAAGGGATTAAATGTTTGTTGTCTGTAGCTCAGTAAGTAAGAGCACCTGCCCTAATTGTAGAGGGTTGTGGAAACATGCCCCACCAGACGGAAAAAACATTTCTTTTCTTTACGAACGTTTCACCATCTAACTATGCCATAACATCGGCGTTACTATTACTACGCCTAAAAAACGTTGATAAAAATTGTTTCTTAATTTATCTCATCTTTTTTTTTTTTCTGTCATTATGTGGTGTAACCCTATTATTTAACTCACGGATGGCATGAGCTCTGTCAACCTAACGGTTTTTCTCGCACCACCACCCCCCTGTAAGGTTTGGATCATTGTACATGTAATTTATATATGGTCATGATGATATATAAATGGTTACATGAAATAACTAAACTTATTCTGACATTGCAAACTGCTATTATTGTATTACACTTGCACCTGGACTTACCAAATAAATATTTTTTGAATTTGAAAGTATTGTTAAAGACACCATTTTGTGAAGTCTTCCAGGTTGCTAAGGGACACAAGTTGATGGTAATTTGAGTTATTGCCCAACCTACTCAGATCTGGCAACAGAAATTGGTAACCACAAATGTTTATCTCATAGTAAAGTCAAAATGAGGATACAAAGAAGCATACTTAATAATAAAAGTGGTACTTACCGTACTAGAAAATTGTGAAACAATGCACGAAAGACGATACCAGAAGAATGAAGAGGAGGAATATAGAAAAGAAAGGCACATGTAAATGTGTAAAACAATAATTCGGCACAAAAAACTATAGTAACTTCCCTCAATAATGTCATTTTACAATCCCGACGTATGCATCACAGAATTACACACACACACATTCCAATTAGTGAAATTAGAGATTGACTCACAGTACAATACACATGATAAAAATACATATTAACACAATATGCACAGTTGTAGTAAACTAATTTAATTCAGCTTTAAAATGTTTCTCGATGGCTTTAAGTCATCTATGAGGAAGCTTTCATAACAATGAGAATAAGAGTGGGAGGTGGTAGGAATGGACTGGGCTGACGGCCCATCGCCAAAGAAAAGAGACTGTCTACTTTTCAAGAAAATGCAGCAGAAAACTGATTAATCAAAAAATACCCATGAACGTTTATTTGCCATATACAATTACGTATGTGGAATATTACCCTCCAATGTTTTCTGGGCATGTGAAGATGTTCCCAGATGCAAAGTGGTGGAACATTATGATAATAAGGACAGAAAAAGGAAACGATCTCTCGAGTGACTTTTGCAAATTCAATTCAAACTTACTGTCATGTCCTGCAAATTCTAATGCTATAGAGTGAATTTTTAAAAAATTTGGTATAGTGTGGTCAGTGCTCCATAACCATCTTGATGCAGACAAAGCAGTAAAGCTGGTCAAAATTTATAAGTCTCTGCACAGTGTTATTCCTGATATTGATAAATGAATTCCTTAATTTGTAACACTTTATAATAATAAAATTTAATATTTTTAATTTCAATGACTCTATATTTTACTTATCAAAGTAGTTTTCTATTAAGAATATAAAAATACGGTCAATAATAACTGATTATTTTTATGCTTCTATAGTAAGCATATTATATCTCAATCCAATAGGGGTGTACAGTAGTCAATACTAGGGTTGTCCCAATTTTTCCCGACTCAAAAAAACAAACCCAAGCGTGTTTGTTTTTTTTAAAAACACTTCTGCAATATTGAGTAAATGGATTTCTAATCACAATGTTGAATCCTGTATGCTTCGATTTCATTGATATGTTATACTGCTACTATAAATGTATATAAAATTAGCCAATTATTGTGTTGACCTTATTTTTATATTAATGGAAAAATATAGTCATTAAATTTACAAACATTATAGAATCTTACAAGTATAAAACTGTACAAAATAAAATAAAGAATTCATTTATTGATATCCACGTTATGGCTCTGCAAAAATTTACAAACCTTGACACGCTCCCCCACCCTAAGCTTTACCTTACATTAGCGTTTTTCATTGCTTTATCTTGCCAAATATTGCAGTATCTTCAAATAAGGTCTAAACTTATTCCACTTAATAAACATCATCCAACGACAGCTTAATATATTCATTTGTCCCTTCATGTAAACGTCATTACATATTGGAACTCTCACATCACTGAAGATAGTAGTAACACTGAAATAATGCATCCTTTTAGGGTTGAATAAAACCCAGGTGGTCTGTTTTGAGTTTAATTGGGCATTTTAAGGATTTATTATTGTTATTATTTTTATTTAAAACAGTTACTTAGGCTATTTTCAAATCTTTGCACAGATGGAAAATAACATAGCTTATTATATAGACTTCTAAACTCGTGTTTGTAAAAATTGCAACACCATGAAGGACTCGTCCGAATTGAATGAAATTTAATGTACAAACGACCTGTGTTGATACAAATAAACGATTAAAATTACAAAGCAAAAAAACAATATTACATGTCGAAAATCAGTATTTGGTGAAGCCACCACGCGCTGCAATAAGTGATGCTATACGACGTGGCATGGAATCAAACAGATGTTGAATGTGTGCCTGAGGAAGAGCATTCCAGATTGCTTGTATGCGACCCCAAAGTTCATCTGTAGTAGCTATGGGACGAGGATCACGAGCGAGACGCCGACCAACGAAATCCCACACATGTTCAATCGGCGACATATCCGGCGAATAGGCAGGCCAAGGAAGAAGCTGTATCTGTTGTGATGAAAAGAAGTCTTGAACATTCCTGGCAATATGTGGGCGGGCATTGTCCTGTTGAAATACAGCTCCGGGAATGCCTTGAAGGAAGGGAACAACTTCGGGCTCCAGAACTTCATTGATGTACCTGTTGCTGTTAAGATTACCTACAATTCGTAGCAGCTGAGATCGTCCATGATACGCAACAGCACCCCAGACCATAACTCTGGGGTATCGTCCACTATGACGTTGGATAATGCACTCCGGAAGGTGGCGTTCACCGGTATAGCGTCTAACACGGATGCGGCCATCACTGTACCCCAAATTAAAGCGGGATTCATCAGAAAACACCACTTGTTGCCAATCAGCACGCCAGTCTCTATGTCCATGAGCCCATTGTAGCCGCAGGCGCCGATGGTTTTGCGTCAGGAGGATCCTGTATAAAGGAACTCTTGCACGCAGTCCACGGTGCAGTAGACGCCGACGAATTGATGAAGCACACAATGATACACCTGTAGCAGTGCAACAACGTTCTGCCAACTGTCCAGATGAAGCAAAACGGTCCGTCACCGCCATGCGGACCAGGTGTCTATCATCCCGTGCTGACGTCACCTTTCGGCGTCCACTCCCGGATTTCTGAGTTGTCTGGTTCTCTTGAACCCACTGCTTCCACACTCGCATCACTGTGCTGCTGTTACGCCCCATACGAGCTGCTATTGCACGATAAGAAAACCCTCCTTCACGAAAGCCGATCATTCGTCCCCGTTCAAACTCCGTAACTTGCTGAAATGTCGCCCTCTTTCGTCGTAGAGGCATAGTGACGTCTCATGTAACGTTTACCACTAGCTAGTGTTTCATCTAGAAAAAAATTAGGGCAGGACATATGGCCTGACAAAAGGTCTTTTTTTTTCGGCTCTAAATACATGGATACTCAGGGCCAGATTATAACAAGGGCTCATGGGGTCTGGGCCCTGCGAAAGGAGGGGCCCCAAAATATTTGCCAATTTTATTTAATGGTAAAAAATAATAAATTCAAAAAAAAAATCGTTCTTTGTTTCCTTCTTCGGATTTACCATCCAAAACAAATCAGAGAAATCATAGCTGGTATCCAATCATAACTACGATGTTGGCGAGATGGTGGGATCGAAAAACATATTCTATCTACAATTTTAAATGGGAATAAAGGTGTGCACATTTTTCAGATTTATATCCAATCTTTATATGTGCATTAGGGGGTGCCAAAGTGGAAGCTGGGCCGGAGCCCCCAATATTCAGTCAGCCCCCGTGGATACTCGTGATGAACATCTGCAGTCACGTCAGCTTTATTGCTACTAACTCCTTCAAACAACATCTTTAATTAATTTGCTTCCTGTTGCTGTTTTCTTTAAATTTTTTAATTTTTGTTTGCCGGTAAGCATATTTTAAAGTTGTTGTTTTTTTCTTTGAGTTAGGTACATGTGAAAGGCGAGGGTAAGGTATGCATGACTGCCATCTAACGGCAATGTTGCCAGATGGCAAGATTAAAAAATCCCAACTTCATACAAAATAATAATTAAATTATTATAACTATAATTTAGTTAAACATTATCCTATACTATATGACAAGTAAGAGTAATAAAATAGGGATGTAAAACATGCTTAATTTAGTGCTTAAAGACAAACAAATTGATTTTAACAAAAATTTGATCTCAAAAATACGTGGAACCGCTAACGTTTATCGCAGTAGTCCGTGGTTGAAAGTCTGCAAACCTGGCAACAGTGCTTTGTTTACAAATATTCGTCAGCAATCTCGTTTTGCCAAAACAACCAGTGTTATTACGAAAATGAAATGCTGGAGTACAAAATTTTTACAAATCAACAAATTTCGTCACTTCTAAAAAGTCACTTAGTCTAAAAAATATTAATATTCTTCATAAATAATTGGTGTTAACTCGAATAATCTGCTGTATTATAACTTTGTTGTATATAACTTTTTTTCATTTCATAAAAATGTGAATAATATGTATAAGTATATATTAAAAAATCCTTATTTTATGAAATAATTATGCATACACATTAAAAAAAAATGATTTTGAAAAAAGAAATTCTTTGTTTAGTTGGCATGTATGTGATGGATATAAAATTACTTTTTATTGCAGTTATGTGAGGGTTTTTTTGGTTTTTTTTGTAATTTTCTATTATATGTAAATAACAGATACTCGAGGTGTATAAGGAAAGACCGTAGCTGGGATTTAATTTGGGGGGTTAAAAACTTTTACATCATGTCTCGATACAATATAGCACGTAAGGCAGTAGCCAAGTCCCATTAAAAAATAGGTTTCGGGGAGGGGGTTCCTAAGATCCTGAATATGTGCATGTGTATAGGATACACTACAACACTATTATTCACTTGTGTAAAGATTTGAAAACAACCCAAGTGATTGTTTTAATAGAACCCAATTTTGTCCAAAACAAAAAACAATTTTACCCAATAAAGCCCCCCCAAAAAAAACCCCACCTGGGTTGGGTCTTTTAAAAAAAAAAAAAAATGGGTTTTATTCAACCATGTAAGAAAGGTAGTGCAAATTAAAAAAATATTTCCACACACACTCGACCAAGACCAATAAAGGTTAGCGATTCCTGTTTTTAACATTACTGAATTGAGACAGTTACACATATCAGGCTCTTCTGATGCTTTTTTCCTAGAATTCAACATTTTAAAGATTCGGGCAAAACTTGAATGTCATCAAAACAGGCTGCGAGGATGAAGCCTGAAGCTGGAGAGACATAGGTGCCCATATTAATACTTCTAGGGAGGGGAGAAAAAATATTACCCTCTTGTCAAGACTGTCAAACATTTTAGTGAATGTACAAGATACTAAAATGCTACAAAAATAATTGATACTGCTTGACAATTAGTAATGAGCTAAAAAGTACCTTATTTTAAAATGTACTTGTAAAACTTTTGAAAGTAAATGCATAGCAAAATCAGGAATATTATATTTTTGAACAGCTAAGGGGGACTCGAGCCCCCCCCCACCTCTTGCCACCCATATGGGTGCCCATGGCATGGGGGTCTCCCCCACAACCCAACCACAAATAGATCCCCTTCACTGATTCAGGAAAATTACATGACCTAAAAAACACCATAATCAACATGGTGGAAGGTCAGTTACCCTGTTGCCATATGTTCTGGAAACATTTCAAAAAAATTCAGTAAGGGACAGACACTGCAATATCACCAAATTTTTAATATAAATAAATAATTTATAACAATAGGAAATTAGAGCCCTTGCCTGCATAAGTAGGTTTTAAATTCTTTGCTCTTTAAATGCTCGACACTTCTTTGAATCAATCTTCCAGCCATTCTAATCTCTATAGAACAATAACAAGATCATTAATCAGTGCTTATTATTGGTTAATCATTAAGTACTTAATATACAAAAAAATACTGGTAAAACTACAGATGAATCCCCTGTTTTGTCGCCAACTCGTCTCCAAAACTGATGCTATACTCTTAAAACAGAGGGAAAGTTTTAGGAAGCATAAAAAATGCATGCATACGCAGGGTAGTCGTATTGTAGTGTCGTAGCATCCGTTCGTGTCGGTGGTAGTTTGTGAGTTGTAGCGGTATGATGAGCAAACATTTAAATGTTTTTATTTTTGTAGCGGATTGGAATTAATAGTATGTTTGGGACGGAAAGGGGGAATAGGAGGAAGAGGTTAGAGGAGATATGGGAGGAAAAGGTTAGAGGTGGCATAAGAGGAAAAGATTAGAGGAGGTATAGGACGAAAAGGTTAGAGGAGGTATGGGGGAAGAAGTATGGAGGAAAAATGGGGGGGGAAGAGGTATGGAGAAAAATGGGGAGATTAGGTATGGGAGAGTTGAGGGGAATATGGAGTATCGCAATGTCGGCGATGAAAAGCTATTTGACTTATACTCCGCAGAGTATATGTAGGTGTATGTATATAGAGGAAGTGGAGGAAATGATTCCAAAAGCCATAAAAAATCAATGCTTAAAGACAGCAGTTTTTTTGGTTAAAAAAATCTAAAAAGAGTATAATAGGTAGTAAACTCATTATAACAGGTAATTACTCCTTAAAAAAACATGGCGGCCGGGAAGCAAATGCATGATGATGTAATCCAGGAAGGAAGTTGCCGTGCCTTGGCGACAAATCGCACGGGGGTACACTTGCATTTTGGCCAAAACACTTATCACCACCCTCACCATCCCACAGGTGCCAAAACGGCGAACATGAACATTTCAGTTAAAGTATTTAAATGGTTAATTTACGTGTATTTAATGCAGGAAACCATGCATATCAAAACTTACTCCAAATAGATAAGCTACCTAGTTTCTAATAAAAAAACATCCATGTCAGTAATTTTTTTTTTTTATTTTTTAAATCATATATAAAGAAATACCAAAGAATACTAGTGGTGGAACTCAAGACATACAGTAAAACTTCAATAATGGACACTCCCGAATATCGGACACCTATTCAGTGTCCGATATTCGGACTGTGTCCGATATTCGGACTGTGTCCGATAATGGGACGATAATGGGACTGTGAATTGTGGAAGTTTACCACTTTCACAATTCACAATCCCATTGTTTGGTATGTCCTAACACTCCAGAATAACAAACATCTTCTAACTACGGACAGATCCGAGATATCCCCTATTCACAGGTTAACTGTATCTATAGAACTTTGCCTTCCCCCCCTTAGGCGTTCTTTTTCCACATGCTTATTTTTATAAATTAAAAAATAAATATCCTTTAAAAAATATTTGCAAAATAATGAAACTGAAGAAAGGGGCGAGAAGGTGGAAAACTCTATTCCTAAGTTTATTTTGAACGTTTACATATGCTATTAAAAAAACGTCCATTTTTGGCTTTTCGTTTTATATTTGCACATGTACAATAAAAAAAAAACAATTAGAAAAATATGTCCCCTATGACCTTAAGTGCAAAATAGAAACATTCAAGGATAGGTAATATCAAGGATTATATAATTAGAGAGTAAATTTTGTACAAATTAATATAAAAATTTCACTTATCAGACACAATATTAATTAATAATTAAAGCTCAAATAGCAAAATACATTAAATTACAGTGCTTGTTAATAAATCCAGTCGTGCACAACTACATTAACTATTTAAAAAGCAGATTTTTTCCTCACTGTCCTCACAACACAAATTTCAGGATTTCGATATGACTATTAGTGAAGTTAATCGAAACGGAAATCGATTGAGAGTTCATAATGTGTGTGTGTCAATGGTACGTGAGGGTATTGTTGAAAAAGTTGGCCGAACAGGCGCCATTGTATTTCCAGAAGTGGTTCGTATAAAAAAACAATAAGAGGAAGCAGAAGAGGAATAGTCTCCATAAGGAGAACTGAAGAATTCTGAAGAGGTTGAGAGTCTCTAAAAAGAAATAAAAGATGTGTAGAGTGTGATCTCATCTTTCAAAAACCCCTTCCGAAAGCGCAAATACCTGACACAACTGGTCAGTCAAAAACGCATTCAGGTGAGCTATGGACGCGGCGAAGGCCGCGAACAGGAAGAACCCCCGAGACCCGGATCTTTTATTTTTAAGTTTACAAGTGTTATTATACAAGTTCATGAGTACAATTCTCAAGTATTGTTGTTTCAGTCACAAGTAGCAAAAATACAGAGTAATTACGGTAAACGACTGTTAGAGAGAGTTCATAATGAACTTGTTTAATAAAACCCAGATAAAACCCCAATTAATGCAAGGTTATTATATTTACTGTTGTTGTTTATTTTGTATGCAAGAGATAGTAAATAATCTGGAAATGTTCTCCGAGCAAGCGGTACTGCGTTTCCAGAAAAGAGAGAGGGACGTATGGTCCGAGAGATCAGGAAGGAAAGAAGAAGTAGAATATCCATTTGGGAATCATAGCTATTAACGAAATGTGGTAGAAGAACCAAAGTTGGGTTCTGGTGAACAAGGTCCAGTGCACGATCCAAGAAAGACAGGTGAGCCAACTCCCCCTTTTCAGTTGTAATAAAGAATCGGTGCACAAGTGGTTCAATAAATGTCAGTGTGGTATTTGTACCGTTAGGAGGCACTACCTAGTGCGGGCCTAAGAAACGAAACTTTCTAGTTATACATATCAATTTACATCTTTCAGTGCTGTTTTGTCTTGTTTAGATTCCTTGCTATTTGTTACAATTTCTTTTCAATTCCTTCTATTAGCTCACACTCTCCCTATATATATCTTGTTCAAATTTTCAATCGTTAATAAAATACTTTCTATCCATCCAATCAAGTTCAAATAAATTTTTTTAAACTTGTAGTGGATGACACTTGATGTTAATACAGTTTTTTCAAATATTAATTCATTAATTAAATTTAAATGATTTTTTTTTTGCTTTCCTTTGGTGTATTTGGCGATTAATGCTTGCCGCCAAATGTCGCCAAAATTGCTTTTCGCAATTTTTCCCTTTCTTCCCTTTTATTTGAGCAGCGCATTGAAGGAATTGACTTTAAAAAAAAATTTTTTTATTATACTTGTTTGTCGGATGTTTCCTTATTTTATGTTAGATTATGGAACTATCTAATACACATTATTTTAATATTTAGAAATAGTTGACCATGAACTGCATGTAAACAACTGCAGTGAAATTATCAGAAAAGTTGTTTTTGCTTGTACTGTGCTTTACAAAATGATAAAAAGAAACAGTCATTTTTATTTTCAATTATATTTTCCTAAACATTGAAAACCAATTTAAATCATTTTCATTAAATCAGATTTAAACAATTTATTTATTTAAAGAAAAATGGTTTAAACTCATTTAAAAAAAAAATTAAAAATTCGGGTCTGGTGCGTTTGCTCAACAAGTCACCTGCCCGGCTATACCTGTCCGGAGCTAGGTAATAACGGGCATGATGCATATGAACTCAGTTTTAACAAGCACGATCAATATGAGTTCAATTATAACGAGCATGATACTCGAGCATATGAACTCGGTTATAACGAGCATGATGGATATAAATTAGGTTTTAACGAGCATGATGGATATGAGTTCGATCATAACGAGCATGATGGATATGAACTCAATTATAACGAGCATAATCGGTATGAGTTCGGTTATAACTAGCAGGCTCGGTTAACACGATAATGCCCGTCCTGTCTATCATCCTCGTTATAAGTTCATATTCATCTTGCTCGTTATAACCGAGCTCCAGACAGGTATAACCAGGAAGTTGACTTATCAGACAAATGACTTGTCGGGCAAACGATCCACTCTCAAAAATTCAGCTTAAAGCATTTGATTTTAAAAAAGGTCATAACAATTTTTAATTTTAATCGCATGATTAAAATCGTTGACACCCTGATATAATATATAAATTAAATTATTCAATTTTTTTAATCTCTCTCTCTCTCTCTCTCTCTCATTACAGTATATACAGTTATACTGTTAATTACTGTTACAGATATACAGTCAAAAAAAAAAAAAGAAGTTCCTAAAAATAATAAATAAAAAAAATTATTAAATAATAGTAAAATATTGAAGGATTATGATCTACTGAACGTTGGTAATATTTCGTTCATTGATAATACTCCACAAAACAAAGTATTTTAAAAATAATTAATGCTTAGTGAAAGGGGGCGCCAAATTTTGATTTCACACAGGGTGCCATGTGACTTAAATCGTCTCCGCATAAATATTATAGTATTGTAACGTATATATATATATATATATATATGTTACAATAGGCCCTTAATATTGTGAGGCTCGGGGCAGAAGCCCCTCCTGTCCCCGTCTGATAGGCTTTGTATACACACAGTGGCGTCGATAGATTTTTTCCGCCCGGGACGAGTGACTGTCATTGCCCCCTCCACCCTAGGGAATGAGAAATTTATTAAATACATTTCATATCCACTACAAAAATAATATAATAAGAATCTTTACCGATGCACAAATACGATCAAAATGTAGCTCTTCGTGGTTTATTGTCTGCAAAATCTTTAATTTTTAATAAGCTTCATTTTGCTAAAAGAGTGTTCATATGATGCAACTGAAATACGCAATGTTAATGGAATTTGAAGTGCTATGGCCAATGTTCCAATCCCATTGAAGAAATATATATATACTTGTTGTAACTACTACTTGTTGTAAGTTTGCTTTTGGGCCACTTACAACAATTGAGATTGTTCTCAGTATTAATAAAGAGACCCTTCTAAATTACTAAAATATTGTTAAACTAATTATATTCTGGGTTTATACTGTTTTTAGCTAAGTTTTGGTCAATGCTGGTTTATTCAGTATTAATCACTAATCTTAATTGTTGTAGTCAGAAAAAGCAAACCAGGAGGACTCCTAAAACCAGGAGCCTCCAGGAAGAGGAGGAGGATTGTGCAAGGGTTTCATTGGGAAGGGTGGCCGCCGGAGGCGGCGCTGTAATCCCAGACAGGATCGTCAGCTCGGATTACAGGAGCCTTACAAGTAACTGACCAGTCAGAGGACTTCGTTTGCTTGGCGGGAAATTTGGCGCGTGGACTTTTGGCAATCGCGTTTTTCTGCATTCCAAATTAGGCGATGAATAGTCTAATAAGGTTGAGGGTTACCTCATTTTTCGCCAATTCGCGAATGAATACTCGTTGCACGGGCGTGAATAGGTCGCCTTGGCCTTAACAGTATAGCATGTTAGCTTTCCGCGAGTAAAGTATATAGTCGGAAGAAGGAAAATTATAGATTTGAGCATTCTGCTATAAGTTTTCGATGCAAGATTTGTGTTAAAAATTGTATTCATTAATTTTAAATGGATCTTAATCTGATTCTATGGCTAAAAATGATCGTCCACATAAACCAGTTTGAACGTTACGTGTTTCCCTTGTACTATTTTATTAATTTTAATTTTTGTCGAAGTGTACAACGCAAAGTATTAATTAAGCTCATTAAAATACTTTAACTCTCCATCGCAGATATTTTGTGTATATATTCTTTTAAATACTAATAAAATACATTAAAACGTTAATGAATTCTAAGCCTCTCCCGTTGTTTTAGGATCTCCCACATATGAAAAGATTCTAGCTATTGCCTGTGCTCACCAGAAATGATTAAGTTCATTACGTTAACAGTATGAAAAATCCCTATTTCCCTTGATAAATCGGAAAACTACCCATATCCGAACTCGTTATACATGGGTCATGCCGTATGTACTAAACACTACATAACCAAACACAACACTTACCACAACTACTTTACAGCATTATCAAACAATCCATAACTTTTACTATTAAAAATTGAGAAATAATATATTAAAATTATATACACTTTCACATATAGAGTTTGATGAATAATGATTATGAATAGCTGCTCAATGAATTCACTTGAATGAATAGTGCACTGTATTGAACAGTTTACTTAAGAATGACATCAATATTCCCAGCCAGGGCTGTCCATAGCTAAATCGGGGCACGGGGAGAAACATATTTCGGGGGCCCATACATATACGAGTAAGAAAACAAAACGAAATAAAAAAATGGAATAATGTATGAACACTAGATGACACAGAATCCGGAAGCCGAAGCAAAAATATTTTTGGGGAAATTTTCAATATTACAAAAATTAAAAATTTGATAATTTCTGCTTTGCGGGGCCCGCTCGCCCCTGTCTAAGGGCGGCCCTGTCCCCAACATAACAAACCAATAAATTCATTGGTGAATAAAGAATAATATTCGAATGGAAGTTGAATAGGAAACGTCGTGCGTACGTGTCAAAACTTTAATAAATACTGAAAACAAAGGAGAAAAGGCGCTTTCTGGCATTTCGTGCCTTTCAGGTTACCATGACAACTAAAATTAAAAAAATTAATTTAAGGGACACAGGAGAAAAATCATAGCCTTTTGCAATTTTTGACAAATCTCTTTTGGCAATATTTGGCAGAAATATGAAAAGTCTCATATGCCATATATATATATATATATATATATACAGTCGAAACCGCATATATGCAAATGGACGTGGCAACGAAATCCTTTACATATAAGCGGGTTTTACATAAAAGCGGTATTCTCTGAACTATAGCGTGCAAATAATAATTTAATAATTAATTAATAAAATAATTATTTATTATTAATATATAATAATAATAATAATAATAATTTTGCTCACTAATTTTTCTTGAATTGTGATATTAAATTAGATATTCTTATTTCTAATTTTATAAATCATATACATTATTTATTTCAATATTTATAATGCACAGTACTATTACTCTATTAATAAAAATAACAAGCAGTAATGTAGTACTTACATAAACATATGCACTGTATTTGTGGAAAACAGTGGACAAATTATAACCATATTCTTTTGTTATTTATATCTTTGTCTTATTGTTTGATTTCAAAGAATTTAAAATCGCCAACTTTTGATCAATATTTAAGCAAATATGTCGTTTCTTTTCATCTGCCATGTTCACAATGAATATAAACTGAAAAGTGCAAAAGAAGAAAGCAAAAAACTTGCAAATAGACTAAGTATTTTGTAGACCAATAAAGCACGAGACGCGTAATTCACTGCGCCAGTTACAAATACAAAATTTGATAGTGATTCCGAACGCAGGCATATTATGTACGTCGGTAGGTGCGATTTATCGTACATGGAACTTGTCTAATGCATTGCATAAACATGTCTTTATAGATTGTGTCCATTGTATGGGGAAAGGGGTAAACAAAGCCATAAATAAGCTGGTACGTGACACTTCGACAAGCAGGGCCGGATTTAGGTAATTTGTTGCACCTTAGGCACAACGATTTTGGCGCCCCTTCCATTACGTAAATAGAGGGCTAACCCCCTTCTTCTAAGTATTGCCCCCTAGATTTTGAAGCATGTTATGCTCATGCCCCCCCTCCCGCCATACTAGCTGAAACGTATAAAATTCTGTCGTTCTGCTCCCCACCTCGAATGCAAAGAAAAATCGCGGGTTGATAGGGAAGGAGCGACATTTATGATTAGCCTACCTTATGTGCATTATTATAAGATATAATAAGGATATTTTTATAAATAAATTTAGTTTGTTTGACAAAGTTTTTTGGGAAGGATATTAGGGAGGGGGGGGCAAGAATAGATGCAGAATAAAATTTAAGGGAGGGAGCAAGGCTTAAAATTTTTACTTTTAAGTTTAGTTTTAAGCATTTTTTACTTGAAAGCAACCTTTTTAACGGGCTCACGGCCCTGCGGATCCGACCTTGCGGGCGGGGTTGTTCCACGCAATTTTTCAAAATTTAGGGTAAAAGGATTTAGAGTAAAAGGGTGGGGTCACCTTCTCGGGGAGAGCTGATCGACAGAATTCTACGGTAAATAAATTGCAATTAAAAAAAAAAAATCCGCAGCCTCTTGCGCCTCTAGAAATTTTGCGCCCTGGATCAACGCCCCAACATGCCTATTTATAAATCCGGTACTCTCGACAAGGGTTGACAACTATTTCCGATGAGGAAGGCAATCCCTAAGAATAGAGTTGCCAACTATACATGTACTGTGGATGAAAACTTGTTCATAAAGTTTGTCTACATATATCCGGTTTAAATTCTATAATAAAACATTCGTTTGGCTTCAAAAATACATCATATATAAAATCGCAATTAAGCTGGTTTAGATAACATTAAAAAGATAAGAGAAAATTTGAGGAGCGATATTTTTTGCATATATGCAGTTTTCGCACATATGTGAGTTGCATATAAGCAGTTTCGACTGTACTAAATATTGTGATGCTATACAAAGTAGTTTTTGAAATGTTCTTCTGTTCTGGCTTTTATATTCGTCTCTAAAATTTCATAATAATTTATTTCAACGTATTTATACTGTTTCCGCAACTTATGTATATTCTACAATTTTCTCAAAAGTTTTTCATGTAATTTAACCTCTTCTGATGATGATTCGCACAGCTCGAATCGAAACGTAAAGTTTTAGCAATAAATAATCGTTTTGCTATACAGCTGACTACCTGAAAATTTGTTGTTGATTATTATAATGCGCTGTGAAAGTCTACGTGAAACTAGTTTTTGAAATATTCGTAATTTTCATATATTTTAGCCTATTTTTACCCGTTAGCTAACACGCTGCTTGCGATTCAAATATTTTTTTAATTTTCATTTAAAAATTCTGTGGCATGTCTAAACTCGTAACTAACAAAATGTAGCAAGGATTTTTAAATTCAAATAATAATGAGTGAAAAAAAAAATTTTTTTTTGATTGGGTGTTCATCAAAAAAATAGTTTTTTTTTTACTTATTCATTCATAATCATGAATAAAATTTTACAAGAAAATTTGGTGTAATAACAAAATCCATGCTACTGTTTGTTCCTATTATAAGTGAAAACATGTTTACTAAGTTTTAAAACAATTCATAAAAAATTGAAATCACAAGAATATTTCGTACAAACCCGAAAGGCTAAAAAAGCGAAACTGAGAGACATACGTTTATTTGATAGAACTTCTTACATATAGCAATGGAAGTGAATCACTTTAAATGTTGTTTGTTATTCAGCATCTTGAAATTTTTGAATTTTAAAACTGAGAGCACAGATATATATGTCAATGAAATAAAGAATTTTTTAATGCAAAAATCTAAAAAAAAAATTTCATTTTTTCGTCATCTTCTTCTGCTGTGTCCCCTTAAACATAATTGATATTTCTTCATGCAGATAATATTATTGATTTTACTATAATGTAGTGGGAACAATCATTTTCCATTGGTGTTAACACAAATGATTATATTATTAATATTACTATATAATAAAGTGTCAGCAACAGAGTTATTTTTTACATATACTATCATGTGTTTACTGTACTATTAAATGTATATTATTGCACCACTGTATATGTGCTATTGTACCACTGTATGTGTACTAGTGTGCCACTGTATGTGTACTATTGTACCACTGTATGTGTATTATTATACCATTATGTACATATTATTGAACATGTGCAAGGATGGACTGGGTGCTCTCAAAAAGGATATACCTTGGATTTTCGCAAGGCGCGAGTCCGAATCTCCCACGAGGGCGCACGAGTCCGGGGGCCGGCGATCCAATCCGTCCCTGAACATGTGCATTATATTATCATTTTCTGTGTGTGTATATGGTCCGTTTGTATATGTTATCCTATCACCGGCGGATGCAAGAGCGCGATGAGGCGATCTCCACCCACCGCACCTTGAGCCGGAATTAAGACCTGAAAATTAATGAATGGAAAATACCGAACACTTGGCTAAAAATGGGAATCAGAAACAAATCCCCCACCCCCTCCCACTTGAAAGATTTCTGTATCTGCGCTTGTGTCCTATCCTGTTTTGCTGTACTGTGAGTACTGTAAAATAGTGTCCTCTTTTATCCAGATTTTTCATTTGGGCCTCTACCTTACTTCGTGTATTTCTTCCTAAATAAAAAAACAATGGAATTTCAAAATGAGCACTTGGGCTTTACCGTAGTACTTTGGATTAGAAGTCATGGCAAAACTGGAATTTTCCATAGGTATTTATTATCTCCTTTCGAAAACCGCTATTGGTCGAAAAAGATACCTTTATGACGTCATATCTTGACGTAAGCTTCTTTCTTTTTCCCCCGTAGTGCTCTTTTTTTCGGCAGTGGGGGGTTGAGGGGGTTATAAAACAAAACCGGCAACGCGGGTAACTTGGGGCATTCGCACCAAACGTTTATTTCGCAAACTATTTCCCCATCGTCCAGTAACCTATTTTCCGTTTAATTTACGCACTTAGTATCCTCGTCTGGGGTACCTGAAATGCCAGTGTATCGTTTCTTAGGTGAAAGCTGACTTATCGTTTCCTCTGTATTCACTATTATTCGTCGCATAGAAGATTCATTCGTCGCATAGAAGATTCATTCGTCGCATTGAAAATTCATGTGTCACATAGAAATATCACTCGTCGCGTAAAAGATTCATTCGTCACACGGGAGATGCTATGAAAATCTGCTTAGCAGGGTCGAAAGGTAAATTATTTCAGAAAATTTATTCCCCCCTTCGATTTTTATAAATTTTATTTTATATTTTAGTATAGCTACATTGAAATTACATTAAATCGGATATAACATCTAATATTTTTACTTGGAAAATACGACTCTTTCGGTAGGACTCTTGGCGCAGTATAGCCCAGATGCTCTTGCGCCATAAAAAATCCAAACAAACAAACTTACAAAATACAATGTATAGTACTGCTAAGGCATTTTCAGCTATTTATGCTTAATAGCGAAGGTAATGTAGTTTACGTTCTTTATACCATTAGTCGCCAACCGGTGGTCCACAGAAAAATCTGGACATTATTTGCATTTTTAATGTTTTATTAATAATAAAACAAAAATAATATTCTAAGAAATTCTCATATTCTGAATGACAATTCATCAAATGTGGTCAGCGGGATTTAAAATTATGAATTTAGTGGTCCGTGAGGTCCGAAAGGTTGGCGACCGCTGCTTTATATTGTCTTTCACAGAAGTGACTTCTGAAGAAGGTAGTATAAAGAATTGTCGAAAAACATTTCAAAATTAATTTAATAGTTTTAATTAGGCCAATTGTGTAACATTCAACTATTTTATTACTTTGTAAATAAACCAATTTATTTTTTGCAACTCTTAGTTGAAAGTTCACACGTATGAATTTCATTCGATATTTTTAGATTTTTTTTATTTTTTTTATTTTAGCGAAATAAAAAAAAATAATAATAATAATCTGAGATCAAGTCAACCACAGTAGCTTATACACAAGAATTTGCTCCTTAAAACATTCTCGAAAGCAAATTTTCTGTGCAATGCTATCACTTACTTAGATTCCATCATTGGCATCCGAGAGGTTCAAACTAAATTTAATTTACGCTGTTCTGAAAACTCACACTAATTCCCCTTTCTACATAAAACTTAAGCAATGAATGAAACAGTCTCATCTGAAATATTGAAAATGAATCAGTTGAATTTAATCCTCCGCCATAATTTTGTATGGGTGAATAACTATACCGTACGAAATTTTATTTGCGAGTTCGGTGGGTATTGTGTGAGCTTTGGTCATGCTCGTATCCAGAGGGGGGTCTTGACCGGTTCCCCCGAAACTAAATTTTTAATGGGACTTGGCTACAGCCTTGCGTACTGTGATTGCATGGATACACGTTGTAAAAAATTTTGACCCCCCGCCAGAAAATAAATACTGGCTATGGCCTTGGATTTGATAGATGCAAAAGCCTGACTCCATGTAAAGAATACAAGCTTTATTTGTGTTTTGGTAGAACAGGATCAACGAAGGTAGAACTACGCCGGAACCCAAAGTTTCCGGAGGAATCTGAATCTCTATTTCTGAGGGTACCAAACCCTGGACTACGGTGAGTAGAAAAGCAGCAGGCATTCTACAACATCACTGGAAGTTGAACCCGGGTTAAAGGTACAACAGTCGAATGCCTTCCTACTATATCGCCAAAGGGCAATGGATCAGGGCCACCGTTTGGAAGGGATACGGGTACCAGGGCTTTTAGTGGGGGGCCACGACGCTGATTTCTTCCTTTCTTGCTTTCTCACTCTCTCTCTTCTTCTTCTTTTACCTGGGTTAAAAGCTTGTAAAGGCCTACAGTGTTAAATACGTTTTTATCAATGGGCCCCTTGATAAAATCGGTACCGGGGGTTCTGTTATTGTTAGCGGCGGCCTTACAGTGGACCTCATTTTTTTCAGGAACCTTTTAAGACCTAGGGAACCAATCCCTATACAGGAGTGAGCAGTTAGTCGGTAAACTTTTTTTGTTTTCGTGGAGGCGGGATCAATCCAAGAGTAACAGCAAGCTAGGCGAACGCGTTGCCATTGCGCCACACTGCGCCAAAACAAGCTTTAATGAAAGCAATTAAACTTAATTGAATTAAATAACATACTTTTTACCAAAACAAGCTTAACATAAAATACTCTCATGGCAAGGAAGCTTAGTAGTGCTTTATTGAGAGAGTAATTTAAACAAGATACTGAGTAAACACGTTTGAGAATTTTTATACGCAGGCGACTATGTGCTTACTCAAAATACAGTCGAAACCGCACATATGCAAAAAAAAATCGAGCCTTAAATTTTCTCCTATCTTTTCAACGTAATCTAAACCTGCTTAATTGCGATTTTACACATGCAAAAATAGCATATATGCAAGTATTTTTGAAGCCAAATGAATGTTTTATTATAGAATCCAAACCGGATATATGCAACCATTATGAAAAAGTTTTCATCCACAGTGAATGTGTAGTTGGCAACTCTATTTTTAAGGATTGGCTTTCCCCATTAAAAATAGCTGTCAACCCTTGTCGAAGTGTCACTTACCAGCTTATTTATGGCTTTGTTTATGCCTCCCTCCTCCTCTCCTCTCCCCGCTTTCTAATTTAGATTTTATTTGTTACAAGAGATATACAATGCACAAATTCTGTAAAGACATGTTTATGCATTACATTAGACAAGTTCCATGTACAATAAATCACACATACCAACGTACATATAATATGCCTGTGTTCGGAATCACTATTAAATTCGTAACTGGCACAGTGAATTGCGCGTCTCATGTTTTATTGGTCTACAAAATTCGTAGTCTATTTGCAGATTTTTCTTTCTTCTTTTGCATTTTTTAGTTTACATTCATTGTGAATATGGCAGATGAAAAGAAACCGACGTACCTGCTTAAATATTGATCAGAATTTTGAGATTTTAAATTCTTTGAAATCAAACAGTAAGACAAAGGTGGAAATAACAAAGAATATGGTTATAATTTGTACACTATTTTCTACAAATACAGTACATGTGTTTATGTACTACATTACTTCTTGTTATTTTTGTTAATAGAGTAATAATACTGTACATTATAAATATTGAAATAAGTAATATGTATGATTTATAAAATTAGAAATAAGAATATCTAATTTAATAATAAAATTCATTAAAAATTTAATGAGCAAATTATTTCCACGCTATAGTTCAGAGAATACTGCTTTTATGTAAAACCTGCTTATATGTACAGGATTTTGTTGCCGCTTCCATTTTCATATATACGGTATATATATATATACTGGTTAGTTCAAAGGCATAGTACATTGAGGCCAAAGAGTTAAAGACGCGAACTGATGCATTTACTTTAGTTCTATTAATTATTCTAGTTCTATTAATATCTGTCATTAATAAAATAATTCATATATAATAGAAATGCTACAGGCAATTTTAAACAAACATACACAAAATTTCAACAATAAAAGCCTTTAAAATTTCACCAAGGTGGTGTAGTACATAGACTACTATTTAAACCAAATTGCAAAGAGACTGGTATTAAATTGATCGAAATGCACGTTGCAGCATATGTATTTATTTTATATAAATCGAACACTATATTACTATATATACTATATATCGAACACATATGCTGCAACGTGCATTTCGATCAATTTAATACCAGTCTCTTTGCAATTTGGTTTAAATAGTAGTCTATGTACTACACCATTCTGCGAAATAACTGGCAACAGTATATATACGTTCGTAAAGAGATTATATATTGTCCTTCGTAGCTCAGTGGGTAGAACATCCGCCCGGCAAGTGGAAGGTCGTGGGTTCAGGTCCCACCGAAGGCAGAAATATTTATTTTCTTTCGAACGTTTCACCATCTAATCACGCCATACCATCGGCGTTGGTATCACTACGCCAATAAACGTTGATTGATTGACATTGTTGTTTGATTTAATCTGCGTAGTGTTCGATTTATATAAAATAAATTCTTATATTCGTTTAAGACATGTGCCAATTTTGTGTCAGAAGTAAATTTAGCTCAATCATCAATAAAATGATTGCGAACTTCAGGGTAAACGCAACGTTTCATTTGGTCAGTAACCATTAAATCTTCCAGTTGCTCATAATCGATTATCTTTAAACCTTCAAGCCAATCTTCCAGATAATTTTTTATGTCATAATGGAAACCTTTCCACGTAGATTAGTTTTTTCGCTGATACTGCATGAAGTTTTAACGAAATATTCTTGCATTGGGTTTTTACATTTCTTTAGAAGTAATTGTTTAATATGAGCATAATCATAAATTTTTTCCTTGGGTTCCCTCGCGATTAGCTGCACAATGCTTACAAGCAAAAGTGATATCAATTGAGATACCCATTCAGATTCTTTAAGGTTTGCCCGTTTTACCTGCCGTTCAAACATAATTAAATAGAAGCTAATGTCGCTCTCATTTGTGTCATATTTCTGAATCATTTTTGTAAGTCAAAATGGGGTTTCTTAACTGTGGATTCCGGATTATCAGATACAGGCTGGCTTTGTAATTCGATCTATAATTTCTGTAATCGAAACTCTCTTTCTCTTTCTTCGCACTGTTCCCTTTCTACTCTGGCTTGTTTTTGTTCTTCTTGCAATCTCTCTATTTCCTCTCTCTCCTGCCATTCTGCTATTATAACCTTCAATTGATTGTTTACAAATTCTTCTTCGTAGTCCTCGCTATTCAAAATCAAATCTCAAAATCAAAATCTCAAATCTAATACTTTAAGTTCTGCACTCGTTTCCTGTCTTAATTTCTTCGCGAAGATTTTAAGGTCCTCTTTCCTCGCCTTCCCTAAATTGGACATATCCCAAAATTATACCAATTTCCTCACTGACAGTAATAATGTTTAAATAGCAATAATACAGCAACTGTAATAACTTCAATATTAATACTATAATCAAGGTCTATATGCCTAGCTGACATGCAATATCAAAATACTAGTGTTATAATCGATAATTATACTTATTGTGCAATTTTTTTAAATACCAGTATTGTAAACAATAACTACACCTGACATGCAATTTCAAAATATCAATATTGCAAGCAATAACCATACCTGACATGCAATTTCAAAATATCAATATTGCATAATTTCAAAATATCAATATTGCATAATTTCAAAATATCAATATTGCAAACAATAATAACACCTAACATGCAACTTCAAAATCTCAATATCATAAGTAAGGGCTACAATTTTGAGATACTAATGTTATAACCAAAAACTATACTTGGCGTGCCTTAAAAAACAAACGGTACTGAGGTACCACAAAGAAGACCTGATGTGCTTTAAAAATAACTGTACTGTTGTACCCACAAAACAAGCACTAATGTGCTTTAAAAATAACGGTACTGATGTACTACAAAACAAGCACTGATGTGCTTTAAATATATAACGGTAATGATATACCCACACATAAGCACTGATGTGCTTTTAAAAATCGTACTCATGTACTGGGAGCATTAAAACATTAAAATACGATTCTATATAGCCCTAAATGTTGCTTTAAAGAAAATTCAACCGAGCAAAAAATAACGATAATACTCGTAACTGAAATTATCATAATATCAATTAATTTAAATTTATTTCTTATATGGTCCCAATGTACCAAATCATATACTCACCCCTCTGATTTTTTCACATTTGAAACATTTCTAAGATTGGAGCCGCCACAGTTGAATTTGTTGAATCACCCGGAACGTAAAGAAAACTCAAAGTTCGCACGTAGACAGCGACTGGAAGAAGTACGAGCACTTTTTTCGTCAACAGCTCGTTAATAGCAGAACATTAAAATTTAAATTTCTTTTGCTCGCTCCTTTCGAAGACGGACATTCCTCAATTCCTTAAAGCACTGGAATTTATTCGATAACACCGCTAGGCACCAAATATTACTAAGCTGTAACGTAGCTGGTAAAATTCGAGAGGGGAAATTGACACTTGGCCGAATTAATTAAAATCACATTTTATTCATCGAAAATAACTTTCTGTTCTCTACGTACAGGAAGCCCAGAGAGGGCTGTCTAATGGTAGCGTATATCTCAGCGTCCAGTATTCCAAATATCAACCCAGATCTGGGGAGAGTAATTTTATGTTAGAAATTCGAGTTGTATGGACGGAGTGTAGATCAGTAAATCTTCATGCTATGGCTGAGTTTGAAAGGGGATATATTCAAGAGACAAATGACATATCTCACATGGCTGGTAAATAGGGGAGTCAGTATAGTATGTTTGTGTGTGTGTGTGCGTGTGTGTGCGTGTGTGTGTATATGTGTGTGGTGTGTGTATGTGAAATATTTCTCTCTCTCTCTCTCTGCAGTACTGCATGGTTTATATGCTGCTGCATAATATTAGTGCTTATGACAGTCACCTTGTTTGGCGCAAAATGACCCTTGCGCCATAAAAAAAAAATATAACCAATCAACAAACTTATGACATTATTTACTCGACTTACTTTTTTAAAAACAGTGATAATATAGATATAATTAAAAAAAATTGCATTATCTCTGAAAATGCTGTTAGGTTTCAAATACAGTAGAACCATGATTATCTGAACGTCACTTAGCCGAAACGTTCAATGTGTCAGCAAAAACATTTATATTTGTTTTCTTGTGTGCTTCGGCCGTAAGTAAGAAACCAATACAAATACCAGGTATATAGGGTGAGTCATAAGTAATGGAACAAACTGAAAGGGGTGGTAAAGAACATCAAATAAGCCATATTTGGCTAAATCCACATGTCCGCAAACCAGCCAGTTTAGCTGTAGAGCGTGATTACTGTTGACGTCCATGTCATTGCTATAGGCCATTACGGCAATTAAAAAATTCTTTTAACGCATAAATTAAGCGATTGACATAATAATACAGCAGAGACAAAGAAATCCGGAATTCCCTTTTCTGATCCTGATCTGTGTTACGATGTAGTGAAAATAAGCATAAATTGCCGATTAAATGACAAATTGTTGTTACTACATTCTTCCCTTATTTTCAAAAATTATAATTAACCTAAATTACGCATTCACTTTGATAAGAAACAAATTTTCAACGCGCATACTCATTGTGAACAACATAAGTGAACAAGTGACTAGGTAAAAAAGAACGAATCACATTCATAACTGAGACCGATTAAAACAGATCACCAAAGTGACTGATTTTACACACCATTCAGGGAAAAAACCCATCTCGGATTTGAGTGGTACGGTAAGTGGTGGTCTTTGGTTTCAAGTGAACGTGCAGTCATCTTTCAAACGAAATCATTGCGTCCGTTGGCGATGCAAGCCAGTTGTACCGTCGCGTAAATTTCAAATAATACAGTAGTTAGATGTGCATGTCACAAACAAGCTGTAGTTTTCGTAACTACGTAGCGTTCAGTAATACAAATCTCAGGATCTATCGCAGCCATCAGCATGGAGTTTTCAAAATTATTGGGGGGGGGGAGGGGGATCGGACCCCACAGACCCATATAACTCTACGCCTATGATCACAACAATGGATATTTAAATTTGGGCGACACACTACACATCATGATTAACATGATTGCACATTGTAATTAGTGTGACAATTATTTTCCGAAATTTAAACGCAATAGAATTTTTTTTTTTATTCGATTCAGTAAGTCGAAAAATGAATAAATTTAAAATATTTCTAATATTCGTGCAGTATTTAACTTTTAAATTTTTTTAAAGTTTGACGTATAAAAGAAGGGACGCGAAAACGACCTCAACCTCTCAAAGGCAGCTGTGACGTCATACACGCGACTAACGAGAACGGGAATGTGGCTTCTCGTTAGCCATGAAAAGACAAAAGTGACGTCACTAGCAATACGGTCGATGAGGAAACGTTTCGGTCGCCTGATTTTTTGGGCTGTTTTCATGCATTTTCTGTTCTTAATATAAATGTAATCAATTTTTTTTTAAATTTCACTTCGATAATAGTAGTCAACGATATTTTATTATTCAAAGATGATATTTCTTATTCGTTTTTAAAAAGTGCTGAACAACCCTTTAGAAATTTCATTGATTTTACTTTAGAAGATTTATTCAAACTAAATCTTGCTAATCGTATGAAACTTTTATACCGAAAAATAGAAATTATCCCAACGAAATGTATCTACATTCAAAGAATGAGATATATTTTTGAATAATTAAATCCATCATCATTACCAGTTAGCCAGTTATAGTCTCACAAAACATTTTAAATACGTGGCAACACAAACATTATTGTGTGAAATTTATGAAGTATTTTTGTGCACAAGTGCAGCCTAATATATTAGTCTATTTTTTTTAAAACATCGATTCTACCTTTGTTTTGCTACGTTCGTGTTTGCTCTTTACTTTTAATTGAACGAAGTGCACTGGAGAAAGGGAACCAATTGTTGGGTTAGGATTTTGACAAGTACGTGACATTGTTGATATTCGTACTACAGATAATTGTACTGTTTGCTTTGTTTATTCGTTATATAGCCATTAATTTTTTTAGATACTGGTGCATACTTTCACCGAGTTGTGCTCACCTTTTTTAAAAACATAGTATAATCTCTGAATAGCGGACATCTCGAGACTTGTATATCCGTCCTCTTTTCGGAGGTGTGTGCTTTTCAGCGGGGTTAAGGGGTAACAAGCATTGAAAATTGGATAGTGTTCGTTGAAGAGAGGTGCCTGTTGTTCAGGAGTAACCGTTAAGGAGATTTTTTGGTATCTCAATTATCATATTTCCTCTTTTTGGTTTGGGTTCTCAAAATTTCTTCTTTTTGAGGGTCTCAAATCTCTTAAATATTAAATTTGGTTCTCTGATCATTAAATCAAATAAGTTACTTTGCTTTTCGAATTTTTGTGCAGTCTTAAGCTCAGAATACACCAACAGCTATATGCAGGATATGTCATTTTACTTCCCTTTAGTTTTTTTTACATTATTTTAAATTTAAAGCCAAAATGGCTGCATTTGCGAAAGTGCTATTCATTGAAATCCTATTGGTTTCATTTTTGATTTTAAAGCAAAAAAAGTGCTGAACATTGAATGAGCAAAGCAGTAACTAAAAGCATATACTGTGTAAATAGAATGCCTTCTTTGTGTTCAGCATTCCCATGCTGGGAATTTCCAAGTTGGGAACTTGAAATGTCGAGGAATTTGATAGCATCCCTAAAAGTTTCAGGGGGTGTGGGGTGCAAGATTTTCTGAGCAAACCTAAAAAAGTCAGAAAACTTTAACTTACGTATCGAATAACTAAATCTGTCACAAATCTGAAGACATTTGCCCTAACTGAGGTTCAGTTCAGTGCACAGAGGGGTAAAAAAAAATTAGTCAGGGCAGGGGGATTTTTCTGGTAAAGTCAGGGAAGTTTTTTGTCATTAGGAGTGGGAACTGTGCACATTGAATGAATAATATAGTATTTCACTTACTCAACCGTCTGTGTCCTTTGCATCTTCACAGCTACTCCTAGTGTAACCATTTTAAAACTTGTTTCATATGTAATGTACATATTAAAAGGATGTATAAATGTACATATACATTTAAAGCAGTGGTTTACATACTGATTTGTTCAATGTCACGACAACTATTTTTAGTTGCAATTTTGTAAGGAATTTCATACCAATAGTATCAAATGCTTTTATATTTCAACATGGCTACATTGTAATCTACTAATGGTGGTTAACCTTATATTTATTACACACACACATATATATATATTATTATTATTATGTAACAGTGCAGAATAAAGGCTTGTCTCCAAGCCAGTTACCAAAACTCCTTGTATACTCAACTCGTATACTCTAAAAATGAGGTGAAGGAAATTTTATGGCCGGGAACTTATCATGGCATTATCAGAGCATCTGTGTTATTTTGGAACATTGCCAGAAAGATCGATGATCCATAGCAATCACTAATTGGCTATACTACACGTGTGTCCCCCTGTGCTATTTGTCGCCAAGGCATGGCAACCTCCTTCCCGGATTATGTCATCACACATCCACTTCCCTGCCGCCATGTTTTTTTTCAGGAATAATTACCTTTTATACTTTTACTGTCTATTATACTCTTTCCAGATTTTTTTAACGAAAAAAAAGTCTTTTAAGCCTCTGATCTTTTATGGCTTTTGGAATAATTTCCTCCACTTTCTCTTTGTGACACCGCCTCCACATATACTCTGCAGGTATGAGTCAGAAGCAACTTTTAAGTGCGACATTGCGATGCTCATGTTCCCCATACCTCTTCCCTCTCTCCATATTGTGAACAATTGTGAAGGTGAATTTGACTAATATGGAAACAATATGGAGGCAACAGTGAAGTAGTTGCAGCAGGGGGTTTTACTCCAGAATACAGCAACTTTCCATCATGGGTGCCACAAGTCTGCCATGTTGGAAGTCTTAATTTTTCAGGGTTTACAAGGTGTTTTGAAATTAGAGAACCCAAATCTGTGGGGGTTGCCTAATTCCCCCCATAACTTTTATTCTATCAGTGGAGTCTCCCTCGCCCCTTTGAATTCTGGCATTGAACCTAGGTACAGCATCATCCTGAATCACTCATTCTTGTGAAAGTATTGGCTAAAAAAAGTCCCAATTTTTAAAAAAACAAGCCATTGCAGTGGTGTTAAAATAACCCACCGCCAAGTGCATTCATCCACAGTTCGTAGAGAGGGAAAATGGTCTTAATAGCCCACGTGGAAATAATGATTGTGGAAACCATCAGCCACATCTCACCTCTTAATCAACTTCATTTCTGATTTGCACCAGGGACATTCAAATACCAATGCTGTCAAACCCAGATTTATACAACGATCAAGCACCTTTATCCTTGTAGTTGTAAACCATAAAAATTTTAAAGCTCAATGGTGTACTTATTCTCACAAAGGAAAAAGTCAGATCCACACACACAGCACATAACAAAGAAAGAAAAGCAACTATGCAGTTGGAAAAAACAGTCTGACAAAGGAAGGGGGGTTCCAAGAGAAAGGAAATTATGGTGTGAGAAAAAAAAAAGAGGAAAAAAAAGGGGGGAGGGGAAATAAGGGGATAAGAATAATCCCAATCAGTGAAAAACACTATCAGGATGAATGAAAAAAATAAAAAAGAAAAGATAATTTATATATATTATTGGGAAACAAAATCTCGAAACTAAAAACCATCAAATATTTTTTATATAAAAAATAAATGCACCATTTGCACAATTTTTCATTTGATGCAGAATGACCTGTATTGCCCTTCCACCATTAGAAGAGAAAAAAAAACAGTCATTCCATGTTAATATTGCTACACCCGGAATGGGCAAATTTCGTCTGGGTGGGGCAATGTTGAGTATTGTATAAAATTTGTTCCCACAAAAGTTTTTTCCTTTTCTCACCCAGTGTGTGTATCGAAGCATTTGAATATACGAGTTTTCCATTTTCAGAACAAAGTTTATCCCCTATTATTTCAATGCTATATTTGTTTTTGTTAAAAATTTCATCTTGTTTCTTGTAGGTTATATTTCGGGAGCATCATGTGGTTCGGAGAAGTTACAGATATGGTTTATGAGGATGTATTTACTTTGGTGTGTTTTAAGCATAAAAGCCAAAAGGATGAGGTAAGAAAACGCATATTTATTAAAATAGGTATCAAAGAATGTTTTTTTTGTATTTTTAGATTCAAAGACTACAGGCATCCTTCGGTGGCATAGGTGTAATAACATGTTCGCCTAGCACACCATTAACTTGGGTTCGACTCCCAGCAGTGCAAAAAGAACGCTTACTCAGAGATCTCATAAAGATCGCACTGCTCACTGTAGTCCGGGGTTTGGTTCCCTAGGCCTTAAGAGGTTCGGATTCCTCGGAAAATAGTAGGTCCAGAGGTTCAGATTCCTTAGAAAATCGAACAGCTCAATTAATCAAAAACTGGTTACGTCTACTTGCATGTTTGAAAAATGTATAGTTTTCTTATAGAGGATAGTCGTTGTGGAAAGATACTTAATTTAGAAGGAATGAAATGCTAAAAACCCTAAAACTCTGTTATAGCTGATTTTGGGCGTATTTTTGTTTTGGCTCAATTAGGTTCAGCTCGTTTTCTAATGAACTGTGTTTCTTGCAAATGTATCATGATTTCTAGATTATATTCTGGTCCCATTCAAAATGACCCATCAATATATTATTACGGTGAGTGCCGATTGTCTGAACTGTCCAGTTATCCAAACTCAAAATTTTAATTTCTAAAATTTTGAATATTGCCATATTTACGGGGCAAAGGCATGTTTCGTCAAACTGAATATGGGAGGAACAAACAAAGGGCAAAGAAATTTTTCCTAAGAAGGGTGTGGGACTGGATTTCCCTCACTCTAAGGGGAGGGGGTTAGGTCAGGGAAACTTTGTAAAAAGAGTGGAATGTTGTCGATCAGCCCTAAATAGTCAATCCGTCTCTAAAGCAGTTACACAAACTTCAAGTAAGATGGATATTCCTCATGTTATTCAAGCCATGTCGGGGAAAGTGAAAGAAATTCATTTTTTTCATTAAGTGCAAAACCAGGATTTTGAAGAATGGTGAAAATGGAAGCCAATTAGCCATTGAATACGGTATTGGAAAGTCGACAATTTCACTTGTAAATAGTAAGTCCATTATCAATTTTGTTTCTGTATTACAGAACAAACAAGGGTGTTTGAAGAGAAAATGCATGAAAAAGTCGAAATGATAAAGTTGACAGTGCCTTTTACATGTGGTTTCTAAAAAATTCTCATCAGGTCAACTAATTTCCAGCCATCTACTGTGTGGAAAAACTGCTGCATTTTAATGAAAAACTATATGGAAACGTTACGTTTAAAGCAAGTTCTGGATGACTTAGGAATTTCAAGCAATGGCATGGAATACATCAAATAGAAGTTTATAGTGAAAAATTGTCAGCAAAAAAAATCCTGTCCAATTATCTGAATTTGCAATTATTTTATCCACACTGCCTTCGGTCTTGACTTGTTTGGATATAATCAGGGCTATGCTGTAGTTCTTATTTAGAATTCATGTGAAATTTCTACTTGAGTTTAGTATAATAACCTAAATAAAAAGAAATTTACATACATTCCAAGAAGTTCTGTTTGAAGATGCTCAAAAAAGTCCAGTTGTTTACTTCATTTTGCAGTGTCTATGTTCATTAAATTTTCATCGTAAAATGCTTAGCATATTAAACACGAAAATTTATTTCACTATGTTTGTCTCGGATACATTCTCGATCACTTTTTTTTTAACTATTTTTTTCTTTGTAAGTTTCAGAACCCCAAAAGCCTTGTTTACTAAAAGTGATTAAATTATATTGTATTTAATCATTATGCCAAACAAAATTTGTATTTTCCCTTTTAAATCCTGACTCATTATTGTACTATAGTTACAGGGTCCTGCTGTATAAAGTTGTAATTGTAGAAATGCATGTATATAAAAATTTGAAGGAAATTAAATAGTGTAGTTTGACAAATTTTTTAAAATTTAAATCGTACATCGAGGGGTTAAGTTATATTTGAAGGCTTGGGCTCAAATTGCTGGTCTTCAGGTCGGGCTTCTAAAAATGAGCTTGAACTCGTCTCTAATACACGCACACACACACTTCTCTCATCGACATTTGCTAAAGATGAAATCCTTGTTTGTCACAGAATGACCCTTGCTATTCTTGCCCCATAAAAATTCAATTAACTAAAGACTTTCCAATATGTGTCACCTGTATCCAACCATTGAGTGTATTACAGGTTTCATCTAGTTGTACATATTTTACCCAACAGCAGAAGGCTCATTCTCATGTTATGCATGGGTCATTTGCGTAACTTCTGACCTCAATACCATAGGCGTAGAGTTATATGGCCCCCCCCAAATAATCTGAAATAAATTGCGATTTTACCAGGGCCATAAAAATCTATTGCCTGACATGCCCGGGGCACATAAAAATTTCAGTCGGGCATGTTTTTTTGTTTTTTTTCCACATGCTCATACAGTCATGTAAAAAAAATTGAAAACTTTTAACAGATCTCTGGAGATTTTTAGTTTTTTTAAATTAAAAATAAATTTCCATTTTTATTTCAGTGATTTTATCAATGTCCTAGTGACAATCTTGACACCTCAACAATAATAAACTTAATAGTGAGCCCCAACAGTAGTGGGAAAAGATAAAAACTCCATAATGTAAATTTTACAATTTCTGCAAACTTTATGCACATATTTTCTTATTAGCACTTACTTTCATACACTTTTAACTAGTACATTTTCTTAATAAATCTTTTCCGTCGAATTTGTTTTGATGGTAATTGATAAAGTACAAAATTTATAAATGAAGCAATAAAATGTTGTGATATTTTTCGAGCCTGTATTGTTTTCGGTTACCTGCCCGACCTGGCATGCAAACTTAGGTTTTTCTGGATGTTACATATACTGTAATGTATAAATGTACATAAAATGTGCTTGCCCCCCCCCCCCAATATTTTTGAAAACTCTACGTTTATGCTCAATACTGTAAATAAATAGTTTGTCCACTGAACTTTTTAATAGAAGTATTAAAAGATACCATCGACATTTAGTATAAAACAATAAGAAAATAATTCAATTACTTTCAGGAGGGAAAAAATGGCATGTTTTGCGTTACGCTCAGAATTCACGTGAGTCCCATGCGTTACACAAACGTTATGCCATTTTTTCCCTGCTATAAGTAATTGAATTAATTTTTTTATCGTTACATACTAAATGTCAGTGGTATCTTCTATTATTTCTACTAAAAAGATCAGTGCATAAAATAATTATCTACAGTATTGAGATCGGAATTTATGCAAATGTCCCGTGCATAACGGGAGAATGGGTCAGTAGCTTTTAACCGAAATGATTTTAATTGTGGTGATATGTTATGTGATTCTTTTAATTGTGAAACATTTTGCAATATTTTTATCTGATGCAGTGTAATTTGGATAATTCTAACCTTTCCCACAGTGTGGTGAATCTAAAATGAATCATATGAAACTTTTTTTTTTTAATTCATGTTCTTGAATAATTCAAACCAAGTTTTTATGACCCCTTTAGCTTTAAATTGACCAGGTTGGGCTATATTTGTTTTATGGATATGTAAAAACAATTGTCTAATATAAATATTAGATCCTTCATTTTAGTGTATGTTATACAGCTTTTATCTTTGTACATGGTTTAATGCATTTTATTCGAATCACACAGTTTCACCTTGTTTGATGCAGCCTGACCTTTGCTGCCCTCGTGCTGTAAAAGTCAACCAGTCAATGATGAACCGCAATAACTCAGTTGAGTAGATCACGTTTAATAATTTAAGTCATTTATTTAGCACTAACATACAGCATTTTTTTTCCCACAGTACTACTAATTATAAAAGTTAAAAAGTTCTAACTCTTCCAACGTTCTAACATGAGTATATATTAACAAAATTATTTTTTAGTTATTGTCTTATATTGTCATTTGTTTTATTTTGTAAGCTCAAACTTTTTTGAAATTTTCAGGTAAAAAATAGAGATAAAATCCAGAAATGTAAGTATATGTTATTTTAAATTTTTATTTCTTAAATTCAGTGTTGATCTGTGGAAGTGCTTTTAAACTTTTCAAGATGACCTTACCATTTTTTAAAACACTTTAATGTAATATAATTCTTACAATGAACACATTTCATTGTTTTTATATTAACCAACTCAGTACATAAAAAGAATATATAATACAAGACGTGTTTGTAAAGTAAGTACTGTTTTGAAATATTGCAATGGAACTTTGTGGTCACTGTTCTGCGCATGTTCGCAACGTACCTTCATCTGTTGGCTATCAACAAACGCCATTACAAAAGATTTCGCTTGTTTTAACATACGTTTATACATATTTAAAATGGCTCAGTCCATTAAAAATGCTACCGATTGTGAAATATGCGCTGTCATTCATTTCTTAAATGCAAGAGACGTGAAAGCTGCTGAAAATCATCAGCAGATTAGTGAAATGTATACAGAAAATGCTATGAGCGATGGAATGGTAAGAAAATTGTGTTGAGCATTTAAAGATCGCCATACAAATGTGCAGAGTGAGGAACAAAATGGGTGACCATCCGTCATTATTGATGATCTTGTGCAGAAAGTTAATGAAAAAATTTGAGAAGACAGATGCTATACGATTTCATCATTATTTCATGTCTAGCACCTAGTGACTGTCATTTGTTCTTGAACTTACAGAAGCACCTTGCCGGTCAGCGCTACGAGGACGATGCCAAAACGTCAGTTCAGGAATGGTTAAAGAATCAGGTGGCAGAGTTCTATGAGGATGAAATTCAGAAGCTGGTCATACGATACAATGAGAATCTTAATAGAAGTGGAAATTATGTTGAAAAGTAGATTAAAGTCCAGGCTTTCATGTAAAAAAAAAGTTGTTAAAAATATTTTTTTTTTTAATTTCAAAACGGTACTTGCTTTACAAACTCGCCTCGCATCAACAGAGTGCCATTTCGATATGGCTTAGTAAAACAGTGCTGTTAACATTTATTACCGTTTATTGTGTTTACTTTGTTCTATTTTTGATAATTAAATTCATTTATAGTTTCTGTATTTACACATTGATTATATGGATTTATTGTGGCTTATTTTTCCTTTCTTGGTGGTTAGGGATTAACTCCTCTGATGATAATATGTGTATAAAAATGTTGACATTTTTATGCATATAGTTTTATAACATTAAAATCGAATGTGCAGTCCCACCTTGTTTGGCACAGAATGACCCTCGCTGTCCTTGCACCATAAAATAAACCAACCAGTTTTATACCAGCATTCCTCATCTTTGAAGAATTTCTGAAGTTGCAAAACTGTTTCTTCAAATATGCAACTAAAAATGTGGTCATGATCAAGGGGTTGCTATCCAGTGGTTTGGCCTATATCTCTGTGCTTTTTTAACTAAACATGGCCCTTATTAAAGGAACAAATTAATGCAAGTTGCGAACAAAACTATTAGGTATTAGATGTCGGTACAACTTGCATAATGTTACCCCAACACAACGTGATCTTTACTGGTCTTGTGCTCGAAAAACACAAAGCAAAAATAAAGTCTCTCTTTCCCACGTCATGTAATGCCAATTTATTATGTTATTTATATGCATATTTAAGTAACAAAAAAAATCTCTAAATATTTCAGACCATTCTAGAATGGCCGCTATTGTAGTTAATGTTCAATCCGTCAATCAGAGCACTTCATATATCCTCTTAGTGTGATAACATAGTAATCCATTTCTGGATTTCATTCGCCAGCACTGAGTAGTGTAGTGTTCACTCTAGATTAAATTTGGGAAGGTGCAGCACACTGCCCTTTTTAATTTTGAAGTGTGCCCTACCCTTTTTTACCCCCTTTCCAGATTGCCCTGCCCTTTTTAGCAGGTGTTTTTTAGGTAGATGAGATAAGGGCCAAAAAAAAATTGCAAACAAATCTTTTACGATATTTATTTTAAACTTTTTTTTTTTGTACGTTTAGATGGTAAGGAATAAAGTAGCCTTTCATTTTTTTTTTTTTTTCCAACCTCCTCCAACTTGCTACAACCTTCCTTGTAGCTAGTAGGTCCTGCTTTTGCTGGAGCTAAAAGTAGATCTTCCCTCACATTGACATCTTTTGTCTCCTTATCTTGCCTGTTGTGCTGTGGTGCAACCTCCCTCTGTAGTCACTGCGATGTATGATCCATATAGTGATTTGACTTCACGCTTGTGTAATATACATACGAGGATTCAAAATAACGGGTTTTTTTTCTTTATTCTGCTAACACATGAAAATACTGTAAACCAGGGCTTGAAATTAGCGATCGTCAGCCATATTTTGCACCCATAAATTTTGCTTTGACGACTGAGATTTTCGACCTAGTCGTCATTTTTGGTACCTAATTTTATTTTGGCAGATTTTTTCTTTTTTTTTATTGCGATCTTAGTCTATAGAATTTTGTCAATCTGTCCTCTCCTCGAAAACATATTTCCCCTAATTGTCTCACTTGGAAATTCTGAAAATTTTTCGTAAGACAGCCCCTCCCCCTTCCTCCACAAAATAAAAATTAGTAATAAAAATCTCGTTATAAAATAAAATAAATTATTCCACAAAAACACTGTTATTTTGTATTATATTATCACAATGTACATTAGGTAATTATAATCTTTCCACCGTCCCGATTTTCCTTCGCATTTGAAGAGCTGGATCAACGAAATTGTATATTTTCGTTTTAGCATAAAATTCCTTGTATACAAATGCCCCTGCTTTTTGGGTGGGGGAGAGATTGGCATATAGTGTGGGCGTGTAAGGTTAGACCAAATTTTAAGAAGCAAATTTTTTAATAAATGTTTACATATAATTTGTAAAATCAATGTTTTGTTTATCATTATAAGTTATTATGTTAAGTGTATGAATACACACAGCATAATGCTATGGGAACAAATAATTTTAAATACTATAATTTTTGCCACCCACGTATTAATTACAGCTCAAACTAGAGCTTATGTAATTTTGGAGAAAAAGAGACGCTTTCCCCATCCTGGATTCGAACCAGGGTCCCTCCGTTTAGCCCGGAGTGTCTTGGACCGCTAGACGAATGAGGACAGGAAACAACGCTCTCTTTCTCCGTATGTAAAGGTGTTAAGGTATTATTACCCTCCGCAGGGATAACACAATTGCCAAATATGGTCAACACAAGAAAGCCTCCGGGGCGAGATTTTTGTGAGTTTTCGTGGGGGAATTTATTATACAATAATTTTTGCCACCCACGTATTAACCCATGTGTAATAAGTCCACGGTTATCCCTGCGGAGGGTAATAATACCTTTAATAAAAAATAATTTTAAAATTGCACATAAGACAATCATTTCAGCAACTAAGGAAAAATTGATAGGTGCCATTGATGCCTAACTTTCTGTTTCTAATTTCAAACCCCGCTGTAAACTCTATATGAGTTTACTTTACAGCAATATTATTAGATTTAGAGAAGGCTATTGTGAACCGTAATTCTACAACTTATGTTGGAAGTGGCCCAACAGTTGGAGGTTTATTAAAAACCGTGAAAACTTTTAATTTCTTTCAACAGATCAACTTTTTGTGTGATGTTTTAGCTGTTGTTTTCGAGTTGACTTTGATATTTGAAACAAATACAATAGATCTTTCAATTATAGAAAGCGGAATTTCTTATACTGTAATAGAACTTAAAAAATTAAAACGAAAACCTGGTGGACAACATTGCCAAAATCGTACAAAAAGAGCGATGGATATGGGAATTGAAACACCTATTGGGAATAATGATATTAAATTTAAAAAACAGGCTTGAGAGTTTTTGGTTGTTTTGGTATCAAACATTGAGGAAAGATTAGAAAAGTTGCCTGTTGTGTCCAATCTTAGTGTTTTGAGTTTAAACAATGTGAAGATTGACAAAATATTTCTTTATGGTAATAATAAAATATCTTGCTTGGCAGAACATTATGGTGAAGATGAACAGCAGCTGCTTACAGAGTGGGATAATTTTAAACATATGTTTATACAAGAATCAAAGAAAATGGAAGATGATGAAGAGTTCAGAAAGAAAGCTCTAGGAATATTAGGTTTATTAATAAGTTTGTCAGACAAGAATAAAGTCATTGGAAAACAATTCCCAAAAATTAGAAGATTCCTTTAAATTGCAAATGCTATTCCTATGTCCATCGCAACAGTGGAAAGAATTTTTTGCAAGTTCAAAACATTTTAATTGGCAAAAGAAATAGACTAAAATTTGATAATGTGAATGATATATTAATGATGAAGGAAAATGGAAATCAGAAAAGCTGTTCATCATTGGTTTTTAAATTATTTAAAAATAAGTTTAAAAAAATTCGATGTAATTTGTTAATTATGTTTCTCTGATGTTGATTTTATTGTTTGGAAGAGTTTACAAGAACATTTTTCAATCGTCTGTTTCTAATCAAAAGTAAAATTTTGACTGAAGTACAATGAAACAGGTTTGAAATTTTTTTGAAAAAAAAAAACCTTTGGATGCTTCTGAGTGTTTCCATAGTGGGTTGTATAAGAATTGAAACGTATTTTGGCAAATTAGAAACTCGGAATGCACTGACCGCGCCATCAAGGGTGTATCGGGAAAGGGGCCCAGAGCCCCCCATCCTTTTTCTAGGCTGCTGTTGAGACCACGACAATATTACTTAATCAGAGATTGTACATGAGGGCACTTGAAATGCTTCATGTCAGGGCCGTTTTGGGTGGGGGGGGCGGAGCCACCATCCCTTTTCTTGGCTGCTATTGAGGCTACGATTACGATATTACGTAATCAGAGATTGTACGTGAGGGCACTTGCAATGCCGCATGTCAGGGCCATTTTGGGTGGGGCGGCTTGAACCACCATCCTATTTTTAATTTTTGAAGAATTTTTCAAATGCAATTGAAAAAATTCTAGGGATTTTTTCGTTTGTGTGCCATTTTTTCTGTTTTAAGAAAAAATATTTAGTTAAAAAGTTCATACATATATGTATATAGTCCTTTTTTTTTTGTTTTCTTGAAATTAGGTTAAATCTAAAGAAAACATAATTTTTTTTTTCCACTGTACAGTCTGGACTTACATTAATTTCATCGTATATCAATTGGAGAGGGTATTATGATATCACCACTACTTCTTAATTTATGCCTTCCATATCTATACTAATCAATCATCTTTTTTTATTATTATTTATTTATATATTACTTCCACTTCCGTTAATTATATCCAATTCTGGGTTGCAGGTGCTTTGTCAGACTCCAAAGTCTTTACCCTTTGCTTCGTAGACAGATGAGTTTTAACTAATAAATTGTAAATCACTATCACATCATGTAAATAATTATATGTATGCAAAAAGTTTGATTTAATTAACACAGTATTTTTTTCCTAATTATAATTTCGTAGATGTAAGCATACATCAACATGGTTTTCAATATTATTGGGGAAGGGGATGCTAAGCACATATTATGAACATTTATACATTGCAATATATATGTAAAATTGTAATTTATTTCAAATCATTGAAGGGCTAGGGTCCCACTGGCCCATATAACCATACGCCTATGTAAATATCTATAATTAAATAATGTAATTTAACTTGGGAAATTACCTTGGATTCTTTTTACGTTCCTGTTAATATAGTATACATTTTTTATTTATCTGTATATAATAAGGAAAAAATATAGTACCTCATTCACTTCTGGACGTGTTATTGTCTGCACTGGTCTGCATGTACTTCGCATGCTGTCTAATGATGTGCACGCTTATGACGCGCACAGACGTTTTAAAAATTGTAAGAATTTCGAAATTGACATGTTGGCAGGTATGTATTCATGATTAGTTTGCTACCTACTTTCATGATAATTGTGTTGACCACTGGGAAGGCAACACTATCCAACTTTGTAATACAAGGGAGCCTCGATAATTTAAAATTCAAGGAAAGGTGGCTTGACCGAGTTTCATTCAAGGGAAATGAGAATCACTTTGGTTCATCAAGTATTTAGAGTTATTGAGATTTCACTATATATGGGTCACAGTGTTCTAATTTGAGCTGTAACGGTTGGTTGGAAATTTAATTTCCTCGCTAGTTAAATTTTTATGAACTATGTGGGTTTGAATGTTTATAAAAGGGAGGAGAGATTCTGAGAGAGGAGCCTGAAATCAGCTAATTTTTTATTGCTTTAAACCAAGATTCAGAGAGAACGTTCACCTAATTTTATTTTTGTATACTTGCCATTTTTTTAATTTTTATTGTTATTTTTTGTATGAATGTTGAAAATATGGTTCATCTTTTAGTTAACAATTAAATGTATGTTTTTAATGTCTGATATCTTATGTTTAATCCTTAGTGCTGAAAGATACGTTCACAGTCATGAAAGCCAAATCCATGTCGTTTATGCTTGAGGATGACCTCCAATTTCACAGTGAAGTCATCAGGGATTTTCTCTACAAGCTTAAAATATTTTCGAGGAAAGTGTAAGTTGAAATATTTCTTTTTTTTTTTTTAAAAAAGTTCACAGTACCATCGATGCCTTGTACTTAAAGATCTGGTTGGAATGTGCTCTTACAGACTTTAAATGAATACTAATGTACATTTTAAAAAGTTGTTAAAAGGTTCATGCATACCAACTGCATTTATATTATGCTAAAAGGCTGTAGCAAATAAGCATAAAGTTGAAGTAGTACTATGCAAAATATGTTAAGTAATAACTATATATCAGTGTTAATTTTAAATTTAATCGCTATGATAGTAAATATACATAGGAGAAATTGGAATTTGTAATTCAATATATCGAAACCAATATTTCCCATTGGAATGCCAAAACAGCATTTGGGCAACGTGCCTTTTTGAATGACTTCAGCTTTATGGACCAGAGAAGGCTCAGTAGCCCCATGGTGGTAATATATTTCCCTAGCATATCATGTCCCCACACCCAAAGCTTATAAGAACCAAATTAATGTCTGAGAGCATGATTGTTAATAAAAGAACTTTCCATGAATCCTGTTAGATGAAGTGATATGAGATTGCTGAGTGAGAAATTAAATATGATAAAAGCAGCTTTCCAGTCGAGCACCCCTCAAAGAGCCGAGCAAACTCAAACAGCCTTTAATCCGAGTTCAACTCCTAACGGCGACAAAAATAAGACAGACTACTCACTGTAGTCAAGGGGTTGGTTCCCTAGGTCTTAAGCGGTTCAGATTTTTCGGGATAATATACTTTAACTGCCTTAGGTTAGCTTGCAGAAATAAGTATTGAAGAAATGCAGCAATTCCATCCAGTTAAAATATTATTTATTAAAAACTTCAAATGTGCATGTTAATTCAATAATAGATGCCAATGTAAAAAGTAAAATTGTAATTATACAATGTTTGAAAAATATGAAATAAAAGTAACAGATTTGGCATGGTGCCAATTTTAGAAATTGAACTTTTTAAGTTTATTTTCTTGCTTTTCTAAGTGGCAACAGTTAAGAAAGCCTGCGAAGTGAACATTTATATTGTGAGAACCCACAAGCTTAGTAGTAATGCTTATATAATGCCAGGCTTAACTCTCAATGGTATCGTGAAACGCATGCTTTTTTTCTGCCCATTGTAGTCCAAGGTTTGGTTCCCATGGCATCAGAGGTTCAACTTTCTCAAAAACCCTAGGTACTGGTGAAGCATGATCTTTGCAGTCCTCATGCCATAAAAGTGCAAACAAACAAAAGCAGAACCAATGAAACATAGGGAAGGTAATTCAAATAATCTCTCTTCATGGTCAGAGTTGTTGTAAATGATAAAGTACAAAACCTGATGATAATGAAAGTGGTATCTTCCTCGACATAGTCATTGAGTTACCTTCTATGTAAATTCTTCATCTCAAATTATGTGACAATTTGAGAATTTCTACAGTTTACTTCATCAATAGAGTATAAGCCAAGAATGCTAGCTTATCATTATCCTGAGTTTGACTCCCAACTTTTTTTTTTTTTAAATGCTTACCCACTAATTGCTTTCTATAATCCAGGTGCTGGTTCCGTGGAAAAACTGTAGGTCTCAGCGCAGCACCTCCCCACCCTGCAACTGTGTCGTAAAATTCAGATACAGGTCAAGAATGTCACAATCCAATGTTACCATTATGATTACTAAATTTAATGACCATAGAATGTGATATATGTCAGTAGGGATGTCAACGATTTTAATTATGTGATTTTTTTTTAGAAAAAAAATGATTAAAATCAAAATTTGTTAGGTTGTCTTTTTTTTTTTGTTAGTGTTTTAAGTTGAATTTTTGAAAATAAAGTTAAACTAATTTTTTAAATAAATCATGGTTTAAAGCTGACTTAATGAAAAACAATGATCTAAATTCGTTTTTCAGTGTGTATGAAAAAATAATTTAAAAATTACTTTTTGTCATTTTGTAAATCACAGTACAAACAAAAACAACTTTTCTGATTTATATAATTGATAAGTATACAATCTTAATCAAAAAATTTAATTTAATTAAAAAATCTTTTTTTTTAACACCCTGTGCAGGGATCACACGCCTATGCCAAATCAAAAATACTGCAAAACCATGAATTTTTCCATTTTTGCACCAAAACGAAAATGTTACTACAAACTGATAACAAAAGTGCAAATTTTTCCATTTTTGCGCCAAAATCACTTATTTATTTCACAAAGTGGGCCATTTTTCTAGCTTACATCATTATTGGTTATACTGATATTTTTTCTCTTCTACAAATCATTGGCACTCGCCAATAGCACCCACATAACACGATGATTGATGAACTTATTTGCTACTAGCGTCTAGAGACAGGACTGGTTCCGCCTTCGCATGTGCATGGACTCCGCAAAAAAATCCTGCCAATGTTTCCATCCAATAATATTTACTTGGCAAGAAAACATTATCATCAAGCGACAGGAGCATTTCTGCTCATCCACATCCAGAGATGCCAACTTTTACGGATTTTCCGTAGTTTGTACGGATTTTAACTCCACCTTACTGTATTACGGTCGATAACAGAAAGAACTACGGAAAACCTCATTCAAGATCCTCACGTGCAATTTTCTATTAGCCTCACAAAAATCCACATTTTTTATGGTTTTTTGGTAAAAAAAATAATGAAACGCACTTTGCAGATGGCCCGCTCCTTCTATGTTTGGATGCAGTGCTTCCGGCTGGTATATTTGTTTCTCTGTTATTTTTTTGCATATAGCTTTGTGTGTGAAAAATGCTTTGAATTTGGATTAAAACAACGAAATGAAACGCAGCCGTGATTGTGAAACAGCTGGGGGAAAAAAAGGGGGCAGACAATTTACCTGCAAGTGTATCATGATATGTAGTAAGGAATGGCTGTTTTACAAAGCATCGAAAGTTTTTAAATTTTTATGTGAACTCGCAGTTTTACCATATTTTGAATAACTTTTTACTCTCAGCATTTTATTAAAAGTTCAGAAAAATTTCGTGATGATACATTAAAAAATAGTGCGTGAATTGCGCCGAGATTTTGCGGCATATATTTCGGGATATTTCCCCCTTCTGCTTTCGTTATCTACACATGCAGAGGCTTGCAGATTAATTCAGTAGTAAATTTGCTTATTCCATAAAAAAAAAGCTAAATTAACGATTTTAACGTTAATTAACGAGTGATTTTTTTCTGATGTGCGATTTGTCTTTGATTCGCTACCTACCGGCAAAATTGTAAACTTTTGTAAATGTGCTGTAATTAATGACTGTTGGTCATTTTTTAGTATTTTTCCATCAAAATAGAGGAATTTCTCCCTGATACGCCACCTACCTACAGGGTACGAAATTACCGGTTGTTATTCATATTTTTGCGTATAAAAATTTTCACTCAAAGAAAAAATACATCTGCAGTCGAAAGTGGACAAATATCGTTGACCAAAGCTAATTTGCGTATTTCAACAATTTTAGCTTCTCAAGAGGAAATCAGGGAAGAGGTTTCAAAATTATAAAAAACGAAACAAAGAACTTGATGTGCATGAAGTTCTATTTTTTCAATGAAATATTTTACTTTTCATTTTTATCATGCACATTCATTTGATTAAACTATTTTTTACCTACTACAAAACTGATGTGCTAACCCTTTTTTTACAAAATAATAAAGTTTTTTGCTAGGAAACTAATACCGAAAGCCATTTTTCCTGTTACATAACTGATGCAAAAGACCATTTTTCCTGCTACGAAGCTGATAAGAATGGCATTGGTGCGAGTGTGATCCCTGCCTCTGTCAGCAAGTTTCTCAGTTATAATTGTGAAATTTTATTTTTTTGTGTTTTATTTTTCTAGTTTTCAGAAGCATCAAGAAAAAGTTGAAAAGAAGGATTTAATTTTGAAGATTGACTCTGTCAACACAATTACGTTAGCATTGTTTTCTAAAGTAGGTTTTCATGCTACTTACACATGTTGTGATTTGTGTGCATAGTCTTATTTTATGCTATATAAGCTGTTGTATGGTTTTTGTTTTGTTTATCAAGCATCAACACAAACAGAAATACATGGATTGATTGTGATAAGTGAATGCTGAACATTTTTTAAAGCTACAGTCTCCTTTCAAACCATGTATTCAGATGCAGTTCTATAAGTATATGGTACAATCATACTGTATAATACAGTATTATTGTATGTTTGTAAAGGCGTAGATGAGTCATTGTTTTATAAGCATGTTTTAGAAATCATTCAACTCCTTGGAATTAATTTAACTTTCCCCTGTTCCGATTGCATATCTAGTTGACTCAGATTCATTTGAATCACTGGTTTAACCATTAATCATTGAAGCGTGGCGATTGACATGCTAGTTATATATTGATTGACCAGACTACATCTGTAGTAGGTATGACAGAATGCTTTATACTTTTCAGTCACCAAGTATGGGTCGATTGCAAAAACTGTGGATGGGGGAAAAAAAAGACCAAACCATCACAACGTTAAGTTTTGTCTGTATTACATTCAAACTGAGTATAGCGCAAGGTAATTGGACCTAGCACTACAAAAGTTAAAGTGTTTACTACACATATGATTTTGACAGAGTGTATTCAAATGGTCTGTAATGTTTGTGTGTGAATATGTTAGGATTTAATGGTTACCTTTCAGTCCATTTTTCTGATTTCCCAGTCTACAGTTTTGGACTGTATAACTCGTGGGTGAAAAGTGATCAAATGAAAAATGTGGCATGTTTTTTCACTATCTTCACAATATGCAGATCTAGTTTCGTAGTGTTGTGCTACAGAGTTTGAGATTGAATTCTGAATCAACGTTAGTGCTCCAAGTTTGTTGCTTGTTAGGATACTTGGACATGCCAGTAATTTCTTGTTTACAACCATTTCCTCTAAACTTGTCAAATGGATCAGTTTCTCAATAAGCTTGGTTATTGGTTGCATGTAAACGTAGTTACAAGCCCTTTTGTTAAGTCATTAAACCCATTGCAAGTGACCTGTTGTGCAACTTCTGAGCATATGTATACAAATGAGAACAAAGTTTTAGTACATGAAAGACTTTACAGTGAATTTTGATTGTCCCCCTCCCTTCCAACTCCCACTGTGAAAATTGATCTTTGAAACCCCATGTGTTAAACTATTTGTGGTCAATTGCCAACTGCTTATATGATTAATTGTGCTTACCTTAAAAAGCACAATGTCCAAATTAATACAATGGAACCTGCCTGTTTTGAAGCTCGCAGGAATGAGAAAAGTACTTTATATGCATCTGCATACAATATATGTGTACAATACACACAGGATTTAGCGAAATATACAAATTTTGAGATATATAGAAGTTTTTAGGTAAACAAGTTTAAAATAGACAGGATCTACTGTATATGAGTCAAAGGGCTCTAGTTTTAGCCACAAAAATGTGATGCTAAAACTCAATTTTTTTTTTTTTAGATATGTTGCATATGTGAAAAGATCGAAAATTTAGAGGATTTTATAATCCATCGTGATAAGCAGGAATTGCTTCCACCTACGAATGGCGAATTAAGATTTGATGGCATGTTCTTCAACTGTGCTTGTCATCCACATTTTCCGAAAGTTCAGTATGTATATTTTAATCAAGAAATTCTTTGCAATAAATGGAGCTGCTTCTTTTTAATAAATGTGACTAAATCACCCAAAAGTACGAAAAAATGTGGAAGGACATTCTTGATTAGAATATGACAGTAGAGGTGAAACCTTTTGGTTGGAGCAATTCTCACTGAGAAACTCAGTATGGGACCACTTTGCGAAGGAAATGGGTGACTTTATGAATTTTACTTTTGAAACATTGACAAGAAAAAGAATTGGAACGTGAATTGCAATAATAAATTTTGTAGCCAAGAGGAAAAAGCCATGACATTTAAAATTGATGCATACATATGCAATATAGTGATTTCCACATTTGTTCGGGCAGAAATATACTCCTTTTCTCTAGCTATTATGAGCCAAAAATAAGTTCAAATATGAATCATAGGAAAGTGGAGATCATAATTGTTATACTTGTTAACTGACAGAAGAAAAAATCATATAATGCGGGTCCGTGTTATAATTTGATTTTAGGTCGGCGAGGACCAGAAAGTTTATGGACTATGGTAATAGTACTTTGTTTGCATGTCCAGCATTTATTTTTTCTTTACTTGTGCAGTGTTACACATATAATTATTTCACTTAATTTTTTTTAGGGCGCAGTTTGGAAGATATCCAATGAATATTATAAAATTTGCATTTGCCGTATCATGTTGTAAGTATTTAATTTTCAGCCGTTTAACTATTGTGCAAAAGGGTCTTCATGCCCCTGGAGAACTTTTCAGGGAATCTGAAAATGTCTCTAAAAGTCGGGGGGGGGTGGGGACAGCTAAAGACAGAGGTCAAGGAAATTAGTCAGGGAATTTTATGGAAATGTCGGGGAAATTTTTTTGCCAATATGGCTGGGAACCCTGGTACTAATATTTCCCAAATGAAACTGTCAGTCATAGATTTTTGGTGTGTACCATAGCAACACAAAGATGTTAAATTGCCTTTACTGATGATGTGATAATTCTTTAATTGTTCAGTTCAGTATTTTGGCTGACTATAGGAGAAAGCAAAAAATCTGCTATTGCATCCTATTGTAATCTGTAATAGTATTAATTTTTATTTATGAACTTTTTGGTGCCTTGGGTGAGTTCATAAAATTGAGTCTGCTCTATACAGAGTGTCTGCTGATCTGGAAAGCCTGGAAAAGCCAGAAGTTTTTCTGACTGGAAAAATTTGAAGTGCAAATGCCTAAGTCAGGGAAATTTGAAATTCATTGTTATAATAAATAGCTTATTAAAATAATTTTCCTGAACTGTGCTTTTCATACCACATTGCATACTGAGAAATTTGAAACTCTGCGCTTTTGACTAAACTTCTTCCAAAAGTTACCCTTTTGCATCAAAACTAATATAATTTATATAAAATTATTAAGCCCGTATATTTCTTCGGAGAAAATGTTTGCCAAATATTAACTAAAACTTGGAAAAAAATGTTTTTAGCTAAATTATGTAATAATGGCCCTAGGCTTTAAGAGATTTGGATTCCTTGGAAAACCGTAGGCCCCAGTAAAGCAGGACCATTGCTGTCCTTACGCTCTGGAACTCAAACAAAATAAATCTTTGCCCCTTGGATATGACTCCTTACGAGCTGAGCGGAGATTGTCTTCCAGCATATGGTTTAAAGGCCAGGGTACATCATCTGTCCCATCCCATCCCAGTGTACAACCTTATAGGGCATAAAATATGCAAACACGTTCAAATTAGCAACAACTAAAACGTTTCTTCATGATGTTATTGCGAACCAGTGTATGTATGTCCTCATTATTTTATAGCAATTTAAATTTTTCTGTTTTGTTTAGATTCGTTTGCCACAACGTTTGGGACTGATGTGAGAGAATTTTGGGATCACTTTGTTGAAACTCCAATTGTAAGTTTCCCTTTGTTTCATTTGGTACTACAACCCACAGAGATTGATATTAATGGTAATGTGTTTAACTGCAATGTAGAAAATTAAGATTTGAATCCAAATTCTGATGAGTGTATGCTAGTTTTCTACTGATTTGTAGTCGTAGGTTTGATTCTCTCGGTGACAGCACTTTGGGTTCTTTAAAAGTTGTAGGTTTTGGTCCAAACCAGGATGGCAGAAACTAGTTTCTGCCATCCTGGTTTTAACCGGTTATGACCAGCAATTTTAACCACCTTGGCAGAAACTTGCCAACCCTACTTAGCACTAAAGTACTCTGGCCCATAAAATACAAACAATATACTTAAGGTGACCCGTTAAAAAAAAAATGCTTATTCAGAGTAATCAGGCAGACAAATCAGTGGGCAAAATTTTACCAAATTTGGTGGGCATACAATTCAAACAATGGAGAAGAGTTTTCGGTGATTAAAAAAAAAAAAAAAAAATACATATTTCCAAAATTTGCTTATGAGAAAAGGGGAGTGGCACTCTTAATAGATTATAATCATTCCTTGAAGCCCAGATGCTACTGGTTTGTGTTGTTACTGGTCTGCAAACACGAAAATGTGCTTCATCATACCATAGTTTATTCCAAGGTCAGTCTTCGCCAACCTCCATGCATGCCAAGAATATCAATGCAAAATCATGTTGGACTTTGTCATCGCCCATGTGCAACATTTGTTTGTGGTTTAGTGTATATGGATACAGTTAAATACTTCAGGTAAGTTCTCCACACAGTTGTAAACAGCAAATTCCACTTCCTAGGAAATCACATGTAGACTGCATGAGCCTACAACATTTTCACAAATCCCTTCAATGAGAACTGTTCCAACTTCTACGACACTTTTAGTTTTATGTTCACATCATGTTTAAACTGTGAGATCGTTGGTTTCTTGAACTTGTAGATCATCCATTGTTGTGCACATTCAGCAAATAGGCCTATCTTCAATCCATTTCGACATCTGTAATCATGAAGTTGGTCGACCACGTTTTCGGAATTTTTATAAAAGGCGCATTCGGGCAAAGTGAGAATCATAGTTGGTCTGTGATTGAAATGAACAGTTTTAGACCTTCCTTTTATAGCAATTAGCTGTTCCAGGATTTGCGCGATATTTAAATTTTACTACCATCAACTGCTGGCAGTGCCCCCAATTCACAAATTTTTGAACTATTTTTTTTCATTATTATTGAAATCTGTTTCCATTGTCTGAAAGGTACGCCCACTAAATCTGTTAACATTTTGTGTGCTGATTCTTTTGCTAGGAGGCTCCGAATAGGTATACTTTAATTTGGGTCACCTAGTACATTGTTACCCGTATTGTTATACATTTTTTACCTGTATTGTTATACATCGTTAGTGTAGTATCCTTTACTGCCCTTGTAACATGAAGATCAACCATTGATTTCAACCTTCACATTAGGTTAATCCTAGGCAGGCACCTTAATTTAGTCCTGGATTTAAATTCAAATTAATGATAAGCAAAACCATTCTTTTGGTTGGAGGGAATGTGAGTCTGCTGGTTCACTCAATGACAATGGAAGTGGTCATTCTTTTTTAAGGAATGCTATAATTCATGTTAAATGATTCACTCCCTTCTGTGTTCTTATTCTCGCTGCACATCTCTAATAATAGAAAGCTTGGCAAACATGGTTTGTAGGTTATGTATTAAATTGTAAATCCTATCTTAAATTTTTCATTTTCCAGTCCTGGGATATGGAACACACGCAAATAACTTTTTTTTTTTATTGTTATAAAATGCATAATGGAACAGAATGCCAATCAAGGGTTGGATTGTGGAATGGTTTTTGATTGAACTTACCAAATTTATGGCTTTAATTATGAACTCGATGATCAAGCAGTCAATCACATTTATTTGCCACCGAATGACCCTTTCTGTCCTTGCACCGTAAAAATTCAGATAACCAATGCGACAACAAGGAAGTGAGGGCCTTAGAGATCGCCGTACTCCACACAACTCAATATATTAACGGCACATAGTCTTAGGTGCTTAAATAGACAAAATTTAACGTTTTTTTATTTTATAAAGAAGTGGTTGCTATGGCTAGGTTTGATTCTTGGGTGATCGCAATTCTTTTGTAAATGTATTGTGTTCTAAATATGTGGTTTAAAAAAATTTCCTTAGCCTTTGACCACATCAATCAACAAAGAAATCATAATTGGTATAAAATTGTTTTATTCATTACAACAGGATTTTTTTTTTTTAGTATCACCAGTATAGATTATCTGGAAATGATGCATACAACAATAAAGAATATGAAACAGCTCTTCGTATTTACATGGAAGCATTGAAACAATTGTAAGTATCACATGTTTTCTATTAGTAAATACAGGGTCATTCAAATTAAACGCTCCCTGTTTAGAGGGGTGTACAGGATGAAATAATGGACAGGTATATGTGAAATGTAGCATACTAATGAGTTTCTTGATATACGCTTGCAAGTGATGCCAAAAAAAAAAAAGCAATGTGCATTCTACGGTTTCGGTTGTAGTTATTGATTTTTACAATTTTCAAATGGCAACACCCTGATTTTTCAACGGCATAATGACAGGCACCATCAGAAAATGCAGATGCCATTGGAATTTTATTTTATTTTGGACTTAAAATCGACAAAGTCATGTAATATTATTTGAAAGATGAATTGAGAGAAAGACAGTCTTTCAAAAGCTTCGAGAAATCATTTTAATTGAGTAAACCTTTGGTAATTAGTGATGTTGAACGAACACATCCTTCTATACAGGAATGTTTAACTTGAAAGACACTGTACATTAGTTGCTTACTGTGGTCTTCCAGTTATCTGGTAGTCACCCAGAGCTATCAACACACTATTTGTATACAAAAATAACCATATGGTAGATGGTTGGCAAATATTAAAACATGAGTCAACTCTTAATCACTCGGCCTTGTTTCTTCCTAATTTGTTCTATGCTAAAGACTAAGTAAGCTACTCATTATTTTTGTGTTACGCTCGAAGTTTGAGCTATATTATACATATTTTAAAAGCTAGGGTTAAAGGTTTTGAATTTGTTTTTATTTAATAAGTGTTAAGTTTTTGAAGAATGCTCTGATCTTTGTAGTTATGGTCTCTAGTTAACAAACACAAGCTTCTGACATGAGAAGCAAAAAGCAGTTGTTGTGGGTGCTCGTCGGACGAGCCCCACAAAGTATCAGTTTCTTTTTCCATTGAATCAGACTTTGCCTTATGACATGAAATGCCAGTTGCACATTTTGCAGAATGACCTCTGTTGTCCTTGTACCATGAAACACAAGTCAATTGTACCTTGACAAAAAGTTTTGAATCAGTCACAAATGGTATTGACTGCAAACTGAAGACAATGATTATCTTCATGTTCTCAACAGAAACAGAAGCAATATTATTGAGGTTGCATTATATATTTTTATCATCATTTTATTTATTTAGAATAAAATTAAGGCTGTTTATTTTTGAATACATCTTGGTATTAGGTCTGCTACAGGCAGGTTAGGGTTACATTTTTGGGAGGGGAGATGTAGTATAAAAATAATTTTTTTATAATTGCTCAAAAAGCTAATATTTTTAAAAAAAATCTGAATAATTATATTGAGGATCTCTCAAGACACAATTATTTTTTTCAAAAATCCCATGTATTCAAAACCCTGACCTTATTACTCTTTTTTTTTTCTTTTTTTTTAATGGCCCTTATATTCCTAGTTTCTTGTAAAAAGTCTACTAGGAGTGCTGCTCTTATCACTGCATTTGATTAAAGTATTGTGTGTTCACGCTCAGTTGGCATGTGTGACATTAGCAGACGGGTTAGTCCATTGCAGTTTAGGGAAGGGCGTCTTGCCGAAACTGGTTTTTCGCGCGGGAAAAACCAGTTCCTGCTAAACCAGTCTGCTAACGGTATCACACGCCAACTGAGTGTGAATGCACAATACCTTGAACCAGAAATCATGCTTGTGATACAAATATGACTGGATAAGTCTAAATTCTTCCAGCCAAACTGTTACATAGCCCAAATTATGTGTTTTTGTACTGATACATATTCTGAGCTTCAATTCCCTAGGCTAGCATTTCACAATTCAATTTAGTCATGGAGCACTTTTACATTTTGTAGAGAGTAATAAAATTACCGACTACAGTTGTAAAGGCAGTTTAGTACACATGGTGTGCAACAAAACAGCAACCTATGCCTACCATATTTTTAATTGTTATTATAGTGAATTTTAATAATAATTACAATATTTAAAAAAAAAAATCATAGAACCCTTAACTTTACCTTACAAGAAGCCTGTGATACCATGGAACACCATTTAGGAATCCTTCACATCTTAGCATTTCCATGTACCTGGAAAACCTAAAATTGTCAGGGAATTTGAAATCGTCACTGAAGATAGGGGAAAACACGATTCTTTGGTCAAACCTTGAAAGGGGAGAGTGACACCTTGTAACTTCCATTTTGAATCACCAAATCTCTAATGAACATGAAGCCACTTTCCTCGCAGTCAAAGTTCAGTTGAAATTTGCTTACGATTGGTCAAAGAATTTTGCCGGGAATGACAGGGAAACTCCTGGAAAAATCAGGGATTTTTTCCTCCATTGTGAGTGGGTACCCTGAATCTGTATTCGTTTGGAAACTAAATCCTGGTACTGTATGACCTTAAATATTCATTGTCGTATGAGAAACGTAACTTGTGCTTGAATTTAAGGAGTGTGCGAAGTAAGAGCATAAAGTGTATAATTAGATAAAGGGCATCTCTTTGCACTGAAGTCACCTATACTACCATTTCTACATAAACTGTACAGCCAATTAAGTGTCAAGCACTGTTATTTTTTATATTTAATGTGTTTTTCTTGAGTTTATGTTAAAAAACATACCATTCAGACTATTTTGTATACTGTTAATTTCACTGAAATATTTTCTCATGTATGAGAACGTTCGAAATCTTTTCATGAATACTAAAATTATCACTTTTTTTTTCAGCCCATATTCATACCTTTTGTATGGTAACTGTGCTCAGGTGTGCTTAACATTACACAAATACAAATTAGCAGACTTATTAAGCCGTTTTGCCCTCATTATTAATCCTCAATGGTGTAAAGTGAGTGTTTGTTTACACATGTAATATAATTTTTTTTTTTATTTCTATTTTTGTATGTGAAAATTTGAAAGTTTCGATTTTAATTTTTATATTTTTTAAAATGAGGTGATGTGTGGAAGACAGTAGTTACTTTTTCTTTTAATCCGTTTAATGTTTTTGCCCATACTGCAGGAAATATAAACCTAAGTTATTTCCTAGGTATTAAAACTTATAAATAAGGTTTTATAGTCCATTTGCTGAAAATTGGCAAGTAGTAACCATTAGAATTCAAGAGAGCTAACGTCTTAGATGGCTTGTTTCAATGCAGTAGAAGTTAGTGTCTTTCATAACTGGTTTTTCGTGCGCGAAACAACTGACTGTAAACATCAAATTTGAATATAAATTTTAGCAGATGGCTGTTATGTGGAAATTTTAACAAAAAAAATATATATAGGATTAAATGTTATTGAGTTATGGTCACAAATTGTTGAAAAATATGATGAAAATTGAAAATATATAGCATTGAAAACGTTTTACTTGTATCTTTTTATTAGACTTTGTGTGATGCAAAACTTTTACGATTTTCATGAATCCAGCCTCTCTAAAATCCTATCCAGTATTGAAATTTTCTGATGGAAAAAAATCTTATTCTTCACAATAAGAACATTTGAACATGTAAAAAAAGGTTTATATTACCAAAAAGAATGTAAATTTTAAAATTGCGCTTTTTAAAATGGAGTTTTGCTAGGTAATTAAAGAAATTGAGTTCTTAAAGCTATATTTTTGCTGAATGTCTGTATTTGTATGTGAATTCTTAAATTCATATGAAAAGGAAAAACGGCAATGTCAGCCTACATACTGCCAATTTTACTGCAATAACTGATCTGGGCAATATATTTATTTTTTAATTGTATGTGAATGTGTGTGCATGAATTTTTTCTTAAAATATATATATATATATACACTCTTATACTTTGAGGTGAATTTAATCATTCAATGTTGTATTCATATCCAAAGTTCTTGTACTGTGTAATGGATTCATACAATATTTTTATAAATCATCTTCAGTGAAAACATTCATGTGCAAGAATTAATCTGATTTCCAATGTGCAAAACAAATTGCTACACATTGTTTCAAACAATAAAAATGGCTAGTGCAGGAATCTAAAAAATATAATTTGGCAATATTGTTCACTTCTGTCATGCTCAGATCATCAGTGCATAATTTGGCATTGATTTTGCCTTCTTTTTAACCTTTAAAGGACATTAAAGTTCGATAACTTTATGGAACATAGTTCTAGATGTTGAGTAGCATGTATCAACGCATTTCTAATAAATGTCACTATTTTTCATCATGAATCTTTTATAAGCTCCAACTAAACTCTGGAATGTTGCCATTTCATTCTATTTACAGCAACTAACCCCTTCCAAACTGGATTATCGATCAGCAGCACCATTTGTTTGTGGAAAATGTTAGAATCCAAGAAATGGGGAGGAAAAATTGGGGACAAGGGGATAATTAATGAGTGATGTTTTTCAAGGCCTTCCACACATTGCTGAAGCTAGTAATAGATGGATTTGTGGTCATTAACACAAGGTTCTTTGACTATGGATCTTAAATATAGGAAACTTCCATGTAGTTTTTAATGCTTTAAACCAGTGGTTCCCGATTAGCTAAGCGCCATGGAGCCCTGACGTCTGAAATCTTTTATCTTTACCTGTGCGCAGCAATTTTTTGAAAAAAATATGTGGTATCCCCTAATAAGCAAATCATTTCAAGTGAACTCAAAAGTGGACCATGAGATGTGTTATTACCACACAAAAATGACGATTTGGTTATGGGAAAAATATGTATTAAATTTCACCAATGTTTATTATAAATGAACAGATTTCATACATTATAATTAACATGTCCAGTAGCTACTACACCTCTAGCAGATGGGAAAAATCATGCCTCTTTTTCTCCCAAGCTATTCTTTCCACATTCGGTTCGATGTTTACTACTTTTATTCTCAAATCCGAATCAATGTCGAGCTAATGTCTGCATTTTTCATGTAGCAAAACGTCAAAAATGTTTATTTGCAAAGTTATGTGGAACAAAGGGGAACACAACGTTTCAAAGCTTTTTCACCCAATTTTTTATAATCATGTAAAACCTTCATCCAAAACTGAGCCAGTCAACTTTCTTTGAAAAGTGATTTGAATGAATCATCACAAAAATGTGTGCATCTTCTCTTCTTCAAACAAGGTTAGTTGCGCATAACCACAACTGTGGAATTTAAGTTAATTCCGCTATTTTTCTACCCAGTTTTTAGTTTTTGCTATATTTTATAGTGTCACGGACCCCCCTGAGCAGGTTACATGGACCACCAATGTGGAACCACTGCTTTAAACTATTTGAAAAGTCTCATGAACGGACAATATAGTCCTGCAATATTCCCGAATGTTCGAAATTGTGAAAAAGATTATCAAGTGCATAATGGCTCGATTGAGTTGTGCAGTATTCTAATTTTATCCACATTTTATCGTAAGTGATCTATATTGTTCGTAATATTTTGAGAAATCTTACCTATCTTCATTAATGCATTTTTATCGATTATATGAATATATTATTTGATTAGCTTTTTGTTTGATTCTGAATTTTGTTAATTTCATAAAGTTTGAACAATGTAATTTTGAAAAGTAATATAATGCAATAATAATTTAATGCTTCTGTGTGTGTGTGTGTGTGCTTTTTTTTTTTCCTATATAGGCATATTATAAACTTGCTGTGGCACTTTTTCATCAAAAAAATGCCCACAAGGCTCATTTAATCGCAGAATTTGGACTGCGACAATGTCATGGCGAAACCTGCAATGAACGAGAGTCGCTTAAAGAATACGCAAATGTAGTTCAAATACATTGTGAGTTTTTGGAACTTTGAATTAATTTTTGAAGTCTTTGTTGGTTCCAAAACTATTTAATGTGTAATGGGGGGATATTGCCTATATTTACTAAAAAATTGCAGTTTTCTTATAATCAAACTTGTACTTAATTTGGAGTTTTTGATCGAATTTTGCATTTTATGTAATGCTTACAAAATGTACTCAGTGTTCGGATGATATGTTAACATCCTTCACACAGGTGGTTCTACACAATAGTCATTGAATGAAACTACTACCCTCTCTTGCATTAATGGTTTATTCTGTTTACTTCTCTCTGCAAATCAGCTGATATGACTGCTATCTTTGGGCCAACTGGGCTGAGTTTATTTCTCAGTCAACATGGCTGTTTGTAACTGTATTTGGAGGCTACATTAAGCAGATGATCACATCTTAAATCATCTGTCATGCAGTCTTGACACGTCAAGTATACAAATACTTGAAATACATTCTTTTTCTCTGTAATGCTTTATTATTCTCCCTCTTTTTGTCTCTTTAAAAAAAAAGGTGCAAATTTCTCACCATAAAGATTTTGACACAGCCCTGAAAAATCACATTAGCACTGTAAGTCTAAGCTTCCTCCTCGAAAACATCCTAGACTGTTGTAACCATCCACATTAGGTTTCTTTTGATATGACTTCTATTTTCGAATTCGTAATTATCAACTCAAGTTGTCTTTTTTCGCACTCGCAAGAGTCAAGGAGAAATAGCATCGCTGCTGTTTTATCATCGCACTAATGAGTTCAATAATGGAGTTCTTCAACTGATCAAGCAACAGGTACTGGTGCTCACAGAAACATTTGTTCGTTAGCTGAAGTAAAAGCGAGTGTATCAGGAGATATTGCTGTAATCCGATGTGAAATGCTACCTGGGACCTTCGACTGTGCTGTATTATGTATCCAGTACATAACTGGCTTGAAAAGCTTTTCGCTACAAAGTGCCTTAATTTTGTCTGGTGGTGAGAATATAAACGTGCAAATCGTTTTTGTCACAAATCCCTTCTGCATATTCTAATCAGCAAGGCTTAACAAATTCGGTCGCCATCAGTAACTAAACTTTTTTTTCCAGTTGGCTAGTATGATTCACTGCAATTTGTTGAGCCCTACTAATTTGTATAAATGCCTAATTTCACTCAAATGCATCTATGAGAACATATCAGAACTTACAAAGGAGAGTCTTTAACCACCTTGCACTTTGAGATGTCATTTAATTTCCAAGTATTAAAAACGTTAAGCTTTTTACATACAATTTAAGCAATACAAGCATTTATATACAATTTAATCATAAGTTTCAACCTGTCAAGTACAACTACGTTCTTGACTTCATAAGTTCATATATTTCTAAGGGAAAACGTGGATCTATCCCTCCCTAAACAAATGCACACAAAATAGTACTATTTGTACAAATGCATGTGTGTTTTAAAGTTAACAAAATTGTGAATTCTTATCTTTTATTTCAATTACTACTCATATTTTTGATTTTCTTGATATGAAAAAAAAAACGTGTGTAAAGGGAACTTTGGTATTTTACCCACCTATACTTCTAAAAGCAATGTGGAAACAATTTCGTATTTCATTTACAGGTAGTGTGTGTAATCAGCCAACATTTTCGAATGACGAACCAACAAGTAATAGCCAAGTGTAAGTATGCGTGTTCTTGATCAGAGTTTTTGTATTGCAGTTCATTATAATACATTTTTTCACTCTTATTTCTTTTTACAGAAACTCAAATTGCAACAATCAAGATTCCGATGATTTGGTGAGCTTATCAGCATTAAACACTTTCTAGTATACTCTTCCCGTTCTTTGCAATTTTTTAATGTTGAAAGCATTTTTAAAGAGATTCACTTGTAAAAATTATTATATACATTTATTTTAAATAATTTTTTAATTGTGTAAGTGTGTAACATTTTTGCCAATCGACAATATTTGATTATTGAAAGTAAATTCAGCATAAATTTGAGGAAGCCAGATTGTTGTTGGATTTTTCTTTGCCAAATTTCTTAAATTTTTCACACTGATAACGCTTTCAATCTTAATTTATATAGTTAGTTTTTATCTTTGACACTAATCATACAACTTGAAAAGTTGTGTTCGTAGGGACTAAGAGAATGGAACTGAACTATCTGAAGATAGTTTGGAAAACATGGAGAGTTCTAATGTGTTTCTTAGTAGTTAATAAAAAAAAAAAAATGTGAATGTTAGTTTCATAAAGTCGTTTAAAACAAAAATTAAAATTAGCAGATAGTTACAAATACACTTGTCATGCGTAGGTATTTTCAGTTTCACAATTTTAAAAAAGTCTGGGTGGTGGGATCAAATGAACATTAAAATGTGCATGAATAATTTCAATACTGGAAAGAATGCCATTGAAATCTTGGTAATTTGCCAACTTTTGTCAATTCAATAATTATGTACATTTCACTGTCTATCGTTTTCCTATAAATTTGCGGCTCTGGGTTTCATTCTTTGGTAAAACGTGTTTTGAAAAGTGTATCTCCTGATTCCCATGACTTAGCTGTTATTTTATTGTGAAATAACAGATAATCTGGAGATTGTTTCAGCAAATTTAATGTAATTAGGTATTTCCAGCTTTCGGCAAACTCGAACATATTTTATTAAATATATTTTACACAAATACATTTATAAGTAGAAATCAGTACTGTGAACTTAAAGTTCATTTCTGATGGACTTGGCCATTTTTCGTCAGGAATACGAAAAGAAATATTGCTCCATCAGAAACGTATGTCTAAACAAACTTTTCAACTTTACTTTATACTTATAACGTTGATTTCTACTTCCAAATCTTGCCTGTGTAATGCTACATCAAATTAGCTTCTAAACACACATTAAAAACTTATCACTTCATTTTGAATTATGCTTTTTCCAAAGGAGACCACATCACTTTTCTGTCTCTCTTGATCCTTCTCTGGTTCAAAACATCTCAAATCACCCCTTTCAAATCATCTCCTTTCTGCATAACCATGTGTGAGTCCATCTTGCACGTCCTTTTCTTGTTTTTCATCACACCAAGTGTCTTTGCATACAGGCCTGTTTTCCAAATAATGCGGTTTTCCCCATTTTTTTAGAATTGCAAGCCAAAAATTCTTTCCACCATTGAATATTCGTAATAAGTTCACGCTGAAGCCAATTGTTTAAGAATATGGTTGGTACATAAATTCCTTGTTTGGCTACAAGATATAAACGTACCTTTTTCAGCTGATCAAACTGTTCTGAAGTAATTGCATTTCCATTATCTAATAAAGCAAGTGCTGATTTTATAAATGTTTAGTAAGTGAGATTCAAAACATTTTTTTTTTTAACTTTAGTAATTATACCACAACTAGTCAGGTGTGTAATGCTAGCAAGTTGAAACTTTCTTCTCAAGTGACTGTACAGCTTGATAGCATCGTAAAATGCACAACTTTCTTTGGCTGCACCTGAATGAAACAATAAATCTTTAGAGTTGCCAACCTCTTGAAGCGTTTTCCAAAAATAAACTACTGCCGCATCGGTATCTGAACTTTGCATAATTATTTTTGATTTCTTCAAAGTCTGAGTTGCATGTAATGTATGGCATATTGGTGTAGAATCTCTTTCTAAATAATTAGATTTTAAATTACAAGCATCATTAAAAATAAAGCAAGAACATGACAAACATTTTGTAGGGCAGCTTTATTTGTAAATGTCTTTGATTTTACATATAATTGTCTAAGCAAGTTTTATATCAACTTTTTTAGCATAGAGATTTCCTAGTGACATTCAAGTACCATTATGGATATATATATATTCTATGGTCAAATATTAAATATTCGCTTTTTTCTTTATAAAGAGCATCCCTGATCTTACCGATTCCACTGATTCTGGGTCTGAAACAGACTGCATGAGTGAAGTTGAATCTACTGTATCACCTGCTCCGGGCAATGTAGATGTAAGTAAATTTTCAGCTTGCTCCGCAATAGTAACACATTTGCCTAGTGTGCCGTTATCCTGGATTTGGCTTCTAATGGTACCGGAAAGAAAGGATCCTTACTGACTCGCTATAGTCTGGCGGTTGTTTCCCTAGGCTAGAGATGGCGAACCTATGGCATGTCAGTGAATTACAGGAGATATCATTTTATAAGCTTATAAGTTATTCAAAATTTTATTTTAATTGTTACACTGTGCAAGTTTACGAGTTGTTTTGCACGAAAGAAACTAATGAATACACAGCCCACACTAGGTACACAGATCTGCAGCCGGAAGTAAACAATTAGTTGAGTATTATAAGACTTAGGTAGGGTGACCGCAGACGATGCTGTAATAAGAACTTGGAATGCCATTTCCAAAATCTTTGGTTGTTTAAAAAAAAAATAGCAACAGCTATATTATCAATTCTCTGCACTACATATACTTATGAATTGTTACTTTCCGAAATGAATTTTATAAAAGGTAGTTGTAGTTTAAGAATAAGAATGACTGATATAATTCAGCCGATTTATCGCTAAAAGTGACGACGTGTGCACCAGATATAAAACATTTGATATCCAATGTACAACAATAAATTTTAATATATTTTTACCATTTTAGTTTTAATTGATTCTCATGTTAAAACCGCATGTGCAGTCTTACAGTGTTTGGTGTAGAATGACCCTTGCTGTCCTCGCACCATTAAAAATACAACCAATTGAAATTTTTATTAATTTGTGCAACAAAATGTCATATTATGAATTCATCTTTATGGAATTAATTTTTAAATTTGTCTCAACAAAATTCTGCAGTAATAAGTTTATTATTATCCCCTCATTACAAACGGCTTAGCACGTAAGCAGCACCATAACTAATATTTTCAAGTTTTTGGCATGCACATATAAAGTGGTTCGCCACCACACTGCCCTAGGCCATCAGGAGTTCAAACTCCTCGGAAAACTTTGGGTCCTGGTGCAGCATCACCCTTGTGCCGTAGAACTCGCAAAATTTTTCAGCTGAAATATTTCCCACTATCCCACATACATGCTTTGCTGAAAAACATAAACTAAAATCTTCATTCACATAATATTGCAATGTTCATTTGTGTGATTTCATGCCTTCCTGTTTTGAAGCACATATGTATAACTAGTCTTCAGGTCTACTATAATGAGCCCTTCAGGTCTACTGGGTCATAACCCATAGCAATGCTTTGTTCATAGCATCTACAATTTTGGTTTTCTTATGGTTACGGCTATACTGAAGTCTCATAGTGCTGCTGTCACTATGGCCCTTAAAGGCACTACACTGGGTTTGATCGTTGTTAAACGTATTTTGTGTGTAAACGTATCATGATTGGGAGGTCACCTTGAAGCCATTCCCAACCCAGATGATCATAATCATGAGATGCGATAATACAGACTCTTCTAAAAAAGCCCTAGTCGATGATGTGATGTAACTGCAATTCGCTTGGGTAGGCTCAGTAGTTAGAAAAGGTTTGATGAGGTGCGCCTACGAAGACCTCTGCTGCTTACTATAAAAGACTCACGATCCAGATGGTTATATTTTGCATGTGATGTGATGATGGCCAATATATGGGTGAGGTGAGGCATGCTGTTTTAAATACAAGAGAGATTTATTTGAGGCTGTAGCATTACAGGAATAATTAGGATCAGCCAATCACGTTTAGAACTTTTTGATGCTCTTGAATTGTGATACTCTTGTCCGTCTTTGGGGGCAGAGCTAGCTCAGTGTCAATATGCCACATAGATGCAGTAGACGTTAAATAAGGGCCACAGCCTAAGCCAGACATAAAGTATTATGCGTGTCGGTTATGTGGTTATTGTTGCTAGCAGCCATATGTAAGAATTGAAGTTCAGAGCAAGAATGAATTGCCCTCTGTTTGAAAACTTTTTGGGGTTGATCCACCATGGACCATGATTGGTCAGTTTTGCGATGATAGTAACCATGAGAGGTTTTCCTATTGGTTAGCGGCCCTCTTTAATTGTGATCAGCTGCTTGTAAAACTGACACACCTAAGGTTTGTGCAGCTAAATCATACCATAGATTTGAGTTCTTCATTCATTCCTCTAGAGTGGGGAAGGGGTCTCGTTTGAATATGTTGGTAAAATCTTTCATTTCTCAGAAGTGAGACTCGCTTGTTTCATGACCTATTGACCATGTAAATGAAATTTTGTGTGGGAAATATAATTCCTGTGATTGTGGGAAACGATTGCTACATGCTCCTCCCCCACTGGTATCGAATTACAAGGTACCACAAAATAAAAAATTACATTGGGCAATTAATTGGTATCCTAATAATAATCCAATTAATTGGTATCCTATGTAATGTGGATTGAACACTTCTTACAATTTACAATAATTGTCATTTGTTACAAAGTCTGAAGTACCATAATAGTAACTCATCTAAACTTGCTTTTACAACAAAGTATGCTTGTAAAGATTTCTTTGTCCGAAATGAGTTTTGCATGATGGAATTGTTTTTGCATTGCATGATGTAAGAGCGTATGTGTGGCATAGAAGTTATGGGAGAATTTATGACATGTATATCATTACATTTGGTACAGTCTCGTTAATCCGAACTCATTGGAGCCCAAACCTGTTTGGATTAACTGAAATCTTTACTGCAAGCTGTAATTGTTTGATGTATCTGTTTTTGTGTGTGCATGTAACAGACAACGAATAATATCTCTTACCTTTATGGGAAATTTCAATTTGTTGGCAACACATACTGTGCTGTTTGTCTTGTCAGTCGACTGTCATTGTAGCCTACTGAAATACAAAATTTAGTTTGATACTCTAATGTAGTTTGCTTTGTTTTGCCCGAGATCGAATAGACTGTATGTAATATTGAAAAGGCAGGTAGGTAAATAGCAAAACAAAATTGGAGGGTTTTCAAGCTGTGTGAGTGGCTGTGCACTATACGAGCAGTTTTGATGCCTGTTTATCTTCAGCTATGTGCCTTGATCGTTTCGATGGCTCGTTGGCAAGACTGTAACTGGTTTGATTTTATGCCACGTTGGCATTTAGAGAACCACACTGCTAGTCGCATAGCATTTGAAGAATTTATTTTATATAAATCGAACACTATGCAGATTAAATCAAACAACAATATCAATCAACGTTTATTGGCATAGTGATACAACTATTATTATTATATGATTATTATTTGATTTATATAAAATAAATACATATGCCACAACGGGCATTTCGATAAATTTAATACCAGTCTCTTTGCAATTTGGTTTAAATAGTAGTCCATGTACTACACCATTCTGCGAAATAACTGGCAACAATATATATACGTTCGTAAAGAGATTATATATTGTCCTTCGTAGCTCAGTGGGTAGAGCCTCCGCCCGGCAAGTGGAAGGTCGTGGGTTCAGGTCCCACCGAAGGCAGAAATATTTATTTTCTTTCGAACGTTTCACCATCTAATCACGCCATACCATCGGCGTCGGTATCACTACGCCAATAAACGTTGATTGTTTGACATTGTTGTTTCATTTGAAGAATTGTTTGCTATTCTAACCCTTTAAACTGAACAGCTATTCTAACCTAGGCAAAACAATTGGAAATTCTGTAGCATTTAAGAGCTTTCGCCATACTGACATTTATTTTAAAATGGAGTATTTGGCGAGAATTTGTGCAATGCTTTCTTTTTTTGTAGATTTAGCATTTTGGAAAAAAAGTTCGGAATGGCATGTTGTAATTGTTATGCTTGCTTTAAAGTTAACTTAAAATGTGCACGTTTCACATTGACTGGCCCTTTTCTGCTTAGTAAGCTCAAAAAAATGTATGCCCTTATGTGATCATTTTCAATAACACATAAATGGAAAAAAAAAATATATTGCAAGCATTCCACATGAATTTTGTTGCAATAAATATAAAAAATAAATTTTTGCCATGTGAGTTGATCAAATAGCTGGTATTTTCAAAATTTGAAACTGCATGTAAGATTTTTATCAGTTCGAAATAGTTTTTGAATGGCATTAAACGCATCAAAAATAGGATCCAGATTAGTTTCGCATAAGGTTGTTTGACTTTGTAATTCAACAGATTTGGGCATGCAGTAATTAAATTTCGAGCCTTGTTGGTGAAAAAATATGCAGTAACATGTACTCTATCGTGCAAACACATACATGAGACAAAATGATATCAAATACTTCATTTTGTTTCCTTTATGGGTTCACACAATAATTATTACATGTTTATCATTTACTGCATGTTTTTTTGCCAGTAAAGATCGAAATTTATTTAAAAATTCATGTCTCGTGTTTTTTGTTTTTTTTTAAAAAAAAAAAAAGCTTACCCACCAACCATGATGCAAATGAAATAATTAATCCATTTCTATATTGAAGTCAGATGCAGTTTAAATTGATATTTAAGATAAGGAAATTTGTTTCACAAACGAAGTTGTTTGACTGTCGCTTTGACTTGGTTTTGCCCGAGATTTACTGAAAGGGGGAAAGGAACGGTTTTTTTTTTGTCAATTATGCTACAGAGCGTGAAGTAGAAACTTCATATAGGTAATGGGTGCTTCAGTATCCCATACAGCAAGCAGATTTTCGCCTCTTGTTTCCTGTTTTGGATGGATCGTGGAGCCCTGACAAATTGCGGCAAAGCATGAATTGCATGTTTTTCAGATAAGAACATTTTTTTTTTATGAAACACTGTAGTGGAAGTTGTTACTGTGGCCATGGGTCAAAGATTGGTTTGCATTGTGCAGAATTTCCTATGGAGGATTGAAGGGAAGAAAATGAATTAATACAGGTTGGTCCCTGAGTATTCCATGTTGGTAGATGTATTTCCTACTCTCTCGGCTCCATAGAACAAAGGGTAGATGAGCAGACACTGTGCCACTGCTGTAAGAAGCTTTTTCTGCTCTGTATCAGAGGAGGGATGGGTAAGTGGCTGTCCCACTTTGGAAGAAGCTTTTTGCAAGAAGTGAAATCGTTATACATTATCGGCTAACAGTCAGGAAATTTGTGTTCATAGTGCTTCTTTTCGTAGTACCCACATGGCAGTTTTGTTGACAGAAGTAGCACATTGTTGGCTTCACAAATGGGAGATTGACTGCATTGTGTAAGAGGAGCTCATATTGCACAAAAGGGGTTGCATTTTATGAAGTGAATGCATGCATCATCCAAGTTATGTCCTGTATGTTCAAATGGTCGGGTGACCACTGCATGGATATTCTTCATAATTAGAAACCGTTGGATACAAGGACAAGTTACATACAAAGACCTCCACTGCATATTATAAGAGACATCTTGAATCAGAAGTTTATATTTTACATTTGGTGTTATGTGAGATGATACACTCTGTTTTAAACACAACAGAGGTGTCTCTATTTGCAGTTGAGGCTCTGATGTTACCGGAATTATATACAAGATATGCCATGTAGATGCAATAAAAGTTAAGTACAGGCCACATGACCTAAGCCAGGCATAAAGCATTATTTGTATCAGTTACATGGTTATTAATTTTTAGCAGCCATATATAAAGGTTGAAGTTCAAAGCAAAAATGAATTGTTCTCTGTTCGAAAACTTTTTGTGAATGATCCATTATGAACTGTGATTGGTCAGTTCGTGATGACAGTCGTGAGAGGCTTTCTTATTGGTTTGCCACCCCCCCTTAAGCGTGGTTATGAGATGCTTGTAAAACTGTCACGCCTAAGATCTGTACAGCTAAAACTTGTGATAGAATGGAGTTTTTCATTTGTTTCTCAAGGGTGTTGGAGGGAGGGGGGGGGGATGTTCTAGTGTTACGACATCAATCAGCTCTTTCATTTCTCAGAAATGATACATCATTCTAATGGCCTCCTGGCCATGTAACAGGATTTTGTATGGAAAATATAGCTAGTGGGAAATGATTGGTGCAAGTTACTGAACTTATGGAGACCGACTTTGTTTCATAAAAGTATGTGTATGGTTTGCAGGTCACATTAATCCATTGTTTGTTACTGCAGTGGTCCCGCGAAGCGTACCATTATCCCGGATCTGCTGCTGGCTGTGCTACTGAAGAAAAGAAAGCTTAGCATCTAACTTCTCACTATAGTCCAGGGTTTGGTTCCCTAAGCCTTAAGAGGTTTGGATTCATCAGGAAACTGTGGGTCCTGGCTCAGTATGATCCTTTTGCCATAAAATGCGACATTTGAAAAGCAACCCTACAGTGGTGTAGTGCTATCACATTTCGCTATTGTGCAAATAACGGTAGTTTGATCCTTTGTCAGTTTTATTTACATGTCCACAATTTAAAATTTGATTCCTTGAGCAGTAGATATCCTTGCAGAGGAAGAAAAGTTTATGGTAAAAATAGACACCACAATTGATTGAAATCCATTGAATGTGTTTAGGCATCAAACTAGTATATAGAAAAATATATACAAGCAAATGACTATGATGATTTGTATGCTTTGCAACATCCAATGCTTTTATATATATTACAGTGTTTAAATATGCTTTCTGTTGAAGAAACACCAGAAATTGTTCAATAAAGCACAAAACATTGGTATAATCATCGAAATTTATTTTGTCGCTTTCAAAATAGGCCCCACTTGATGCCTGATGAATGAATGTTCCATTCATTAAAGCACTTCTTATAGGCACTTTCCGGCATGGCCTTCAGTTCCTTCTGAGAATTTTATTTTATGGTTTTACTGGACTCAAAGCATTTTTCACAAAGTGGTAATTTGATTTGGGGAACAAAATGAGTCACAAGGGGGCCATATCTGGGGATTATGTTGCTTGGTCGATGACGTTTGTCGAGTTCGTAGTCAAAATTCATGCACAAGAGTCAATATGTGAAAGGTGCGTTATCATGCTGCAAAATCCAAGAATTATTCTTCCGTAATTTGGTCTTTTTTGGCGAACGTTCTCTCTCAAACACCTCATAATGCCCAGATAATGTTGTTTGTTGACTGTGTGCCTTTTTAACAGGAATTCTATGTGGACACCACCATGATGATCGAAGAAAACGACCTGAACAATGTGTCAACATGATTTTAATTTTCGAGCGACTTTGACCTTTTTTTTAGCTTGTTGTCGAGGTGTTACTTCAATGATAGGTTTCCATGTTAAACTCATGAACCCTTTCTTCAGGGGTGATGGTGTTCCGGGATTCCCATAAATTCTTGGAATTTCAATCTGCCTCTTCCGGGATTTCTTTTTTTAAAAAAATGAAAAAACATTTTGTTTCTTATGATTTTTTTTTTTTTAAATCACATTCGAAATTCTTAATTCCATAATATTTAATTTTTATATTCCTTCGGAAATCAGTGTTTTTACCAAAAATATTACGCAACTTTTTAGGGAATTTTCTGGTATGTTCAGGGAATCTGGTTTGGATTTACGATCACCCCTGTTTCTTGTCACCCATTATATTGTGTTTCATGAATGTAGGATCCGAATTGACTCATTCAAGCATGTCTTCAGCAACCTGTTTGCCATACTCTTTTTAAAGAAAATTCAGCTACTTCAGAACAAGCCGTGCCACAACTTGTCTGATGCCCAAAACATCAATTGAAATTAATGGATTTGTAAGACATGCACATATATATCCTGAGCCATCTCTTTAAGGTGAAATGACAATTTTCTTTTGCCATTTCTTTCACTTTGTTTATGTTTCTGTCGTTGAAGATTGATCAGAATGGGGCAAGTCTTAAACCACTTCTTGGATTTATTTGAATGCTTTATATAACCCATATGCTCATGTTTTCAGTAAGCTGACTCACCATAAGCCTTCTCCAACAATTTCAACCATTTAGTACAACAATTTTTGTTGGCAGTAAAAAATTTGAGGCAAACAATTTGTTTGATATTTTTATCCGTTTTAAAAATTACGGAGCATACCTGAGGTAGACTAACCTAACCAACTGCAGTAAATGAACTGGTCGACAGATTGCATCAAAACTCTACATAATATTAAGTATGTTGGTACCAACTTACAGTGGAAATGATTTTTTCATTCCATTTACATAGGTGTTTTAAATGATCAATTCCTCATACTTACTTGACAGATGGTATATTCATTATCGTCCCAAAAAAAAAAACATACTTCACAGAATATTAACGTATGCTTACAAACAAAAAAAAAATGCACTAGATAAAAATGTCAAATTGCTGCAAAACTCAACTTGCAATTCTATCTCAAACGGATTTAAAGTTGGGTAAGCTTGAACACTGTGTCTTATCGCCAGAGGTAGTTGCAGTGCTACCTCAATCCCGCTACATGAAGGCTGTGTTTGTGTAGTATACCTTTTTTTTTTTCGGTTGAAAGTGTATTGGATTTTAGAGATGGCTGTGCGATAGATTGGAGACATTTTGGTTAGTCAACAGACTTTGAAAGTGGGCACATCATTGGACTGAGGGAAGTGGAATGGACGTTCCAAAGAATTACCTACTATATAAGTTATTAGGAGTTGTAAAGAGTAGTGGTTATGTGGGGACATGCACACACGGCAATTAGGCTTTGGATATCCCAAGCAGACAACCAGTAGAGAGGATCGTTTGATTCACCAACAAGCACAAATAGCTTTAACTGTTTTGTTGGTCATCCAGAAACAGATGGCACTTTCATTTCAGAATTCTGTGTCTGCTCGAATTATTTCCAGATAATTGGCAGAAAGACATTTTGTGTCACGATGCCTATTACATGTCCCGATATTGACAGCCAGCCACTTTGCCTTTGTTTGCAACAGGGTTGTGAATGAGCAACCTGGACTGCTACCATATTGTCTTGAACAACATATCCAGGTTCTGTTTTGGGGCTGGTGATAGTTGTGTTAGTGCATAGAGCAATAAGTACTTCAATTCAGCCTTTGCTGTATGGTGACACACTGTCCCAACTGCTTAAGTAATGATTTGGGAAGCCATTACATATGACAGTCACTCCCAGTAGTGATAACGAGAGATACCAACAACTCAGCAATAGTGCAAGACAGCCTGAGGTTGCAGGTGTTTCATCTCGTGGCAGGACTTCAAGACATTTTTCAGCTTGATAATACTCACCTCACAAATCAAGGGTCTCCCATGAATGCCTGCACTAGGTTGAGTTAATTCTGTGATTTGCATGTTTGCCAGATTTATCTCTGATCGAGTGTTTATTGGACCCGCTGGGATACCAGGTTCTTCGGCTTACGAGTGTGCAGGATCTAGAATCTAGAAGTGCAGTTGCCACATCTATCTGTGGGCAGATGTATCACAGGACAACATATGGCACCTATATGCTTCCATTCCCGGCAGTATCTCATCTTAAACCCAAGCTAGAATAGGTTAAACAAGGTACTAGAGCCTCCTTTGAATTATGTACAGTTTCCTCCAATGAACTTATCCTTTCCCTCTAATGTTCCAATCACTTACATGTATCAACATTATCTACGCACATATAGTATATGCATATAAAGTTTCATTCAATTTCAACAATTTCTCTTGGTGCATGTTTGTTTTTGTTTTTTTTATTAGTGACTAAATAAAATTGTATTGTTCATTCAAGGTGCATCAATTTTACTTTGTCACAGGGTATATATTATGAATATATTTTTATATTGATACCTTTTCTTCCCTCTGAATATCCCAATATACTTCTTTTTTCTAATAGAGTGAACCTAAATCTAGTAAAAATCAAGAGCAAAATGCAACCTTGGCTCAAGTATCAGATGGAACATTGAACCAAGTACCGGATGCAACATTAGACAAACTACCAGATACATCATTGGGTCAAGTACCGGATGCAACATTGGGTCAAGTACCGGATGCAACATTGTGTCAAGTACCGGATGCAACATTGGATCAAATTCCTGATACAGCATTAGATAAAGTATCAGCAGCAATATTGGATCAAGATCTGAATGCAACGGTAAATCTAGTTCCAGACGCAATAATGGATCAAGTGCCGTATGCGACATTGGATCAGGTTTCAGATGCAACATTGGATCAAGTTTCAAATGCAACATTGGATCAAGTGCTGGATTCGACATTGAATCAAGTGCCAAATGCTTCATTAAGTAATGGGCCTAATACATCTAAAGATGTATTGGATATGTCAATGAGTAAAGCTTCGGAGTTAACGATAAATCAAGAGCCAGATACATCACAAAGTCAAGTGCCAAATCCATCATTTGAGCAAGGTCAGAATCTGCCATCAGATCAAACGCCAATTGCATCAGTGGTACAAGAACAGCATCCATCGTCTGGTCAAGTACCATGTTTTTTGAATGAAGTGTTAAGTCAACAATCTGATCAAGCACTGGATTTATCATTGAATAAAGTAACTAATTTTCTAATATTTCTGTTTTTTGTGAATAACAAGTTTGTGGAAGAATGATTCCCACTTTCCATAGGAAATCCCCTTCCCCCATGTTTTCTAGTGTTGTTGCAATTAAGTGTATTTTTGATGCCGATTACAGGGTTTCCATGCACCTAGTGAATTGGGAATTGTCGGGGAAAAACTTCCCTTCTAAATAACTAAACCTCATGCGAACATGAAGCTATTTTCTCCAAAAACGAAGTTCAGTTCAAAATTTTGTTTGTAATTAGGGATTCTTTTTTTTCCTCCAATGTGAGTTGGAACTCCGGAATATAAATCTGTAAAGGTTTTGACAGTCCATTTCCGGGAAATTACTTTTTTGGGACTTCAAATTGTAATGAGAGTCTATGGGACAAACACGTTTCTAAAATTTCTGTAAAGGAGACCACATGTGATCTCGGTTCTATTTTTAGTCAAGGAACTGGAAGTTCAGTTACATGTGCTATATTAATGCTATCACAATGCTATAAAGCCATGGCTAAATCCAAGTTGCAAAAAAAGTGTTTCTACATTTTTGAAGTTGAATTTGAACATATTCCCAATACTCTTCAAGCATTTGTGCATTAAATGCAGCATAGCTTCTGGTTTCGTGTCCAAAAATGGAATTGAGATCACTTTTGGTACCGTTTGAAGAAACCATAATATATTTTTACTATAAATTCTAATTGCAAAAGTGATAGCCACATCCAATAAAAAAACCCTTAGAGTGATTGAAAATAATCAGCACCATTTAAAAATAATTATAATGCTGATTATGAATATATAACAATTGTGAGCATGTAAAGTTGGAAAGTGATTCTTTTCAGAACTGCAAATTGTACAAAATGTTTCTCCTGTAATTTTAAGCCTTCAGAAAAATCACCTCTTAACACCGCATGCACCCTCACAATCAGCATCAAAAATACTTGTAATTAGTGTTCATAATTTTCATTCACTCTCGTGGAGGGTTCGGGTGATTTTTCTATAAGAAGTGACTCCAACTTCCAATTGGAGTCTGTGGTAGAAATGATTTTTCTATGCTTTCTGTGAAGTACACTACAGTTGGCCTGACAAGTTTTGAGAATATTTTCCTTCCAATGTCTTTAGACAAGAAATTGCACAGCTCCTATTTTCCCCTATTACTCTGTCAACCCTCTCTCTCCTTTTTTTACTTACTTACAACTTTGTTTTCCCCAATGACAATCACTTTATTTCCGAAACACTTCCTCCCTCTACTTGCTTTACTTACTACTACTTTGCTTTACTACTTACTCTACTTGCTTTGCAAGGTCCTGTTCTGACCATATTCTTTATTTTGCAAACGATGTGGAGATAAAAGAATGATGAGCAAAGCATTATTTATTGGTACAACCATCAACTGAATTGTAAGCATTCACATTCCTTCCCCTCTGTATCTTTTTTTTTTTTTTTCAAAAGTTCATATGTTCGTCTCAAGTTTGTATTAGTCCCCTTTGTTTTTTTGTTTTTTTTCCCCCATTACTATTTTTCCATGTTTGATTAACACTTAATTAGAAATTTGTTTATTTAATGTAAAATATCATGCAATCAACATTTACAATGCCTTTGTAAGTATCACGCATTCAACACTTACAAAGGCATTTCTAGAAGCAATTGATCAAATGTGGGTTTATGTCAATTATTATGGGAAGAATGGCCTCAACAGGCAGCTGAGTACTTTGGCTAACTTTTACACATTATATGTAAAATTTACATAATAGAAACATTTTCTTACATGGAGAAAAAGAATAATCATTTAGTCAGCCATGTTGTTTTTATCTCCCCAATGTTGGTACTTCAAATTTTTTAACCTTGCCATAGTTCCATATTCAATCTATTTCCAACCTTTTCGTGAACATTTATTTTTTCATTTGCTGTACTTGCTTACTTTATATTTGTATTTGCTGTACTTTATTATAATATACCAACAAACAAATTTGCTTTTCATTTCTATAATAATTTTGCAGAGATAAGTCATGACTTGTACATGTTTAAATGCTTTGTTTAAATTGTGGAGAAAAAAGTGATAAAATTGAAGCCATTTTTAAATAAATTGGTACAATCAAATAGGTTAGTATTTCAGCTTTTGTTTTCCAAAACATTGGTGAATAAATTATATTTTTATTATTTTGATGAATATATTATAATGTGCCATGTATACAAGGTGTGTCCTGAAAGTAATATGACTGATTCTGTAAAAATTTGTTTATTCTAAGACATGCTTACATACACTTAATTTCTCGAAATAACGTTTTTGAACATCAATGCACAATTGTTGGTGGTTCTGCCATGCATTGTGGCTCACACGGAAGTCTTAGCAGGAATCTTTTTCAAACCATTCGTCACGACAGTTTGAGTGGTTTTAACAGTCCCAAAATTGTGTTCTTTCAAGCCGGATTTCAGCCGAGGAAACGAAAGTCAGGTGGTGCAAAGTTTGGGCTGTAGACAGGTTGGGGCAACTTTGCCACGATTTGTTTCACCAAAAAATCTCACTAGCAGCGCTGCCTGGTTCAGTGCTTTGTCATGGTGTTGACACCCATGTGTTGACGATCTTCGGATGGACATGCACAACTCTTTTCTTCGGGCATTTAAGAACTTAAACGTAAAATGTACTGTTGGTCATTCATCTTATGGACACCACCCTTAGGGTCAAAAAAAGGCACTGAGCATCGATTTCAATTTTTATCTGCTCATTCGAGCCTTCTTTGGTTAAGGAGACATGCTAATGTATCACTTCCATAGCTTTGTCTTTTTGTCTCTGGATTGTACTCAGAGACCCATGTCTCATCACTGGTTATCACTTTCTCTAAAAAATCAAGTTCCCTCCTCACACAGTCCGAAAGCCCATGGGGAAACCGATACCACACACACACACACAACTTTTTTTTTAGTTCCTCATTCAAAACGTTAGAAATTAATTTAGCACAAAATTTTCACTTGCAATTCTTACATGACGATTTCATGTGTAATGGATTTTAGAATCCTCCCTCCCCACACACACATGCTATCAATCTAACATTTGGATGTTGATCAGTCCAAAACCACTTTTACCATATCTACATTGTCCGAAGTGTGAGACGATAATAGGTGCCTTGTGTGTTGTTCATCCTTCACAATCTCTTTTCCTTCTTTGAACACTTTGCGCCACTTATGGTTTTCCATAAAGAATCCTTCCTTTATGCTTTCTGTATCATAATAGATGTCTCAATTGCAGATTTGTTAAGTTTAACGCAAAACTTCACCCTGTTTCGCTGCTCGACAATCTGTTTTGACCATTACGAGCTGCTCACAGCTGTTCACTTCTCAAGCGATCGACAATCTGTAAAAGCTCAAAGCCAAGTGATGAGAAATAGATCTCTTACTACCCATGACGTTCGTAGACTGTCCGCCGGCCCTTATAATTAGCCCATGAAAAACAGTCTCATTACTTTCCAGACACAACTGTTTTATTGATGCATGTTTTTTAAAGTTCGTAAATGTAATAATTTATTTTCTACATACAGGTTCGCTAGTAGGCCTTATGATTCTTATAACACTTAGTCATATACATATTTAATTTTTTTTTAGTCATACCTGATTAATTCATATAATTTTCACACAATTTTTGCATATACATATAATTTTTTCATATATAATGTAAATTTTATTAGTTAGTCTTCCATCCAGTGCTCTGTGTGTAGAGGGTCCCAAGTAAATGCAAATGGCACAAGCTTTAGATCCTACCCATCTCCCCAGGCCATTTAAGCTCCCCTTTCCTTCACCTTCCTTCCTGTCAACCTTTCTCTGACTGCTTTCTTGAATAGCTTCCAGGTTATTCAGTTTTTTAGTTCTTTGGGTAATGTATATAAGAATTTTATAATTAAATAATTAAAAAAATCATTTTCTTATTTCACGCTTTTACAGTAAAGTGAAATTAATTTATTTATAATAACATGGTCATCAAAAATTATTAATCACTCTTATTTTTCCTTTTTTTTTTAAATTAACTTTGGTCCCTGTTAAATGACTATACCTCTTGTAAAAATTTTAAAGTGTATATATATAGTAGAACAGTGGTTCCCGACCTTTTCCAAACCGCAACCCACTTATATAGTAACCAAGTAATTCGCGACCCCCTTTATAGTAACCAAAAGATCTGCGACCCCTCTGTCCGCCGCCGACACACTTGCATAATAAAAGCATTTTTAACAAAGTAAAGAAAACACATTAGATATAGAATTATATTAATTATACATGTTACATTAATTATGTAAATTATATTAATGTATATTATAGTAGAGAATATAAGACTGAGTGAGAATATAAGACTACTTAATGTATATAATAAAAAGTTAACCATTAGTAGAATATTGCAATATGTGTAGCCATGTTGAAATATAAAAGCGTTGGAAACATTTGGTATGAAATTCCTTATAAAAATAATTGCAACTAAAAATAGTTGTGGTGACACCCCCATAAACCAGTTTGTGACCCCCTTGACAGTTGCGACCCACAGGTTGGGAACTACTGTAGTAGTACTTCAATTATTTAAAATAAACGGAATTGGGTCAACCAGTTCTCGGATAAGCAAAATTGCAGATGACATACCTCTATTATATTTTACATTGTTTCTAAATGTTTGAACCGTGTGTAGGGTAAAAAAAAACCCTGCAATATCATAGACTCTGTCAATTTTCCTGCCAGCCGTAGACTGAGTGTGGCTCCTTGGTTAACAAAAGTTCGGACCCTTCTATAAAAAGCATAAGTTCCAATACAATACACCATAACTTTGGCTGCTGTGTTCTGCAGTGATAATGTGTTTGCCTATGGTACTGCTGATCTGGGTTTCATCCTGTTGGTATCATAGAATGTATGCCATTTTTCTGTCCACTATAGACCATGGTTTGATTCCCTTGGTGACTGTGGTTCAAATTCCTTGGAAAACCAGATCCTGCCCCAGCATGACCTTAAATGTCCTTCCGCCATAAAAACATGAACTTTGTTCTTGCAGCATAAAACCAAAAGCAATGGATATCTATTGGCACCAAGTATAATAATCATTATAGTCAAAACGAAGCGTTATGTTTTCTGCTTTACTTCCCAGAGCTGACAGTGGTTTGAGAACGAAGTTTTGCAATGCACAGTCGTTGTGAAAAGGCATTCTTCTGGGTAAAACTATCTGAATGCAAAGTAGGTAAATTCACGTTCTTAATGGGGTGTAAATATTAATAATTTAAGAATATAGGGTAAGGCACACAGTGCCTTCAGTGGAAGATAAAACGTTACTAATTATGAAATTATAGATAATATGAGGTAATAAATATATTAATAACAAATAGAACGTTATTTGTTATGAAAATAGAATGTTAATTATAAAAGTAAATTAACGATTTAAAAATAAATTCCTTTATACATGTAGTACTGTTTAACTAGCCTTGGGTTTTTGTTTTTTCAAGAATCCCTCTAATTTCAGCTAAACATGAGGCGGAAGGTGACCTCAAATATTGTAGTTGATGTTCTTGGGAAAATGAGCAAGCAAAATGAGCTTTCAGAAAACAAGCTTCAGCAGGTAGGAATTTAGATTTTTAAAGAAAAAATAAAGAACAATACTATTTTAATATAAAATATGTGTACCATTTTTAATATAAATTATGTGTGTTTAGTGTGTAAGAGAACAGTTGAAGCTGGTGTGTATTTTTTTTTTTTTCCATTTTAATGGGTTTTTTAATTGGTTTGTGTATGTTGCTTTATGTACTCTGATTATATTGACGTTAGTTTATTTTAAATTTTTTTTTCTAACACTGGACTGTGTTCTGTTCAAAGCAAGTTTGGTTATGTGTATTTATGTTATAGTCAGAAGGTCATATTAAGTTTTCAATCTTGTTCAAGATGATCATGTGATCTGAGGATGTCGGAATGTAAGTGCACCTTATTAACTTACAAGGAGAACCCACAGATGAGTGCCCCACCGATTTTGATGGAAGTAGAGCTAACTAAGGAAATATGTATCTTGGCATTCGTGCCAATGATGTTTATTTTCGGAGATATGAATTTTTAAAGATTTTGCATATTATATATGAGCTTAAAACACAACGCCCTCTACAAGCCAATCGGTAGCTTGCGCGGTAAATTGTCGGCTCGTCGCGCCGTGTTTTTATGTTTGATATCCGGGGAAATCAGTCACCTTTTTTTATGTATCCTTTTTACATGTTTATGTATTTTTATTAGTAAAAATACTTCGCTTACAATCAGATTTTGTTCATAAACTTACTTTAATAAAATTCATATTTATGTAATTAAGTTAATTGTACGCTTATTGCCAGTGATAATTTCTACTCGAATTTTAATTGTTGATTATTAAAAAGCTGAAAAGTAGAAAAAGTTTTGGCGTAGCCATCCAGCCTGTTATGTAGTTAAGTAGATCCAGCACACTTTAATAATGTTTTTACAAATGACTGCATCTTTTCTTCTACTGTTAACCTCGTGATGTGTACTTCTGCCGTCAAGTAAAAAATTTCATTAAAAGGTTACAAAATTGTGTTGAAAGCTTACAAAAAAATAGTCATTTAAACATGCGAGCAGATAGATGCTTTGAAGATCCATTCACTTATTGACAATCAACTTTCGGCGCCAACTTTTAAGAATATGTTACAGTACTCTTGGTTTGTTGCAAAGTATCAAGTGCAAGCGATCAATGCAATTTTAGGTGTGTGACCCCTGGGGGGTTAGGGGTGGGGTTCAATTCAAAAATTTCAAATGGAAAGGTAGGTCAAGTTGTATGTCGTTCCAAAGATCTGAATAAAAAACAATTATAACCTTAGTCCTACACCCAACCAAACCAAGGAATGGTAAGAGCTTATAATTATAAAATCCCTACTGGCTAAAATTCCCCTACGCCACACACACACACACAGATACTTAAAATCCCATTCTGTGCTTGTTTCTGAAGAGCGTGTGCTTCTGTGCATGTGTAGCCACTGTGCTTCGTTTACGTGTTAGTTAGAAACATCGATAGATGCGGCAGTAATTAAAAATTACTTGTACGTGTTATTAGGCATGTTTTACTTTGTTCAACGCAATTAAAGTTTAAATAAATCTTTATTAAACTTTCATTTCTTATTTAATTACTTGCTTTGTTTTATCATTTAACGGCCATACAATGGTATGCTCAGTGGAAGACAAAGTGGAAATAATTTTTCTTTATGGGGAATGTGGTCGAAACTGCAGGGCAACCTCTAGAAGGTTCAATGAATTATTTTCTGACCAACCAATCGATCATAAGTACGTGTCCGATTTAGTAAAAAAAATTATGAAGCACAAAGTATAAAAGATCGGCCATACTCTGGTCAACCTAAGATGGCCGAGGGCACAGCACTGGAAGTTATCGGCAATGCTAGTATAACACCCCTGCAATCCTTGAGTGAAATGAGTGACTGCACGAATGTTTCTAAATCCACAATCGGCAAAATCCTTAAAAAACATTCGTTTTATCTGTATAAAATGCACTTTACTCAAGAGCTTAGTGAGGATGACTTTGATCGTTGTCTTGAGTTTTGTGAAGTAATGACCACATGAATCGCTGAAAATAATCAGTTTTTACAAAACATTTGTTTCAGCGATAAAAGCACATTCTTTCTTAATGGACATGTGAATACCCAAAACATGCATTACTGGAGCGATGAAAATCCCCATATTTTAAGTGGAGGACATAATCAACGACCACAAAAATTAATTGTTTGGGCTGGAATTTTAGGCAACCATATCATAGGACTTATTTTCATTGATGGCACTTTCACCTGGGAACGTTATTTAGATCTGCTAGAAAATTTAGTAGACCCTCTAATTACAAAGGTTGTCGAAAATGCTACAACTGAAGAAGGAGAGCTAGAATTTGATGTAGATGGAATTGTATTTCAACAAGATGGTTGCCCTGCACATTATGAGCGCGCTGTGCGTCAGTATCTGGATAACAGATTCCCAAACAAATAGAGTGAGTGGCGGACTTAATATCCAGATTTGGTTATGAATGATTTTTTCTTATGAGGACACCTGAAAACTAGCCTGTGGAACCCAACCAACTTTGTTACTCAAATTAAAGAACAGAATTACTACAGCTTGTTGGGAGATATCATCAATTACTTTCATCATGTGCGTCAGGAATTTGAAAATCGTTTATTTTATTGTATGGGGGTGAATTGTGTGCATTTTGAGCAGTTATTGATATAAAGTTCAATCTAGTAGTACGCCGTGTAATTTGAATAGGAATTTGATCCTATTGGGGCTGAGGAGATCCCCCCCACCACCTATAAAATCTCCTCTGCATCTACACATGTGCAGATGCACACTCTCTCTTCAGAAATAAGCACAGAACGGGATTTTAAGTACCTGTGTGTGGGGGAATTTTGGTAAAGAAAGGGATTTTATACCCAAATTTTATCTAACGAAAAGCAAACTATGACTATTAGAATGAATTACGGAAGATGTCCTGCCAGGACACCAGGGCCAAAGTGGTTAAGCTCTCGCCATTCATGACGGGTTGGGTGTATTGACCTGGGACCAACGTTAATAATCGTTTTTCATTCAGATCTTTCGAACGACATACAACTTGACATATTTTTCCATTTGAAATTTTTGAGTTGATCCCCACTCCCAACCCCCAAGGGATCACACACCAAAAATTTTTCACTCAAAAAGTGTGCCCCAAAAATAATGGGATACGTGTTCACCAATTTTTCCATCTACCCAACCGTTTCCGAAAAAATGACCCGGGGTCAGACTTTGTAGATGTCCTGTATAGTTTTAAAGATCACTTGTGTATAGTATAGTTTACAATGCACTTCATTTGCCACATTTCCAATTGATGGGCATTCATTTGTATTCCATATATTATTTAAACCATATGTGCGTTCTTACTTTGATTTGTGCAGAATGGCCCTGGCTGTCCTTGCGCCATAAAAATGCAACCAGCCAATCAACCTCTGTATATTATTTGCCTATTGTTGTATGAAACTGTTCAACACCAAATGTGCTTAATAATTAAACAACCCACTGAACACTTAATGCAGTAGTCTCACTAATCTGGACTCAATGGGATCAGACCCCATCTGGATTAAGCGGAATAAGCTAAATAAATAAGTGGAATGGCTATTTATATGCATCAATCAGAGCTTGTCATCATCCCTCAATTGTGTAGTATCTATCCTGAAATTAAAGTTATTGCCATACAGTCTAATGGAGTTTTTGTTGCCTCTATCTTCACCCCCCCCCAAGTACAAATATTAGACTTTTTTTAGCTTTATGCAACGTCTAATCGACTACATCAACTCAAATAAATCTAAACTCATAAAAATAGGGGATCCCAATATTGATATTAAAATCATAGCGTACATACAAAAAATTTTAAAGACATGATCTGCGCAAATGGATTTGAAATCATGATTAAATCACCTGCCAGAATAACTGTTAATTCTCAAACGTTAATTGATCTTTGTATTATTGACTTACCTTCATTTTAAAAATTCTGGAGTACATACCTATCACATCAATGACCAATTTCCTGCCCTTACAACTTTTAATATTGCAGATCTTCATCTGAAAAAAAAATTAAGCGGAAATATTCAGGATTCCTTCAAGATTTTTCTGAAAATAACTTAATACTTTTTAAATCTCACCTTTCTAACGTGGACTGATCACCTGTCCTTAATCTAATGCCAACAAAGCCTATATTCAGTTTTTTCAAATCTTTAGTTCCCTTTATAATGAATATTTTCACCTTAAAATGATCACTAGGAACAACAGAGATAACAATGGTAAATGTGTATATTATGTTGCCTCAAAGAGTACAACAATATGTGGGTTGTGTGCTAGAGCATATTTATGTATTTCCTTGCTGGCAGTACACCAAACCATTCCATGTTTGATGTTCTAGGTTTTAATCTCTGTCTGCTATGATTTGCATTGAACATTTAAAATTTAAAAACTTACATAGGTAATAGTAAATATATAGAGCTATATGTCGACACAGCAAGTATGCCCGGTGGCGAATCCGAGTTTGATGTGAAGGGTCTTGATTCCCTACCCCCTGCAATCCCTCCAATTCCTGCTGAATGTACTGATAGTATGATTATTTAACTATATTGCCTATCCTCAATTACGTACGTACATTTTGCAAAAATTGGTGAGGTCTACTGCGTTTCGAGATAGCCACCATAAACTCCTCTGTAAGGTCCTTATCTAACTGTTATTTAATTACCTAACATTGGCAATTAAAAAAAAATAATAGCATAAATATTAATAATTACCTGTATCTTTCCATTTTTATTTCCATGAATACATATTTTCCCAATTTCAGACTAGTGACATTCCAGAAGACACTTCAACACGGCAAGTAAGAAAAACTCATGGAAACACAAATTCAAATTTTGAAGTAATGAAAATCTGCTGTGAAAATGAAGAGCCAAGAAAGGGAAACCTTATGGATCAAAATTTTGCATCAGAGACGGAGAAAACAAATCGTTTTTTGCAATGTATGTTGAGTGATCTTCAACCGTTTCAAAACTGGCGCAAGAATAAAGCAATTTTAGCCAATGATGATCCTAAATGGAAAGCTGAAAATTTGCTAAAGGTAATTAAATCTACATTTCATTCTTTCCACTTTGTTTAAGAAAGCGTTCTTTCCAAATAGATGGAAAACAGTTGTAACTTTCAACTAATTTTTTTTAACCATGGCAGGATTAGTGACATTTCGATAGAATATTGGATATCAATACCAAAAACCATTAAAAGTATCGATATCACGATGCTATCGAATATTAAAAATTTATACTTACCGTATCGGTTAGTATCAAATGCGAATTCATTGTTCAGAAGTTGTCATATATAAAATAAAGAATATTAAGTAAATAATTGTAAAATCAAATTTCAGTGTAATTTTTTTCTTAAGTTAAGTGTTTTTTGTTTTTTTTATCAAAACCTTAGTTAAATCATTCTGCATCAGGCGCATAGTCTGGAATATTTTTTTAATATATATATAGCCTATATCGATGAATAATTTATCATTCAAGATTTGAAATTATAGAATTTATATATACGGTAGAACCCTTGAACAATCGAACCTCGTTAAGATGAACACCAGCAGGAACATAAAATCAGTTCGTATTAACAGTAATTCATATTATCTGGTATTATTCTTATTACCCAATCAAACTAGAGTCCCTAGTTCGATTGGCGGCATTGCAGATTTGCATTCAGGAAATAAATTTGCAATACAATGTATTAATTACTACTAATATTTGGCCTTTAATGCTTTCCGAAAATTAATTTTGATTATCTTTTTTAAAAAATACCTTTCGCCAACAGAAGGCTCCACTAGTAGAAAATAAAAAATTGAATATATACCATGAAAACTAAGTGTTTGATCTATTTGAATATTATAGATTTACATATATACAAACAAAATATCTCTAAGCTCAGACTTGCGTCAAGGACCTACCGATATTATGTGTGTATCAAGGGTCGTTAGTCGGAGTATCAAATGTCCATACTCTGATATATTTCGATACTGCGATATCATTGAATTACCAATACCACTAATATTGAATGAAAAGTATCGATGCCTACCCATATCGGTAGTTCGTAGCATCCCTAGGCGGGATATAATTGAGTACCAAAAAAAATTATTCAAAATCAAGGAAATACGTCAAAACATTTGAATTGTGCACTAATACTGTAAATGGTCCAAAAGAATTATTTGAAAAATACATTCTCAGACCCAGTTTTTTTTTTAAATAACACGTTCTTTAGAATATCAAACAGATCCCTTTTATTTGTTTTAATAGTTTTACTTTTTAAATGTGCAGTATGGCTTTTATCATATTGCCCCATGCTGGTGTAGAGGTAACTTGCTTGTCTATCGGACTGTTAGTCTAGAATCATATTTCAGTGCTACCATAGGACATGCACCATTTTTTCTGCCTGCCTTAGACAGGGCATTAAATTATCAAGACCCCCCACTCTATTTTATTTTCTATTTTGTTATGCTCTTTACTTCACTTGGTTGGTTTTTGCGTTTATTGATTACTTGTGAAAACAGTATGTCTGTGTGTGTGTGTATGGCCTGCAAAAGGGTTGCTGGTATCTAACTGGAAGGAGACCCACACGCTGAACGTATGTGACGATGTGTGGAACCGGCCAGGCCAGTAACCTAGTGTCCTACCCCGCCTTCAAGTGGTGCAGGCTGGGCTTTCTATTTATGAGGCAAATTAATATTTGCTGCACGGATAGAAAGGCGGAAGGGGAGGGCTAATTCACCAACCCGTCTAGCCAGCGTGGTGAAATTATGGCTAATTCCTCCATTATGTTGACACACCAGAAACCATGGCCCCTAGTCTCCAGGTGCTGGAGTGCTCCTGATCAAGGCAGCGGTCAGCGTGGCATGAAAGCAGGGGGTGCTAAGAATCACTGGAATGGCCCAGGCTGCCGTTTGTTATTGACCTTGGCAACGTATAATGGACGATCCCTTGCTTCTGAAGCAAAACTTCAGGAATTGGAAGAAGAACTTGACAAGATCAAATGGGACATTGTAGGACTCAGTGAAGTTAGAAGAAAAGGTGAAGAGTTGGTGGAACTTAAAAGTGGACATTTGTTTTATTATAGAGGAACGGAAACTGGAAGAACAAGTGGTGTTGGCTTCTTAATCAACAAAAGAATTAAAGACTACCTTCTTGAAGTCGAAAGCACGTCAGATCGAGCAGCGAGGCTCGTTGTTCAACTAACCCAGCGATACCAACTTCAGATAGTACAGGCATATGCACCAACATCAAGCCATACCGACGAGGAGGTTGAAGAATTTTATGAAGAAATCAAACAGCTACATACCAAGGGGAAACAACATATCAAGCTCATCATGGGGGATTTCAATGCAAGAATTGGACAACAGGAACAAGGAGAGACATCGGTTGGTAAATACGGATATGGGGAAAGGAATGAACGTGGCGATCAACTCATCGAATTTGCAGAAGCTGAAAATCTTAGCATCATGAATTCATTTTTTAAGAAGAAACCGCAAAGAAAATGGACATGGAAACACCCCAATGGAGGAACCAGCGAAATTGACTATATACTGGCAAACAAGAAATCAATTATTGAAGATTGCAGCATACTGAACAGATTTAATACTGGAAGTGATCATCGAATGGTGAGATGTAAAGTGCACTTAAATACTAAATTAGAACGACAGAAGCTCATTAGGAAACAAGTATGTAAGAGGGTGGATTTAAAGAAATTAAAAGAAAATACCGAGGCATTCAAGTTGGAATTAAAAAATCGCTTTTCTGCACTGGAAGGACTTTACTGTTACAATTACCTGTATCTTTCCATTTTTATTTCCATGAATACATATTTTCCCAATTTCAGACTAGTGACATTCCAGAAGACACTTCAACACGGCAAGTAAGAAAAACTCATGGAAACACAAATTCAAATTTTGAAGTAATGAAAATCTGCTGTGAAAATGAAGAGCCAAGAAAGGGAAACCTTATGGATCAAAATTTTGCATCAGAGACGGAGAAAACAAATCGTTTTTTGCAATGTATGTTGAGTGATCTTCAACCGTTTCAAAACTGGCGCAAGAATAAAGCAATTTTAGCCAATGATGATCCTAAATGGAAAGCTGAAAATTTGCTAAAGGTAATTAAATCTACATTTCATTCTTTCCACTTTGTTTAAGAAAGCGTTCTTTCCAAATAGATGGAAAACAGTTGTAACTTTCAACTAATTTTTTTTAACCATGGCAGGATTAGTGACATTTCGATAGAATATTGGATATCAATACCAAAAACCATTAAAAGTATCGATATCACGATGCTATCGAATATTAAAAATTTATACTTACCGTATCGGTTAGTATCAAATGCGAATTCATTGTTCAGAAGTTGTCATATATTAAATAAAGAATATTAAGTAAATAATTGTAAAATCAAATTTCAGTGTAATTTTTTTCTTAAGTTAAGTGTTTTTTGTTTTTTTTATCAAAACCTTAGTTAAACCATTTGCATCAGGCGCATAGTCTGGAATATTTTTTTAATATATATATAGCCTATATCGATGAATAATTTATCATTCAAGATTTGAAATTATAGAATTTATATATACGGTAGAACCCTTGAACAATCGAACCTCTTTAAGGTGAACACCAAAGGGAACAGAAAATCTGTTCGTATTAACAGTAATTCGTATTATCTGGTATTATTCTTATTACCCAATCAAACTAGAGTCCCTAGTTCAATTGGCGACATTGGAGATTCGTATTCAAGAAATGAACTTGCAATACAATGAGTTAATTATTACTAATATTTGGCCTTCAATACTCCTCGAAAATTAATTTTGATTCTCTTTAAAAAAAATACCCTTCACCAAGAAATGGCTCCACTAGTAGAAAATAAAAAATTGAATATATACCATGAAAACTAAGTGTTTGATCTATTTGAATATTATAGATTTACATATATACAAACAAAATATCTCTAAGCTCAGACTTGCGTCAAGGACCTACCGATATTATGTGTGTATCAAGGGTCGTTAGTCGGAGTATCAAATGTCCATACTCTGATATATTTCGATACTGCGATATCATTGAATTACCAATACCACTAATATTGAATGAAAAGTATCGATACCTACCCATATCGGTAGTTCGTAGCATCCCTAGGCGGGATATAATTGAGTACCAAAAAAAATTATTCAAAATCAAGGAAATACGTCAAAACATTTGAATTGTGCACTAATACTGTAAATGGTCCAAAAGAATTATTTGAAAAATACATTCTCAGACCCAGTTTTTTTTTTAAATAACACGTTCTTTAGAATATCAAACAGATCCCTTTTATTTGTTTTAATAGTTTTACTTTTTAAATGTGCAGTATGGCTTTTATCATATTGCCCCATGCTGGTGTAGAGGTAACTTGCTTGTCTATCGGACTGTTAGTCTAGAATCATATTTCAGTGCTACCATAGGACATGCACCATTTTTTCTGCCTGCCTTAGACAGGGCATTAAATTATCAAGACCCCCCACTCTATTTTATTTTCTATTTTGTTATGCTCTTTACTTCACTTGGTTGGTTTTTGCGTTTATTGATTACTTGTGAAAACAGTATGTCTGTGTGTGTGTATATGGCCTGCAAAAGGGTTGCTGGTATCTAACTGGAAGGAGACCCACACGCTGAACGTATGTGACGATGTGTGGAACCGGCCAGGCCAGTAACCTAGTGTCCTACCCCGCCTTCAAGTGGTGCAGGCTGAGCTTTCTATTTATGTGGCAAATTAATATTTGCTACACGGATAGAAAGGCGGAAGGGGAGGGCTAATTCACCAACCCGTCTAGCCAGCGTGGTGAAATTATGGCTAATTCCTCCATTATGTTGACACACCAGAAACCATGGCCCCTAGTCTCCAGGTGCTGGAGTGCTCCTGATCAAGGCAGCGGTCAGTGTGGCATGAAAGCAGGGGGTGCTAAGAATCACTGGAATGGCCCAGGCTGCCGTTTGTTATTGACCTTGGCTACGTTTAATGGACGATCCCTTGCTTCTGAAGCAAAACTTCAGGAATTGGAAGAGGAACTAGACAAGATCAAATGGGACATTGTAGGACTCAGTGAAATTAGAAGAAAAGGTGAAGAGTTGGTGGAACTGAAAAGCGGACATTTGTTTTACTATAGAGGAACGGAAACTGGAAGAACAAGTGGTGTTGGCTTCTTAATCAACAAAAGAATTAAAGACTGTCTTCTGGAAGTTGAAAGTACATCAGATCGAGCAGCGAGGCTTGTTGTTCAACTAACCCAGCGATACCAACTTCAAATAGTACAGGTATATGCACCAACATCAAGCCATACCGACGAAGAGGTTGAAGAATTTTATGAAGAAATCAAAGAGTTACACACCAAAGGGAAACAACATATCAAGCTCATCATGGGGGATTTCAATGCAAGAATTGGACAACAAGAACAAGGGAAATAGAGTAACACGATATGGGGAAAGGAATGAACGTGGCGATCAACTCATCGAATTTGCAGAAGCTGAAAACCTTAGCATCATGAATTCATTTTTTAAGAAGAAACCGCAAAGAAAATGGACATGGAAACACCCAAATGGGGGAACTAGTGAAATTGACTATATCCTGGCAAACAAGAAATCAATTATTGAAGATTGCAGTGTACTGAACAGATTTAATACTGGAAGTGATCATCGAATGGTGAGATGTAAAATGCACTTAAATACTAAATTAGAACGACAGAAGCTCATTAGGAAACAAGTAAGTAAGAGGGTGGATTTAAAGAAATTAAAAGAAAATACCGAGGCATTCAAGTTGGAATTAAAAAATCGCTTTTCTGCACTGGAAGGACTTATTGATGAAAGTGATATCTCAGAAGCAAATGAAAACATTGTTAAGACAATAGTTGAAACTGCTGGGGAAATTGGTGGTGTAACCTGTAAAAAGCACAATAGCAAATTATCTGAGAAGACGAAACAGCTCATGAAAAGGCGAAGAGATATGAAGGTGGACAATCGAAATACCAGTTCCAGGATTGAGTACATAGAACTTTGTAAAACTCTGCGCAAAAGCATGAAAGAAGACATAAGAAAATTCAATTGTGAGTTAGTAAGGAAGGCCATTGAAAATAACAAGAGCCTTAGGGTTGTTAAAGGAAGTTTATCTGTTGGGAAGAAACACATCATTGCATTAAAAGGAGAGGATGGCACCGTAACAAGAAATAGGGAAGAAATACTTAGAAGAGTTGAAGAATTCTACAAAAAACTATATGAAAGTAACAGTGGATTAAACGAAGACACTGAAATAGTCGAAGGAACAGCTCCTAAAATCTTAAAAGAAGAAGTTTCATTTGCAATAAAAAGTATGAAGAAAGGAAGAGCCCCTGGCGATGATGGTATTACATTAGATATCCTAAAAGAAGCTGGAGAATATGTAGAAGACATACTTGCAAAATTCTTTACCAAATGTCTTAACAGCGGTAACATACCAAACCAATGGGATTCTGCAACAGTAATTCTTTTGCATAAAAAAGGTGATAAAGAGGATTTGAAAAATTACCGACCAATTAGCTTGTTACCTGCTATTTATAAAATCTTCACAAAAGTGCTAACACATCGCCTGCAGAAAAAATTAGATGCAGCTCAACCAAGAGAACAAGCTGGATTTCGAAGTGGATTCAGTACAGTGGACCATATTCAAGTATTAAGAGAATTAATTGAAAGAACACATGAATATGAACTTCCATTGTGTGTTGCATTTATTGACTATGAGAAGGCCTTTGACTCTATTAAAACATCAGCAGTCATCAACTCTTTAAGATCAACAGACATTGAGGATGTGTACATTGACATGGTGAAACGTGTGTATAAAAATGCAAGTGCAAAATTTCGGTTACATAAAGATACCAAAACTATCAAACTTGGCAAAGGGGTGAGGCAGGGAGATACCATTTCTCCAAAACTTTTTACTTCAGCTTTACAGATGATTTTTCAGCTGATAAATTGGAATAACAAGGGAATAAAAATAAATGGTGAATATTTAAATCATTTGCGGTTTGCTGATGACATTGTTATTTTTTCAACGAACCCATCAGAACTCCAAGACATGGTACAGGAGCTCTCAACTAGAAGTAAAGAAGTTGGACTCAAGATGAACCTACAAAAAACTAAGATCATGTTCAATAATTTTGTAGAGGAAACAAAAATACAAGTTGACAACATTGAGCTAGAAATTGCTGATTCATATATTTACCTTGGCCAGCTGATTTCAATGGATGGCAACATTATGAAAGAACTCAACAGACGTATTAAACTTGGCTGGAGTGCATTTGGAAGAAACAGTTTTATCCTGAAGGGGAAATTGCCTTTGTGTCTAAAAAGAAAGGTCTTCAACCAGTGTGTATTGCCAGTCCTCTCTTATGGATCAGAGACATGGAGTCTAACAGTTGGAGCAATACGAAAGTTACAGACAACGCAAAGGAGCATGGAGAGGTGCATGCTTGGAATAACTAGGAGAGATCGAAAAAGAAACACTTGGGTGAGAGAGCAAACTAGAGTAGAGGACATCATTGTTAAAGTAAAAGGGCTGAAATGGCGATGGGCTGGGCATATTGCAAGAAGAACTGATCAACGATGGACAACAGAAATTCTGAACTGGATTCCAAGAGACCACCGAAGACCTAGAAAACGTCCTCAAACTAGATGGGTGGATGAAATAAGAAAAGAGGTTGGGGTGACGTGGAAACGAATGGCCCAGGATAGACTTGTGTGGAAAGCATTTGGAGAGACCTTCATCCAGCAGTGGATAGATAATGGTTGAATATGATGATGATGATATATATATACAAT
>QLNU02015270.1:55811199-55828292 GCA_006491805.2 Dysdera silvatica | reverse complement strand
GACATCATTGTTAAAGTAAAAGGGCTGAAATGGCGATGGGCTGGGCATATTGCAAGAAGAACTGATCAACGATGGACAACAGAAATTCTGAACTGGATTCCAAGAGACCACCGAAGACCTAGAAAACGTCCTCAAACTAGATGGGTGGATGAAATAAGAAAACAGGTTGGGGTGACGTGGAAGCGAATTGCTCAGGATAGACTTGTGTGGAAAGCATTTGGAGAGACCTTCATCCAGCAGTGGATAGATAATGGTTGAATATGATGATGATGATATATATATACCATAAAACCTTGATAAATTGTCACTTAAGTCATAAGTTTTTGGTGCTTTTTTAAGTGGAGTAACGACTACAAGTACTTGCTATATGCTTGTATTTACATGACACGCTACATAAAAATTATGTATAGAGTAAGCACATAATTGTTCTCAGTTAAAATTTTTTAACTGCAATAATTTGTAATACAAAATTTTCTCGGGAACCGTAAGTCGTACAACTATTCTCAATTAGTTGACAACATGTTATCTACACTGAAGGATCTGGGCTGCAACACGAGCATCAAAATTCATTATGTGCATTCCCATTTGGATCGATTCCCTGAAAATCTTGGTGATTTTAGCGAAAAACAGGATGTAAAAACAATGGAAGTGTGGTATCAAGGAAGGTGGGGCATGCACATCTGGGTGGTCGAAAAACATAAAAGTTAAAATCTTTCATAAACATGTTATTTATTTTGTTCATCTTTAAAAAACACTACCCCCCAAAAAAAAAAATTCACATTGATTCGACCATATTTACTGGTTGCTCAGTGCTATAGAAGTTTCAGTGTACATCTTATGATCATAATGTATAATGCTGACATCAAACATGCAAACACTCTTAACAGTTAGCTTGTTTGAGATGAAACCTAATAATATGAATGAGCCTTGGATACAAAAAAAAAGACAAAGTTCAGCATTGTTATTAATTATTTCAGGTAAACGTGGTGGTGTTGCTCCACTGCCTGAAGTAGGGCCTTCTTAGTCTCTTCATCCTTTGTGAAAGACCCATCAAGGTTGCTCATCATGGCAACTTCTCTCTCAGCCCCATCCTTAAAGACTGAGTCTGTCCACTTTTCTTCTTCCCTCTTGAGAGTTTTTGCCTTCTCACTGCTCTGGAGGCATCTGCAAAAAGGTCTCATTGATGCACATTGACTTCAGAAACCTCAAGGATGAGGAAGAAACGAGATTGCTTAGGCTCTTGGATGTTTCCTTGCTTTTTTAGGTACCCACCTAGTGCATTCCATCTTCTTGTTTTTCTTCATCTGTGCTATGATATCTCTCTTCATGTCGACAGACACTTTTCCTGAAAAAAGAGAGAAACAGCCGAAATCGCTTCCCAGATACTAGAGATGGCCTTTGAAAGCGGTTAGTGCCGCCTTGTTGATCTTCTCGTTTAAATCTTTATAGCAGACATGGTTGTGTAGAAGATTAAGATCATATATAGCGGCGTCAGAGGCTTTTGGAGCCTCAATCCATATTCTGGAGTAGACAAGTACAATGAAGAGAGACCAACTTCCTCATTTCACGTTAGCTTTGTGCTTCCTGAACATAAAAATCTTGAGCACAAAGATAATCTTCGCCATCCACCAAGCGTGATAGAAGGCTCCAGGCTTTCTGGTTGGAGCTCAAAGTTCCCCAGTGAGATAATACAGAGATAGGTTACACAACTCTTCATAATCATAGCAGGTATTCTTTGTCTTCAGACTAATCTTGGGATAGGGTGGCTACAGTAGCAGTTCGTCAATTTTTCTAGCCTTCTGTTTCTAATTTTAGATCTTAAAATGAAATGGAAGCTGTCTTTTGGGATTAAAGGCCACTACAGACGAAAACATTTGAATGTCTCGATGTCTGGTTCAGAGGAGGGTGCCCATTGGCATACGCAAAGGTGTGTTGATGGAGGCTGTAACCCCCCGCCAATTGAGCCCATAACCCTCCTTGCAGACTTTCTTCATGTGCCTATGAGGATGCCGTTACAGATTTGAAAACTACAGCAACGATCAACTCCATGATGTGATGATGTCTACGAGCTAATCAGAGGAGAGGTCTACCTAAATCTTCCTCAATAAAATGGCAGCACCCTGAATGAATTCCTGTGTTTGGAGCAGGCATGTCAAAAGAAGGCTTCAACATGTTCCTTCAACTTACATTTCAGAAGAAATCGGATAGTCTCTTTTTGCCATGGCAGCTCCGGTACCCGAGGACAACTTGAGTACAGTACTTAATTTCTCATATTTGATGTCTGGACTGGAAACCAGAAAAGGGAAAGCAAACGATCCACCTTTAAGCCCTCTTCTTTGCCTTTTAGGGCATGTAGCAGCTTGCTATCCCAGTGAAGAACCAAAGAAACATCCTTCTCCTCGACTTCACTTATAAAGTAATTCTTCAAAACAGCTGCTGTTTTAGACCGTTCCTGTATTCTTGCACGCCGAACGGAGCTACGGAAAGGCACTATTCCCCCATATATGTCCTCCACATCATAGCTTTTTACTTTTCCTTTCTCTCTTTTATTTGAGTCCAAACTTTAATTTAAAAAAAGGCGAAATAAAGAAAGATTTTTTTTTAATAGGAGCTAATTTTGCGAATTTAAAACTGAATTTTGGATCCAGAAAAGTGGTCCTCATTTTTACATTTCTTTTTTTTTAAGTTTGGACTTGGAAAATCCCAGGTCATGATTCTTCTTGAGCAACCCCTAAATATTATAATATTGACTTAAAATTTCGCACAGATGGTTTTTAGTCTAAAATTAATTAAATTACAAAGGTACCTTGGACATAAAAATATTAGGAAAAGTTTTAGAAATCTATCGGGGATTTTTTTTTTCACATTTTGTTACCACCATGTATATAGTTATCTTCCTCTCAAACTTTTTCACTTGTCCACAGTGATGAGTTATCCAGAGTGGCATTTGAATTAGAAATAAATGAACGAGGTTTTACTGGCATTGTCTAAAAGAACCAGATGAAACCGTAGAAAAATGACAATTAACCTGAGCGGCAAGTTATCCATGTGACTGCTTATCGAGGTTTTACTCTGTGTGTGTGTGTGTGTGTGTGTGTGTGTGTGTGTGTGTGTGTGTAAATATGCAGATATTTGTGGAAGTATGTGCGTATGTATATATAGTGTGTCACAGTAATCATGACTAATGACCTTAAGCTAGCTGGATTTGATTCAACTCCCAATATGCTTGGTTGTGAAGAAGTATATTGTGTTTGGAGATAGCGTCAAGTCATCAGTATCATCCCAGATAACACATAGCAGTCTTTGGACATAAAATATACATGCAGACCTGTATGATTTTGTTGGAGTAGAAATCGTTAAAAATCGTAAGTGGAAATAGGGATGAAATGATATGCGAAATACTGAAATTTTATTAGAGGGAAAATTACCCAAGTTACATACATTATACACAGATTATACAAGTAAATTACACGTTTCATACATATGTATGAAACGTGTGTGTATAATTTACATCCCAAAACTACCATTGGCCATCTAAATATAGAATCCAGCTCCGCAAACCCAAAAATGGTGATCATTGCCGTTAGAGTGTGTAAAAGGTGTTTAGAGTAATTTTCATTTGACCATTGTTGATTGATAATTTTCGAAAATCTCGGTTATTCCGAAATGATTATTTAGTTGGATTTATTCATTCCTCCTATGCTAATTGTAAAAGTAGTAACATCACATGATATTGGTGTGTTTCGTTATATTATGCCTTTGTTTACACTTAATTCAGTCTTTGATTGTTTATGGTGTGGTAGAGGTAGCCTATTTGTTTGTTGTACCATTCACCCGAGTTTGTTTCCATTGGTGCTGTAGAACACATGCTGTTGTTTCCTACCTACCATGGCCTTAGCTTTATTTCCTTAGAAGGCTTGGATTTTTCAGAGGAAATGTAGGTTTGCTGCCCTACAGTAATGTAACCGCATTTGCCTATCATGCCATTCATCCAGGTTTGACTCGTATGGTATCATAGAAAACATTCAATTTTCCTATCCATCATAGTCTTTGTGTGGTTCCTTTAGCAACAGAAGTTTGGCTTTCTCAGAAAAACCATGGGTCCTGCACCATTGCAGGGTTTTTTTGTTTTCGTTTTTTTCCCAAATTAAAAAACACATAAAAACAATTACAGTCCCTTGAAAAATACCAGCGTTATCATTGTAACTGTGATATGACAGTCACATAGCCTTGTCTTTATGGCCATGATGGCAATTGCTTTCTCTCTTCCAAGTTCTATTTAATATTCTGCTGTAACTGCAGTTTAAATTTTATTAATGTGAGATACTTGTCTTTCTTCAGAAAGCTTGCGAGGAATCAAGTCAACGTACTGAGTATATTGTACGAGGAAAGCAGCAAATGTGCCATGCTGTAGAAGCTAATGTAAGTATTTTAAAAGAGAAAAATATTGACATAACAAATAAGATTGAAAAATACTGTGTTATAATGCCAATATGATATAAATGTTTAATAAATACCTGTTTTAATCTCTTGTTTGATAGCTTTCGGAATTGGAAAAAATGGTATCCTCTCTATGGCAGAGGATCATGAGATTTGTAAATAGGCTGAAAATTCACCCCTTAAAGGAAGATGTGATGAAAAATTTTAAAGCATATGATGAAGAAACTTACAAAATATATGAAAAAGTGCTAGAGAGAGCACCCTGTCGGTTTGATGTGGTGTACGACCTGCTGCAAGTAGCACTAGACAAATATACAATGCTTAGTGGCCTTGACCTGAGCGACGAGAATTCATGGTTGTTCGATATGCAAATGAAGAAGGTAACTAAATCTTAATTCATTTGGTAACTATTTTTTCCCGAGGCAGGGGAGCAAAGATCTATATTTGTTTCGACTTCTACAATACTTTTTGGATTAAAAAAAAAAATTGGGAGTTAAGAATTGTGTAATGGTTTCAATTCTTAAAAACTTTATATTTCCGCTTATTTTTGCATACCTTCTTCCAAAGGTTGTCAGTCAATGATGACAGCTAACTGGTGCCAACATACATTCATACTACAAAATATTTTAGAAAATCACCAAATATCTATATTGCATCACATTTTTTGTGTTTTCCGCATGTTATTAAATATTAAGTCACCCTTCATCCATATTACATGCATGGTAAGGCTTAAAGATTGCAATTTAAAACATATCTTATTATTCAGTTGTCAAATGCATGCACCAAACTGTTTAACATGACAGTGTTACCTTTGAAAAGTTAAAAAAAAAAAAAATATTTTCCATTTCACTTACGTTCTTTCCATGTGGTAGTATATTCATGGCTTTTCATACTATTAATTTGCTCATTTAACAAGGAAATATTTTTTCTCTGTATAGATTACACTAAGAGAAAATGACTTACTGTTTACATTGGTGAAACTCGAAAATTTATTCACCAAAGTCGAAAATTTTGCTTGGAAAAACAGTATCGATCAGTCTCGTCAAAATCATCCTAAAGTTGCAACAAAGGCTCATCGGAAAAAGTCACCAATAGCTAAGCAAGAGTCTGAAATCGAAATAAGTGCAGATACTCGAGAGAAGCTGGGAAAATCACTAAAGGTACTTATATAAATTCATTTAAAATGCTCAGTTTTTATGAAGTAAAATAGTGTGTGTACAAACGTCTTAATGTGTACACATCCGCGATGTGTATATTCCTAGTATTTTGGTTCAGTCTGTCATTTTGCAAAGGTTTTGAAAGACTGGAATCAATTTATAGAATTTAAACTTGTGTTTTAAATGGGGAAACATAAAAAAATGAACAAATATATATTTACTTTTGTTACTTCAGCCTACACTTCAATTTTTGTTGTTACACGCAACCTTCTGAATACTCAAATGAATTTTTTTTTTTACACTCTTGCTTTCATATAATTTATACTAAAACTTGTAGTTTTGGTTAGAAAAGAAATATACCACATACGCTCTGGCTGGTGTTGAGCCTGTGAACTTTGGGTTACTGCCCCATTGTATCTTCATCGCGAGTATGACCGTAGATGACTGTTTTATTGTATATGTATATTGAACTTCTTAAGAAATAAAGGAAGATGTGAAGGGTCTATATTCAATACAATAGAGTTTTCGACACTTCATTTTATACTTAAGACTTCCACTAAAAAAAGAAGTGGTGAAACGCCGGGAAGGTAAGTGTCAATATGGGAAATACAGAGTTTGTCCCAGAAGTTCCCGGAATGATTTTTTGTAGTTGGCAACGCTGGCTGACGGGGCGGAGAAGTTGGTGGGGGATCTGAGCTTGGAAACGAGACCGGTATCAGTCGCCTGCGGGCAGTTGTTGAGGCAGGGTCACGCTCCGCGCAGAGGTATCTACTGCACCCTCGTCGATCAAAAAATGGACCAGTTTTTGGAGCAGCGTTATGCAATCAAATTTTGTGTGAAACTGGGTAAAAACGGGGCGGAGACACTCGAAATGCTTCGGAAAGCCTACGGTGACGGGGCGATGAAAAAAAGCCAAACTTTCATGTGGCACAAGCGGTTCCGGGAAGGTCGGGAGTCCGTCAACGACGACGACCGCTCTGGACGCCCGTCGACATCACAAACGGACGACTCGGTGCAAAAAGTGCGTCAAGTTTTGGACAATGACCGACGATTAAGTGTTCGGGTGATTGCAGAGGAGTGTGGAATACCCAAAACAATCGTTCATCGCATTTTAACGGAGGATCTTCAAATGAGGAAAGTCTGCTCGAAAATGGTGCCAAAAGTCCTGACGAGTGAGATGAAGGAGCAGCGTTTGTTGAAGTGCCAGGAATTGCATGAACGCTACGAAACGGACCCAGAATTTTTGGACAGAGTGATCACAGGGGACGAGACGTGGATTTTTCAGTACGATCCCGAATCAAAGCGCCAGAGCAGCGAGTGGCACACCAAGGAGTCTCCTCGCCCGAAAAAAGCAAGGATGAGCAAATCGCGAATCAAGGCAATGCTCATTGTGTTTTTTGACAGAAAAGGTGTAGTTCACAGTGAATTCGTGCCACAAGGACAAACAGTCAACAAGGAGTTTTACTGTGAAGTGCTCAAACGGTTGCGCAACAGGGTTCGACGCGTCCGAAACGAAATTCGCGACAATTGGATCTTGCACCATGACAACGCGTCAACCCACACCGCGCTCATTGTCTCCGAGTTGCTGGCCAAAATGGGTGTGGCAACGCTGCCCCAGCCGCCGTACAGCCCCGATCTGGCACCAGCGGATTTCTTTTTGTTCCCAAGGATCAAAAGAACCCTGAAAGGAACTCGGCATGGGACGCTGGAGGCGGTAAAAGCAGCCGCGACGACCTCACTGAAGGAGATTCCCGTTGACGACTTCCAGGGCGCCTTCAATGATTGGGTGAAGCGTTGGCAACGGTGCATCGAAGCAGGGGGAGAATACTTTGAAAAGTTCTGAAAAGATTGTAAACTGATATTGAATAAATGATTTTAAAAAAAATCATTCCGGGAACTTTTGGGACAAACCCTGTATAACTGAAAAAAATCTGCCAGCTAATACGTTTTCACATGAAAACCATTTTGTTCTTATTGCAATTGATTTATTTGATGCCTCTTTTTATGAAATAAATACATAGTAATGAGCATACTCATGGAGTAGTTTTTGATTAATTGGGACCAGAATTGTCTATTTTGCCCAACCCATTTAATTAGACCCAAAAAGCAACCTACATAATAAAACAAAAAAAAAAACTTAATAAAACCCATTAATAAACACTTAATAAAAGCCAAAGAACTCACTTTCCCAATACTGTGTGAAAAATTATTACAAGTATGTGCAAATTCATTTAGGGCATGCTGACAGTATCCCAAACTATATCACTACAATTCACCATAATGCGCAAATTTATAGGGAATCTTTGAACTTGATAAAACAGTTGATAAAAGTCAGCTGAATTCTATACGTCCTTCAATCGGATGATACAAATTTATCCCCCCTACGCTGTAGAATTATGGCTTCACTTCATAAAAAGTGTAGTATTGGAACGTTACAAGGAAATTATATTGAAAAGAATTCATTAAGTTATTCAGCCATTCCATGTTTAGCAAACATACTTAACCCTAAATATAGAGGGAAGAGACTACTTCCCAAGCAGGTGCAGCAGAAAACTGCTTAATCAAAAGATACCCGCATATGTTTATTTGCCATATATATATACAATTACGTATGTGGAATATTACCCTCCAATGTTTTCTGATGATGTGAATGTTCCCAAATGGAAAGTAGTCGGACATTATGACAATTAAAACGGAAAAAATAAACAATCTCTCTAGTGACTTTTGCGAATTCGACTGGAACTTATTGTGTCCTGTAAGTTCTGCTGCTATAGAGCGAAATTTTTCAACTTTTGGTATAATATAGTTAAAGCCATAACCACTTTGGTGCAGACAAAGTAGTAAAGCTAAGATTTATAAATCTCTACACAGTGTTATCACTGATACTGATAAATGAATTCCTGATCTTATTTTGTGATGCTTTGTAAGATATTATTTCCCTTCTCAGGGCTAGCACAATTGCCAAATAATGGTCAACACACAAAGCCACCATGGCAAGTTTTTTTCGTGGGGGATTTTTTATTACTAATAAATTTGACACCCACATTTAAAGCTCATACTAGGACTTTTTTTTTGGTAGAGAAGAAAGAGATGCCGTCCCCATGCAGTATGATGGTAACAAATTTCGATTGCTCAATCCTTTATTTTTCCCTCTGCCAATTTCACCGACATACATCGCAAAGTCAGAATTATTGTTGCTCTCGTTATGAGGAGCGGGGGGTGAACCCAGTGTCTGCATTATAATTGGCTGTGGCCAACTATGATACCATGATTCCTTCCACTACCGTCTCAACGTAAGCCTTTTTTATATATATATAGGTATATATACAGGTTGGGTTCTGATAGGGTAGAGATAATTTATATTTAGAGATATTCTTTGGCTACACGCTCAGTTCCGATTTTAAACTTTGCTATCAATTATCAATAAGGAAGAGTGTGTAAAACAGAATCGCTGGTGAAGTTTCTTTAGTGAAGTGTCCACATATGCATAATATTTTAATTATGAGCATGTGTGACTGACCCTGAATTTATAAATGGGCATGTTGGCCAAATGCTCAGGGCACTAAATTTTAGGAAGGCAAAATTTCAAAAGACAGCGTAATTTTTTATTTATATATATATATATAATTATAATCTTAGTCTGTAGAATTCCGTTGATCTCTGCCCTCCCCTCAAAAACAAATCTCCCATTTTTGTCCCAATTTGAAATTCTGAAAAATTTAATAAAACAGCTCTCCTCTCTTCACAAAATAAAAATTTACTTGTCAAATAAAATAATTTGCAAAAACATCATTTTGTCTTATCATAATGTACAGTGGTCAAAAAAAAATCGGCTACCCTACTTTTTTCGAGAAATATTGAAAGTAGAACAAAAATTTCAACGCCACTTTATCTACAATGGCTAATTCTATAAAAATATGGTAATGAAAAATATTTGGGGGCCGTCTTCATATTTAATTTAACGTCAACTTTATAATTTCCAATGGTAACACCCACCTTTTAATTTATTTTTAAATTTTATACATAAAATTATATGAATATTCCAAATTTTATAACTTCTGAATGAATGGTTGCTGAGCTATAAATATTTGAATTTCGCATCTCCTAATGTTAAATTTACTATCCACTTTTTAAGCGATATCTTTTGAAATAAGTAACGAATGATTCTAATTATTTTTGCACGTCATAGAGCTCAATTATCCAAAGGGATTTTGTATTAACTTTCTGATTGGTCAAAGTTATAAATATTAATTATTAATTATGAAATTAATATTTCAAACAAATGTGAATTGAAAGAGGGGTAATATTTTACGCCATTCGATTCAGCTGCAGCAAAAACATAAATATGCAAAATTGGAGTGAATTACATTAATAATTTCCAAGTTACTAAAAGGTTCTTTAAAAAATTAACAATTAGTGGGCTGTCTCCACATACAAAATGTTTTGACTGAAGTGACTTTTTTTTTAAAGAATGGCCCTGCATTTATTTCATTTATGCGAAAATATTAAAGAAAATTTCATTGTTTAATTTCAGTTATTAAAAAAAAATACCTGCAATATATAAGCAAGAAAGTAATAAGCTTATAAACGTAGCATCATTTGCATATATATATATTTATGATGTTACAAGTTTACTTAAAATTAGTTGTAGTTCTTGAAACGCTAAAACCATAATTTGATGATTTAAACTACCTATAGTTAAATAACACTATATGTAAAATGTAGTAATGGGAAAAAATAAGTGTGTATGCAAATTAGAAATGACATAATGGCAGTAGCTATTGTATATATAAAACGTTAATGATTTCAAAAATGTATTACATCGCAGCAGAAATGCCTAATCATTTAACTGACAACGAAAAAGGAAAAATTATTGGAATGTTTGAAAGTGAGAAAAGTATGAGAGAAATTTCTAGCGATCTTGAATTTAGCCCAGCAACTATTTCTTTATGGATAAATAGGTATAATTATTTTTATTGTATACTAATATAAAATTTTTCTATTTATTCAGTTCAACAACTAATGCTAACAAAATTCAATTAATGGAAACTAAGTCTGAAAAATCAAAACACTGCAATATGAAATGTATGGATAGTCCCCTAACACACATCATCGATTATCTTTGTTATTTATTACCCAAATTCCATGAAATTTGAAATTTAGCATAAATTGGTTACAGAGAAGTTTTCTATGAAATAAAAAAGTGGGTGTTGCCAATAAAAATTTTAAAGTTGACGTTAAATTGAAGACTACCCCAAAAATTTTTTATTACCATATTTTTATAGAATTAGCCATTCTAGATAAAGTGGCATTGAAATTTTTATTCTATGTTGAATAGTTCTCGGGAGGAAAAGTCAGGTGGTCAGGATTTTTTTTACCACTGTACATAAGGTAGTCATAAGCCCCTTCCGTCGCATTTGAGCAGCCAGATCGATGAAATTATATTTGTTCCTTTTAGCATAAATTCCCTTGTAGATTCATCAGCGTCATTATAAGTCATTATACTATGTGTATAAACATACGCACAATATAATGCTATGCGAACAGCCTAAATAATTTTCAAATTGCACCTAAGAAAATCATTTTGGCGACTAAGAAAAAATTGTTAGGTGCCATTGACACTTAACTTTCTGTTCCTAATTTCTTACCCTGTTTGTTGCACTGTAGTTCAAGGTTTGGTTGACTGGTTTGCAGAGGTTTGAATTCCTTGAGAAATTGAGTCTGGCTTCAACATGACCTTTAAACATAAACACAAGTTCGCATTGTAAATGTCTTACTGTTAAACTAAAGCATGTTTCTTGTTTATATATTTCATGAAATGACTGAAAATTCTAATATATATTCTTTTTTTTCTTTTTTTTTTCAGTTGTTGGAAGAAATACCACCTTGTATAGAAAGAATGGATTCTGCAGATGACTTAGTAATATGAATATTATTTTTTTATATTATAAATAACAGAAAAATATAGTTTCAGGGTGCCCATGTACCTGGAAAACCTGAAATTTTCTAGGCGTTTGAAATTGTCCCTAAAGGTGGGTGCGGGGGGAGATTAGATTTTTCTGAAAAAGTGAGGGAAAACAACTTCTATCTTGAATAGCTGAAGCTGTTTTCCCCTCAACCCATGTTCTGGTGAGAGTTTTGTTTATGATTGGTCATGGCATATTGCCGGAAAAGACAGCAAAAAAACCAGAGATTCTTTCCTCCAGTATACGTTGAAACCCTGTAGTTTATATAGTTCACTCATCAATGTATCTGAATTCATATGTACACTACAGGGTTTCCACGTACACTGGAGGAAAGAATCTCTGTTTTTTTGCTGTCTTTTCCGGCAATATGCCATGACCAATCATAAACAAAACTCTCAACAGAACATGGGTTGAGGGAAAACAGCTTCATGCTCATAGGAGCTTCAGCTATGCTTCAATTTCTGCTGTTAACGTTTATACATTTTATGTGTGAATGTGATAGCAAAGTTAGCACTAATGCAAACCTTTCTCAAACTTCATCTAAAGCAGTGGTTCCCAACTGGTTGTTCACAAGATGTGTCACTATTTAAAAAAATAATTAAAAAAGTTATAAAAATTATTAAATATTAAAATTAATTATAAAAATGAAATTGATTGCATATTTGTAGTATTTTACAATCTGACGGAACTTCAGAAAACGGTTCGTATTAAAAGTAATTCGTTTTAAGCGTGTTCGTCTTAACGAGGTTTGACTGTATTATCATTAGATTTTATTATTTCTTTTTCTGTTTATTTCTTTTTTTTTTTTTACCAAAGAACGATTGTACAAACACATTTTCCCCAAAAAAGACCCAGTTCCCTTTTTTATTAAGGTCTTGCAGCCAACTCGTAAGAATTTTTCAAAGTGGTCCGCGAGTCCAATTGAAGTGGAAAAATGGTCCGCGGGTACAGTTGAAGTGGAAAAGTGGTCCGCGGCTTAAATTGAGTTGGGAACCACTGACCTAAAGCAAATGTCACACAAAATTTAATATATGAAACGGTGTAGTGTTTCTGATAGGCAGTTTGAAAAATATCCATGGTTGAGCTTGTTACCACAGTGTAAAGTTTAGTGGTCAAAGCATTTGGATAAAAAATGCAACATCGTTTCTTCAAATCCAGCTTGAGTGTATGCCAATTATTTTCACCTTATAGTAGTAACACATTTGTTTTTTTGTGCCATTAATTCAGCTTTAATTGCGTAAGTATCGCAGACAGTATACCATCTTCATGCCCGCCATAGTCCAGAGCAACGAAAGTTTAAGTTCCTGAGAAAATTAGACCCTGCCACAACATGACTGATCTTACACCACAATCAGGGGTGATTATGTTCCGGGATTTCCGTAAATTCCAAGAATTTTGACTTGCCTCTTCTGAGATTTCTTTTTAAAAATTTCGTTTTATTTCCAATAATTATATTCCTTTGGAAATCAAAAATATTGCATAACTTTTCAGGGAATTTTCTGGGTGTGTTCAAGGAATCTAGTTTAGACTTAGTCACTGCATAAAAAACAAACACAATGCCATGATGTAAGGTGGAATGGTGCTAACCTTTTTTTCCTGTGTAGTATTGGATTTGATTTCAAAGTGGCATATTTGTGTTCTACCTGTATAATATTACAGGATCAAATGTATAATCTGGTAGGGTCCAATGGCATTAAATCGCTGCATTTGGATTTGCTGGTCCAACTTTATTACATATAAATGTATGGTGGTTTGGAGGTCATGTAAAATCACTGATTCTATCTCATATGACCCATTTTTAGGATGTGAAAATACAAACTAATCAATTCATAGTAAAGTTGATTTTGTATAAATCAACTATTGGTCATATCCCAGGTTATCTTTAGCCTTGTGATGGTTTACTGGTAACACGTTTGGCCGCCATGAAAATAATTTGAGTTTGATTCTGGCAGGTACCCAGCTGTTGATGATTCTTCGGCAGATCTGTAACTGGATTCGCCAGGGAAGTAATTCAGATTTGTGTGGCAGCATAGTCTTAGTTGCCATTGTGCCACATACCATGTTGTGAACGCATACCACTGTTTAATGTAGTCTTAGGACTTGAACGAATCCATAATCTTACTTCCACAAGCTGTGTTGGATCAAGTTCTGAATAAGACACAGTTGAGTGAAAGTGGGTTTACCATGATTTGGAGATTGATTGTTTGGCTTTTTTATGGCGCAAGAGCATCTGGGCTATACTGCGCCTGATTTGGAGATCACTCAAGTGTTTGGCCCCAACTATTTGTTACCTATATTTTTACATCCACAGACATCATCATGGGCCTTGCACTTGTCCTATTCATTGATCTGTTTTTCAAACCACGACTGTGTACTTGGCATCAAATCCAATGATTGCATCAACCACTGTGACACTGGTCTCAATTAAACCAGTGGTGATCGTAGAATGAACATTTACTCTTGATAAATTTTGTGATCACTTACAATCATGCAATCAGTATTTGTAATGAGAAGTTAAATATATTGAAATTCAACCGTATTATGAATGTTGATTAATTATAAGTGATGATTACAAATGAATTTATATATTGCAGATTACGTTGCAATTCTACATTCCTGTTTATATGATTACGATTCATTATTTTTCCATTTTAGTGTTTAGATTACGGGACAGTTACCAATTTGGGAAAAGCCTTGAGAGAAGGTACTTCAGCTGTAAAAATGGGTCTAATGAGTTCTGCAATGTTACATTTTAGTCAAGCCTTGGAGATCGTTAAGCAAGTGCCAGAGGTATGTCGCTAACTAATTTCATTTTTGTTGAGCAAGTGTTCAAGGCACCAAAATTCGAAGAAACATTTTTTTTTTACTCATGGCTTGAAATTCGAAAAAATCCCAGGAAACTGCTCCTCCACCAAACATCAAAGAAAAATAAAATTATCAAAATAGTTACTCATACAAATATCATTGTTTTATCTTATAATAATGCACATAAGATATTCATCAGTACTCTTCTCTTCCACCAGCATACTTCTCGATTTTCCATTGTATTTGAGGGGGAGGATCAATGAAATCCCTCCCCTAATATATACAGTGAAACCTCCATACATCGTTCTCGGTTCTATCAATTTCCCTAATATATCGTTTGCCACTTTTGGTCCCGGAAGTTTCCCCGTACCCTGATGTTCAGGATACCACATTTACTTGCATTAGAAATACCCCACCTCGATTTTTTTTTTACAGCCTTCTAACTTACAAAAAACTTCTAACTGAACCAATAAAAGAACTAAGGTTGTGCTCTGTAAATTGAAAATATGCAGTTCAAAGTTACCCTATTGGTCTATAAATGCTTATTTAAAAGTAAGCTTATATGTTCAATAATTTGTACAACCCACATTGAGTGTTCACGACAGTGTATATATTTGGTGCCTTGTGTATGTACAAAGGAACAAAACTTGGAAACATTTCTTACGATAAATATGCATATTGCAGAGTTACTATAAATTCTTAATCTCATTGCATCTATTATTAGGCATTATTATTTTTATTATTGATGTAGCTTTTTAAATGATGGAATATATTTAAAAATAATGTCCTTGCGCCATAAAAATACAGCCAATCTTTAAAAATGAAATTGCAGAATGTTTTTGAATCTGAATCTCTCTAGTGGGGGGGGGACTATTTTGTCGCATTGAAAAAAATCTCAATTTTTTTAGAAAGCACAGAATTTTTAAATTCCTTTTGGTCATTGTCTAATCTATTAAAACAAAAAAGAAACTAAAAAATCGTTAAGTCATCGACATTAAGGTCAACTTAACTGTTTTTATGAATAAAATTTGTTCGGTTTGTACGTCAATGTTGCAATTCAATGAAAGGTTGTGATGTCATATGCAATCCTATAGTATCCTTGGATAAATAACTAGATTTTTAACGAAATAGGCAACATAGAAATAAACAAATTCGTTATTTTTAATTGATGCAATTTTTTTTCATGAGATTGTTACAGTTTATTTGCCTTTAATAATAATTAAGACTTGTAAATGCCAAAATTAATTTTTTTAATAAGAAAATGGTGTGTATTTCCTGTCTCCTATGTTGTGAAAATCGTTGAAAATTGCCAATTTTGAGCAGGAGAGATTTTAGTCTGGTAAGTTGCATGAACTCTCCTCATTTACCTTCAAAGTGTGACAGTTTAATTTTTCAAAAAGTGTACAGTAAGCCCCTCAAAATTCCAACCCCTTGAATCACTTTTCTCGAAATGGATATTTCCTTGTATCTAATTTATCTTTACCTAATTTAAATGCATACTGTTTGCAAATATCATAAATCCTTAATATTTTTATATTTGCAAAATTGAGTCTTTGTCCTTATTCTTAAAATTAAAAATGTGTTTACCATATAATTGTGTTTTTCTTTGTTAGAGTTTTAAAATAGGAATATGTTTTGTGTTTTTATTCAATGTTCATGTTTATTTTCCAGCTTTGTGAGAAATTCGAGATTAGTGCAATTGCTGTTCGATTTGCCTATGGCTATGCATGCTATAAGTGCAATTCTGCTGAGGTATGTGTAAAATGTCTTCCCCACTGTTCTGTTTGTCTGTAGTAAACCATACTGAAATTTATGAAATTTTGTTTGTCTATTATTCTGTAGATTTTCGTTTGATGATTTTGACAATATATACATTAAAACGTCATTAATATTTGTGTTTAAAAAGGCATTAAAACCCTGTGTGACGCATTAACCCTAGGACTAACAGAACCCGTTTGTCTTATGTCGTTGATTGAACTCTTGGCTTTATATAGATCAGTATTCGTCAAATTGTGTCCCATTGAACCTCAGAACTCCCGAAGCAATTTGTGAAAAATCTTTGTAATTTTCAAGAAACGAGCATTCTAGTTTTTATGTAAGCAATATTTTGGACATTTAATACCCCTTCCCCCACTGGTAAGCAAAAATTAACATTGGCTAACATGGAAAAATAAGCACAACATCAACCCACCTTCCCCACCCCCGAAGGTGCTTACATAATACTTGAACTCTCCTGAATGTCTGTACATTCTGCAATCCCCTCTCTTGGATGACCCCTTAAAAAAGAGTTAACTAACCGTAACCAATACCCTACAACAATGGAGAAATATTGCCTAGTTTTTATACTAATTTAGTGCTTACGATTATGTCCAAGCAGTAGTAAATAGTAGGCCTTTGACTTTTCCTGAAACGGTATATATATAGAGGGGGTTCTGTAGCTAGGTGTGTGTGTGTAGTAAGAAAAAATTTCCATAGGATAAATTTGAGAACCACTGATATAGACTTTCGTTATTCCATTGCTTGTTTGTGCGCTCCAGTGGTTATATTTACTGCATTAAAGCCAGAGTTTGATACCTGAGTAAGCTTGGTTAAATCTCAGTGTATAGTGGAGTGATGTTAGTCACTTAACATGGTATCCCTATGATGAATGACTGACAAATAGCCGCCTTTATTTGGCAGTCTAGATTGTCAGGGACCCTGCAGTGGCACAGTGTGGTAGCATGTT
>QLNU02015270.1:55773898-55795762 GCA_006491805.2 Dysdera silvatica | reverse complement strand
CCCCCCCATTGTAAGCCTGTAACCCCCCCCCCTCCTTATGAACTTTCTGGGTATGCCTATGGTGGGTGGGTGGTGTGCAAAATGGTGGTCGGACCAGCGTATGCAGAAAGTTCATAAGGGGGGGTTGTAGGCTTAATGGGAGGGGTTTTATAGAGCTCTAACATATATTCCTATGTTAAATATGCAAAATTTAATTGCGATGGGTGGTTACAACCCCCAAAACTACCTTGGCGCAGTATAGCCCAGATGCTCTTGCGCCATAAAAAAGCCAAACAATCAATCAATCAATAATTGCCCTCTGGCTACACCTATGCGGACAAGGGCATTCTATATCTGTAAAATCTCTTTTGTTCGCCAGCCTCCACTTTGCTATTTGCATTGTATTACAACCCTGTTTGCTCTTCCTGCTGAGAAAATTTTCTTCCTGCCAGCGATTTTCCGCTTTATGCAGGTTTTTCTCTTTGACGGGACTGAATAGTACTTTCCGATACCGCGTTAGACAGTTTCCGTAGCTAATGTTAACTACCATTGACTTTTGAAGGGACCGTAAAAAAATTCCGTGTTGAGCAAGTTTCTGCCTTAGACAGTTTTCATTGTACGTTCAAAACGTCAAGTCATGACGTAATCCTAGAAGGAAGTGGTTGGCACGATTGGTGACAAATACAAGGACGTAATGTGCACTGTGGCCGAATATGCTTGTTGTTAAATTTGGTTCCTTGACAAACTATGTCTCTGTGCAGTATAATGTTGAGTCATTATTATTTACAAAATGATTATTTACACATGTGAAATATGCATATGTATAATATGCATTCAATAAAAAACACCACATTTTTGAGTCCTGACGTAGGCATAACTTATGAGTTAAATATAATGCAAACTGGGTGGTGGGGGGGAAACAACAAAAGAACGAAAATTGAGTGGAAAAAATATGATTTTGCCTCTGTTCTAAAAGAACTGGTGGGAATTTATCCCCACCAGATTACGCCCAATAAATGCTGTAGCATAACCGGCTCATGACCCTGCTAAACCAAAACGCTAGAACATAGGTTTACGTTGTGAGAGGTAAAATCTGTGCTTTAAAAAAGCCCCAAAACTAGTAGGGGGCAAACGTAGGTCTTCCTATGCTCTAAAACAGTGTTTCCCAACCTTTTTCAATTTGCAACCCCTTTTATAGTAGCCAAATACTCTTTGACTCCCATCTGTCCATTGCCAACCCATTTGCATAATAAAAGCATTTTTAACAAAGTAAAGAAAACACATTAAATATAAAATTATATATATTATACAAATACATACTATGTTATAAGTATAAATTTAATAGCCATTAATAGAATGTTACGATGTAGCCATGTTGAAATATAAAAGCGTTGGAAACAGTATGACATTCCTTATAAAAATAATTGCAACTAAAAATATTTGCATTTACTTCCAAGAAGTAAGTTCTCGACCCCCAGGTTGGGAAGCATTGCTCTAAAAGAACTGGGAGGGGCACATCCCGCCCCCCCCCAAAAAAAATTACTCCTATGCACTAGAGTTACACAACCATATATTTTTTGATTAGCTTGTTCACAGATACTACTCCTGCTCCTCCGGTATTTTCTCTGACAATTCCCTCTTTAAAGTATTTTTAAATTCTTTTATAATTCCTTATTTTTCTTGTTTCCTCACTTAGAAAAACAAAATTTAGTAGCTACTATGCATAAATAGCATTTCGAATTTGGTAACATTCATGTTTACATCTTATTTTGGACAATTTATCAATGTAGACATTTGGAACAGTTTTATCAATATAGTCATTAAACTTCTATTCATTCAGTATTATATATTTGTACTACAAACTCTCTTCCAACATCGTAGAGTTTGGAAATTTTTATTTTTGAGTTCTCTGCTTCTGTCTCTGGACATGTGTGCAGGGGTTAGCAGGGTCCATGTTCCAGGCCCCCCGTTAAGCATAATTTTCAAATTTGAATTTTTTGTAATATTGAAAATTTCCCCAAAAAGTTTTGCTTCAATTATCGCATTTTGTGCTTGTACATTATTCCTTTTTTTTTTCATATATGTATGGGCCCTCGAAATGATTTGCCCTGGGCCCCACGTTACCTAAGGACGGACAGTCCTGCATATGTGCATATTTGTAAATCGACCTCCTGTCCGTGAAGTACTTGTGAGACCATCTTTAGAATGTGAACTTAGTGTTTTGATATCCTTCTGTAAAGAAAAATGTCGTTGGTGTTTAGCATATACATAAGAATGGACAACAAAAATTATTGTAGGCCATGCACCAAACTCATTCTTTTGAGGGGCAAAATGATCCTTTCACCGTAAAAATTCAATTATTTTGCAGGATATTAGCTTACATCAATTATAGGAAGAATTTTATTGATAAAACTTATTTTATTAATTTCTGAAATATTTTCTTCAATGGTCTACAAAAGTTTTATTTTGTCACAAACTGCAGTGGTTGAAGTTTTGTAACTCATTAAGATCAAAGAAAAACATCGAATTCTACTAGTAAATAGTACTTTTATAATAATCATTATTAAATGCGAGTTTTGAGGAAAGTAACAAATTATATAGGTATTGACTTCCTTCCGTCCACCGAACGTGCCCTACTACTTTCGATAATTAGCTGTGTTACAATTGGTAATTATGTTTCTGTTAATTATTATTATCTTTTAATAGGAATGTGATAACAAGCCATCGAAACATAAGGAAAGAAAGAAGCCCAAGAAATCAGTTTTTAGTATTGATCAATTTTGCGAAAACTTTTCTACTACAAATGTTACCTCTTGGTAAGTCTGTTTATACATCAGATCCCATTACATAATAAAATTGCATTATTGTTGCCATATTCCCATGGGCTAGTCATCGTTCTTGATAATTTCAGAACTAGTAATGCGAAATTTTAATGTAGCGGGGTGAGGGGAGATTATTTTTAAGAAAATTTGAAAATTTTGATTTTGTATCAGTTCTCCGTATTTTAAGTTTGCACAGAGAATGAAAAATAACAAATTTAACTCCTACACATTTTTTTAAGTAAAATTAATTTAAATCAAAACTTTTTCAATGTTTTTTTAGGCGTAATAATATTAACGCCGATTTTATGGCAAGGTCAGATGGTGAAAAAAAAGTTTGCAAAGAAAAGGAATGTTTTGCATTTGGTGGGGCATGATCCCTGGACCTCCCACTTGCCAAGCGGGGACTCTACCAACTGAGTTACGAACGACGAACATTCAGACACTTACGAATGTATTTGAAAACTATTTTCCGAAACCGGATATTTCGCCGAATGGGGCAGTACATGGACTGCTTTTTAAACCAAACTGTGAAGATAAAAATTTTGTTACATATTTATACTCCTGTTCAACTTAACCTGACAGTCGAGGGAGGCTAGAGCTGACCACATTGCAATAAGGAAACCCTGTTTTTCAAGTATTCATGTGCACTTTCTTATTTTTCCCCCTTACAGTCTTCGACCAATAACCCGATTTGGCAATTTCTTGCCGTTTCTCAGGCTTTTTTTTCTTTTGTGGATAATTCTCACAAGTGAACTTTCCCAAAGGGTTAGATCGTTTTCAACTAAAAATTATTAAAACATTCAAATTTTTTTAATTATATTTTAAAGCATAATAGCGGATTTTTGAAAAAATTGATTTCGCGAGAAGTGGGAGAGGCGGTCATTGAAATAGGAGAATTGCGATGGGAGTAGTCTCCCCTGTAAGATACCTGCAATGGGAGGGTCATTAAAGCAGACAATTGTGAATGGTGGGGGTAAAATGTGGACAAACCCAAAATGGAAGTTGTCTCTCCCTCTATAAGCTACGCCATAGAAAACGGCCCTAGGAGTTGTGTATGTGGAGAAGCGGGGGGGGGGGGTAATGTTTATTGCTTTTCTATTTTTATGTTATGGCCCTGAAAAGGGCCTTTATTTATTTTTATAATCAAAATTATTCTATCCCGCTAAGGTTATCGTCTGAATAATCTGAAGTGTCGGAGCCGCCAATTGCAAAAATTACAGGTTCGACAATATTTTCCGTAAGGGCATCCAATTCCCACATTTGAGTTTTAGTTTTCATTACGTGATCGACGAAATTCCTCCAAGACAGGAGGACAGTGTGCCCACTTTCAGCAGCTATTTCGTCAATGCGATAACTTGCGCAATTCTTACGGACTTCATTTACTGAATGTAAAAGTTAGGCCTTCAACATATCGCAACTCCATGGACTGTTTTTGGTTGTCAACCAAGCTTGAATATCGGCTTTCCGTGTAGATGTCGATGGAATAGTTTCAACCAATACGCTATGATATAAGGCGTTATCGAGTACAATGATGCTATTCGGCTTAATGTTGACGAGAAGTTTCTTCCTAAATCAATCCTCATAATTCTCTCCATTCATCTCACCATGGTAGTCGCATTTTTTCTTGCAAGCTTAAAAACATACCACAAGCACCATCTATAAAATCTTCCTCGTTTCCAACATGAACCAAGGTATTTCTGAACCCTTTTCAGGATGGAGCTTTTTAAGCCTGATGAGAGGCCGTCCAAAAACGCCTGTTTCACTGACGATTTGACAGTGAAGTCAGCCCATACTTTCATTTTGGTATGGCCAAAATTTACCCAAGTTTCATTGGTGTAAACGATGAAATGACCTTCAGAACGAAAACGTTTGATGTCTCGCAAATAGTGATGATGCCAACACTGAATGTCATCGCGTTCTATTAGCGCAGACCCCCGTTTTCGTTTAGTAAAATTGAAACCCAAATCCATCAGTAAACGTCTTACTGTACTAATGCTGAGGTTTGACAAGTCATCTTCATTAATTTCAGCCATAACTTTTAGGATTGTAGGAATTTCATTCCTGAAAAAGAAAACGTGAACTTTTCTCCGTATTGCCGATAATGTAAATTCATCGTAAGTTTTCATCCTCGTATGTATTTCTATTTTTAGTGGGCATTTTTTCCCCAGAATTGAAAACTTCCCTATATCTTTTAATTCAGCTTTCATTCTGTGTATGCTGGAAGGAGAAACCAGTTAAGCTGGAAACGATCGCTATGACATCATTGTCAGATTTTTTTGGGTAATATTGGTATATTTTGCAAAAAACATTCATAACAACCTTATCGGAACTTCCAAGTGGTTTTCCAGCCTTATGCGGTTAAATGTAAAAGAATCATTATTCGATACAGGAGCAGTATCCATTATTACGTTCATGCGAAAATGCGAAGTCCGAAAGAACAGAGAATGAATCGTCTTCCCGTTCTGGGGTGGAGGGAAAGGGTTGCTGCAATTTTCACTTTCTCCAAATTGTGCCAAAACATGCTTTGACCCTATTAGATTTCAAAGCGATGATGTAATAAACACATTTTTCCCTAAATAAAGACGAAATGTAATATTACTGGGTACACATTATATATAAAATTCTAGATTAATTATATAAACATGTTGTTTGCATTTGACGATGAATTTAACACAAAAATGCAATACGAACTATTTTGTAAGGGCAGAAGGTTACAAGGCATAGCCTTCCCTCCACTGTCAGGTTAAGTTGAACAGGAGTATAGTTAGGCAGATATTTACCAAATATCTGCCTAAGTTAGTAAACGTATTTAAATCAAAACTGAAGTGTTCATTCATCAGAAACAAAGATAGGAAGAAGAAAAAATTTTTTGTAAGTTTTCCGTAATTTTCTTTGGAATGAAAAATTTAAAAAAAAAACATGCCCCACTGGGTTTGTGTGTTGATTATTTGGTAATAGTGTTAACCTTGAGAAGGGTAATAATATCTTACAAAGACCTTATATATATACAGAGAAAGGGGGCATCTTGCCTGGGTGGACTAGCAGTTAAGGTACTCTGGATCTAACGATGGAGCCCCTCGTTTGACTCTAGGTCAAGGCGATGTCTCTGTTTCTCTAATATGCTGAAAGTTCTAGTTAGAGCTCAAGCATGGGTATCAGAAATTACTACATGTAAAAATTCCCCATGAAAATTATTAAAAACACATCCCAGTGGCTTTGTGTGTCGGACCATTTCACACTCTTGCGACAAAAGTGTTACAACTCAAAAAATCCCAATCTTCAGAAAACGCAAATTGTTTCTGGCTGCATTGAGGGATACTGTGTTTATCTAACAACATGCACGAATTAGCGGAAATCCGAGTAACTTATATCCTAACGTTTTGCATGGCAGGATGCAGCACTGTTTTCTACATCTAGTTGTAACATTAAGTCATTTTCACCGAATTTTGAGTTGTAACACTTTCGTCCTAAGTGTTCGATTTGACAATTGTATTAACCCTGAGAAGGGTAATAATGATTAAAAAAATGCCTTCTTGCACCAGAATTAATATAATTTATATAAACTTACTAAACCCATATATATTTCAAGAGAATGTTTGCAAAGCATGTAACTAAAACTTGAAAAAATAAGGGTGGGTTTTTTTGTTTTTTTTTCTAAATTATTTAATCTGTTACGGATTTGATCACACCACTCTCCTTTCCCCTATAGTATATAGTCATACACATGCTGTAAATGGTATAAAAGATGAAATACTAGCTTTGCAATTAATATAGTTAAACTCCTCCAAGTAAAGTCATTTAAATCCACCCGAAACTAGAACTACTAACAAAATGGTTCCTTCACAGGATCTAGCTTAACTGCATACAAGATTCCCACTCAAAGGATCGTAGGAAGCCACTAGAGGTGCTGAATACACTAAAAATGCTGAGAAAATGAAAGCAAAATGCCAACTATTGTAAACTGTAGAGTAGCACCAGTTGATGTATTTATTATTAATATTAAATATGAATCGCATAGTTCAGTTGTTCTCCATTGCAGCTTAACTGTTGTAGAAAAGTATGAGGCAAGAAAGCTTAATTTCTTGACTGTAATATCACGCTGGTCTTGCTTTTCTGATGTTCACTCCTTAGATGTTGATTTGGTTTAAAAGGCAGTGCAGGCACTGCCCCATTTTAAAACTCGTCTATAGTAAAGCTTTATATGTGCTCGTAGAGGGGAGGATGGTTTGTCGTTTGTAGCTCAGTTGGGAGAGCCCTTGGCTGGATACCAAGCTGTTGTGGGTTTGATTCTGACCATGCACCTTGAAATCATTCTTTTCCTTGCGAGCAATTTACCTAATATTACCACATCATCAGCTATGATAAGAAAAAATTTCCTGACTTTAATATTGCATATGGTTTAGTTATTTTAATAAATTCAAAGGGTTTTAGAACTTCCATTGGAATCTGTTAATATGTCACTTATTCCTTTAAGGAGCGAATATCAGTTACGAGTGCATCGCTTACAAGAAAGCAAGCGAGTTGTTGAAGAACAAGCTGCCCCTGCAAAATGGAATTCAAAATATACCGGAACTGCATCTTAGTAAGTATATCCAATTTCAAAACTCCTCAATGTTTGTTTAACCTGCAAGTTGGGAGTATGTCAACTTTTAAATTCTTAACATTCGTGATTACAGTGTTCCCGTTTTGCTTTTGTATTCAAGTGACCTAGTGACTTCAACCGTGACATTTGCATTTAATTCCAAGTAAGAAGGTGGTGCCTAAATGTATCATGTGGTGAATTGACGGCAGAAAGATTTTTAAAAAAAAAAAAGTCTGAATTATCATACTGTCCTAGAAAAAGTTAGCAATGGAAAAATGTCAGGTATATCGCTTTATGTGAACCATATACACCTTATTTTAGGCAGCATGACCCTTGTTATCCTTGCACCATTCAATTCCACTATCATCTAGTACAAACCTGTATATCCATTTCATAATACTGCCTAATGATCCGAATAGTCACAATTAAGGCTAATAGCCACATTCCACTGCTCTGTTGAGTTTAACTCTCCATTGTGGTATCTAGCGATAGGGAGATAGAAATCATCAAATTAATTTTTATATTCATCAGCATTTGCAAAATTCTTCCCAGCACTTGATAAAAACAGATGTGGAAAAGTCAGATGATGTAAGATCCGTTGAGTGAAACTATATTTTCCATCAAAGCTCCTGTTACCTTTGCTGTATCCATAATACACGTATCATCCTGATGGGATGTAATTTCATATCAATTAATCCAGGGTGTCTGCCAGGTCGTGAAAGTCACAGAAATTAAGGAAAGGTCATTAATTCGATATTGTAGGTCCCGGTTTTGCCCATTTTTTTTTCAATTTTACGCTTGCGTTGAACTGTAATTTTCGTACGATATTTCAACGATTTTTTCCTGGTTGTTTTCAGCTATTTTTGTCATAATTTGGCAATTTTTAGTGGTTTTCAGCTATTTTTTCCCACAGGCAAAGTCAGGGAAATTTGAAATTCATTGTTATAATAAATAACTTATTAAAATAATTTTCCTGAACTGTGCTTTTCATACCACATTACCTACTGAAAAATTTGAAAAACTTGTACTTTTGACTAAACTTCTTCCAAAAGTTACCATTTTGCACCAAAACTAATATAATTTATATAAAATTATTAAGCCTATATATTTTTCAGAAGAAAATGTTTGCCAAATATATAACTAAAACTTGAAAAACAAAAAGTGTTTTTAGCCAAACTATTTAATCTGTAAGGGATTTTGCTAATACCAATCTCCTTTTTGTTATATATAGTCATACACATTTTAAATGAAATAGAAGATGAAGCATCAGCTTTGCGATTATATAGTTAAACTCTTTTATAATGAACTCAAAAAGGGCCAAATGGAAATGTTGCTGTAAATATTTAATTAGTGCAAGTTTTTAGTGTAAAGAAATACACTTTTTAATACAGCTTTTGAATTTGTAAATTCACTATAATTGAGTTATAAATGGCTTTGGGGTTTGCGTTAATCGATTTCATGGCCTTGAAACTTGCTTTGATTGGGCAAATTTTCGCGCATTGTGTGTTGTTTACTGTAATTAGCAACTGGAAATCCTGGAAACCTGGAAAAGTCAGGGAAGTTTGAAATAGAATTTGGGTAGACACCCTGCAAACATCATGGTATAATTTTCCAGGAATTTTCTTTACAGCCTGGTAAAAGTGTGACTATTTTTAAGAATTAGTGTAATGTAATAATCAGAAAACTTAGTCTTTGAACTTAAGAAGTTGAACTTATTGAAACAGACAACTTTTTATAGTTATATATATAAAAACCTGCTCTGTTGCTGCGACACACTAACTTCAGCCAAAGAACTGTGTCTAAATATCCTGAACTATATAAAAAAGTTAGTATATAGAATATCATCACAAAGTTTAATTACCAATTACACTGTTAAAAAAGAAAGGCACACGGAACAAGGATGGAGTTTCTAAAAGTCCATCGCTCTTAGTGTATGGATTTAATGCATAGACTGTCTCTTCCAGTAATGAAAGCGATTCGGTACCAATTCGCAAACAGTGCAGACCATTATCAAATAGCGAAAATAATTCTGATGGAAAAATGTAAAAATATTTTTACCTTTTTAATAAAATCAAATGAAGTTTGAAAGCAAGTTAAATTTCATATCTATTTCTTTCAGGTTTTCAAAGAAATTAAGCGTTCTTGTTTTCATAAATTTCTATGTACTTATGTGTGTGATTTTATGTTAATTTTAACTAATTGCTTTGGTTTTATGCGATTTTAGAAAATTACTGAGCCTATGTCTAATTTTGAAACGTAAGTTGTCTTTTTTTTTATGAGTGTATCTGCTGCATAAAAACAAACCCAACTGTATAGTATAGCTTTTACAGCTTTAAAGATGATTGGTGTGAATACAGTTTATATATTTTGTTTAATTTTTAATTATTTGATGCGAAGAGAGATCATAGGAAATATCGAGGAATTTGTTGAGATTCTGTTGCCACTCTGGTTGTTCATGATGTATTTCTGCATTTGATCAGGTCAATAGTGAACTTTTTATTTATAATATGCAATGAAAATACTGTTATCTCAGTACTCTTTTGTTACAATTTATAGTATGCCTGTCGTCTCCTACGATGTTCCCGAAAATTTTGACGATCCTGATGAAGCAAAAACTCCTTCAGCTAAATTTGCTCCTTTAGACGACTATTATGAGATAGAACTCAGATCAACAATAAATGAGTGAGTGACAACCAAATCCAGTTATATCATTGAAGTTTTATAAGTAAATATTGGGTCCTTCGGGAACATAGAGGTAATACCTTTGCAAGCACGCGACTGGTCTGGGTTTAGTAGATGCACAATGTGGGGTTTTTTTAATGTAGATGTGCAGTCCAGGATAAGTTTTTTTTTGTTTTTGTTTTTTTTTTACAAAAGTGGTTCAAACTGCTTGGGGAAACTGTTCTTCCTGAGAATGACATGATCTTAACTTCTCTTACACCATAAAACACGAAGTGCTAATTAAAATTGTAAAATTAAACTGGTGGCACAGTGACGAATCGTTCACCTGACGTGCCATTGACTTGGGTTTGACTCCGACAGTGGGTAGAAGGAAACTCTTGTTGACCAACTGCTGATTGTTGTCGAGAAGTTGGTTCCCTAGCCTTTAAGAGGTTTTGTTTCCTCAGAAAAATGTAGATCCATTGTCCTACAGATGCGTTATGATAACTCATTCTCCTGTCATACCACTAACCTAGTTTGAGCTCCCAATGGTTTCACAGAAGACGTACCTCCTCACCATAGTTGAAAATCCAGTTCCCACGGCAGCAGAGGTATGGGAATCCGTGTAAAATAGTAGATCCCGGTGTGGCATGATCTTTGCTTTCCTTGCACAGTAAAGACACTGCTGGTTTATAGCATTTTCATGTTGCAACTGTAAGCCATCAATCCTAGAGTATCAAATGTAACTGCGACAAATTTTTGTGCTTATTTTAAAAGGTATTGTCAGAAGCAGGGTTCCCCTGAAATTGTCTCTAAAGGTCAGGGAAAACAAGATTTTTGGTCAAACTTAGAAAAATTTGCGAAAACCTTCATAACCGATTATAAATAGCTAAACCCTCGACGAATGTGAAGGGATTGTCCCTGCAACTGAAGCGCATTTGAGAAATACTTGTTAATGGTCAGGGAGTTTTGCCAACTTTGTCAGGGAAAAACTTGGAATAGTCTGGGAATTTTTGTCTCCAATATGAGTGGGAACCCTGAGAAAGGTGTATACTTATTTTGGTGGAACTGCAGTTATGGCCTCAGTTCCTCGGTAAATTTGAGTTGTTACTAATAGATCATAATGAACTTCTGAAAAAAAAAATTGACACTTAGGCTCGCAAGAATAGCAGAGAATGGGTTAATGGCAAAAGTCACGGGTGTTCTAATTTTTATGTTGTCTTGTTTGCTGTCATGTCTTCACAGTTTATGATCGTTTAACAATTATAAACTCCAATGCAAATTTAGAACTGATAACTGCAATTTAGGGCTCAGGGTTTTTTTTGTTTGTTTTTCCTGAAATTTCAGACTGTTGTTTCTTAGTACTTTGAAAAATTCAAATTGTTTCTTTCAGGCATTTCATCAATTTCCTTCAAACTCATCAATTCATCAAATTGACGTCGCCTTTACTAATCGAAGAAATTCGTAAATTGTCGAAAAAAGCAAGAGATTTTATTGACAGGAAAGGTGGATTCCAACCTTTTTTACAGGGCAGTGGGGAATTTGCCATCGTTAATGGCAACTTATGTCTGTTCAGTGATATGATGAGCATGTACAAGTCAACCTTCGACGATGTCATTCGTCAGTGTTCATCAAATGAAATTCTTGAGAATATCGGCATAGACGGCAAACAAATGAATGACTGCAATGTCCCATCAGTTGATGAGGATGACAGTGTGTGTCCCTATTTGGACATAGACCAGTTGTGCGGCTCAAAGAACATTGAAGAATTGGATGACTTTACTGATGAGTGTAACTCACATGTGCTTTTCAACAACATTAGTAAGTGTGAAGAAAATAAGGGAATTGAAGTAGTTACAGCTCTCAATCCCAATGCCGAGGAGTATAACCCATCAAAAGATTCTAGTTCCGAAAGCAGTCAACCGAGTCACGAGACATTGAAGAATGGCTCGAGTCCCCTTTGTAAGCCTCCTACACTAATCGATAATTCCTTCCTGTCTCGGGTTGCTGGTATGAGGCAAGAACTCGAGGCCTACAGCATAATAGAATTTGATAAAAAGTCGGAAGAAAGTCCCGAACCTCCTAAACCCGAAGAGGAGCCGGTTCCAAGTACTCTAATGTCAAATGAAGCCAGTCCCTGCGATGATATGAGCGACTACCGAAAGGTTATCGATCTTTTCCATTCGCACATTCGTCAGCTGATAGACTCCAATGACAAAAAGAAATCAAGTGAGGCCTATTCCTCTCTGAAGTTCATATTGCAGCAGATGGCGAAAATCTATACTGCTAATGTCGGTTCTCAAATCGGAACTGCTACAGTAAGTTCATCTGTACATTTATTTATATAAGTTTGAATGAGTTTAGCCTAATCTAAATGGTTCTGATTAACTAAACAGAAAAATGAAATTTTATTTAAGAATCGGAGCTGTGCTAATTTGCTCTTTTAAAAAAGTACTTCAGAAAACATTTTAAATTATAATTTCATTCAGATCCGTGATACTAGGGATGCAAGACCCTTCTTCTAGAATCAACAGTAAGACTAGGCTTTTTTGCCAAAAATGGGATTACCACTTTCGTTCGGTATGCTCATAATATTCAAGGCCTTTGCTTGGTAAATTATGAACAGGATTAGAAAAGTGAGAGTTGAGCTGCTGACCAACTTATCTGAGTAATGTGATGTATACTACATTACCTCCAAGGCCCGCTCAGCTATGGTGCAGTGGTACAGTGTTTGTCATGCCATTAAACATGGTTTGACTACCAGTAGTATTGCAACCATAATCTGGGATTGGGTTTCCTTGGCAGCAGAGGTCCAGATTCCTCTATAATACTGTAGTTCCCGGTGGAGTGTGACCTTTACTGCAGTTTCACCACAAAAACACAAACCTCCAAGGTCCTTGTATTTATAGATTTGTGGTTCCGTTCTGAAAAGAATCAAATCACCTATCCTTACATGATGTAATATGCCTAGGCGAATAATCAAGCAGACAATAGCTGAAGATAGTATTTTTCATTGTCCGTATCTGTATAAATTTATAAGCCAATTTAAAAATCTAATTTACATGGTTAACATGAATAATTCATTGAGTTTCAAAACGCTTTTTGTTTAGAAGTATAAGACCTATAAAGATGGGTAATACATTCAAAGATGCATACATTCGCCAGGTTTCAGGTACATACTACAGATCTTCAATGTGCGCAGCATTGGTCACACATCTAAATGTTAATCCAGTTTGTTTCATACATTCAGTAGTATGTTCCCATAAGTGTTCATCACAGCAGCAACAGTTACGCGTCCTTCAGTCCTTGCAGTGTTGTTGGCATTGGGGATAAATGAACCTTGTCCTTCACATACCCCCATAGGAAGAAACGGGTCTTATACTTCTAAAGCCTGAAGTATCGTTTATGCTAATTCTGTGTTATATTGATGCAAATGTTACCTAACAATATAAACCATTTTCAAGTTGGGTTTGTTTTTTCTTTCTTAAATGAAAATTGTTTTTCTTCCCTTTGCAGCAAGTGGTCATGGTTTCCCAGGGAGTTATGAAGAAAGACCACGAATTTGCTCAGTTAACTGATGAAACCAAGGCTCTTAAAGATCTCAACACAAAATTGTTTGAGGAGAAAGCCATCATAGAGCAGCAGTTAACTGAAGCTTTAGATAAGCAGACGGAGCTCCAAAATAAATACTCAGTGGAAATGACGAGTTTGAAAAAAGAGATGGATGATAAAAAAGTTGCCTTCCAGGTAAAGACACCGTTACTATTCCGAAAACATCGATACTGTTTGATCTGGCTTCAGCATTAGCTGTTCTTCATGCCATGAAACTGATCTCTTAATGTGAATATTTAATAATGGTTTTACCTTTAAATATTAAAATTATTGCTTATGATCATATCTTCTAATGTTGGTGTGGGCACTCAAGTTAATGAGTGGTGGTGGTTTTTTTTTTCACATATGCATTCGGAAGGAACCAATGTTCCAACGTGTTTGTAAAAAATAAACAAATTGTATAGCACTACAGTAGTCTGTCGGCTTTAATGTGGTTTAACTGCAAATGACATACCCATCAACTACATATAGTATGCAGGTTGTGCCATTTTATACATAATTTACAATGGGGGTACTATAAGGTCTGACCAGGGTGTCTACTCGTCTGAAAAACCTGGAAAAGTTACGGAAATTTGAAATGCAAAGGCTTAATTCCGAGAAATTTAAAGTTCATTGTTATAACAAATAACATATTAAAGTAATTTTCCTGAACTCTACTTTTCATATTACAGTGCATACTGAAAATTTTGAAAAACGTATACTTTTGACTAAACTTCTTCCAAAAATTGTCCTTTTTGTATAAAAACTAATATAATTTATACAGAATTATTCAACCTATATAGGTGTATTTCTTAGAAGAAAATGTTTGCTAAATATATAACTACAACTTCGAAAAAATATTTTTAGCTAAATTTTCTAATCTGTAAGAGGTTCTGGTCATATCGGTCTCCTCTCCCTTGTATTTAGTCCTACATACTTTTTTTAAAATTGAATAGAAGATGAAGCATTAGCTTTGCGATTATATAGCCAAACTCATTTATAATTATTTCAAACGGGGCCAAATGAAAATGTTGTAAATATTTAATTAATGTAAATTTTTAATTTAAAAAATGAACTTTTTTAATACAATTTTTGTATTTATAAAATATTGTAATTGAGTTACAAACGGCTTTAGGATTTTGTGAGAGTAGTTTTTATGGTCTTTGAACTTGTTTTAGTTATACAAATTTTCGTTGTAGTGTATTATTTACTAAAATTAGTGACTTGAAATCCATTAAGATTTGGTCTGGAAAAGTCAGGGGAGGTTTGGTATTGAATTCGTGTAGAACTTTGCCCTATGTTATTGTTATAATTTATCCTTACCCAACTAATTACAGCAGTATTTTATGAGTTCTATAAATTTATATAGTTTTTTTTTATTTTTTGTCCAGCTTCTAATGACGTCTGAACCAATAAAACGGGGCATGAAATATTAAAATATGCGAGGTAGATGCAAAAACATTACAGTTATGACTCAAATTTAAAAAGTCCAAAACACAATGAATTTAAATTAATTTGGCTCATATTTATTGTAATTCAGCAACTCTATTGATTCAAAACAGATGTTCTGTGTATCCGCAGTTTGCGAAAACACTGCACTTGGAAATTCATTTTACTGGTCTGGAAACCATGGAAAAGTCAGGGAATTGAACAGTATGTACGATCTCACCTTGATTGACATAGAATTACCCTTGCTGTCCTTGCACCATAAAAATATAATCAACCAACCACCAAGGTCGAGAAAATTTGAAACAAAATTTGAGTAGACAACCCGGTCTGATCTCTTTTGCGTGCATTTTTACCTCAGGTGGGAGCAGGGGTATAAAGAATTTTAGGTGATAGCCAAGTCATCCACTTATGAAAGCTTAAAGTGGAATAAAAATGAATATGAATCTTTAACTTTGGTTTCATATCTTCATATTGCCATTGTTTTTCATAGCTTTCAGTATATGTTGCTGTTTCAATTACGTAAATGTATCTTAATTTGGGATTTTTTTTTAATCACCTATATTTATCAGTATTTTGTGCATAATTGAAAAAAAAAAAAAACTATAGTACCCCATTCAATTTTGAACTAGTTTCACTGCATATGTAAACATTCGACATGCTCATGCAGTATTCCCCAAATATTGAAGAGTTTTCAAAATTGACATGTTGCAGGTATACAACAATGCCAATGTTGCCACCCCTGACACACACACACAAATTCTCACTGTAGTCTAGAACTTGGTTCCCAAAGCCTTAAGAAACTCTAATTCTTCAGAAAAACGTAAATCTACTGCCATGCAGGTGCATGGTGATGAGGCATTTATATATCATGCCACTTATCCAGATCTGACTCTTTGTGGTATAATAGTATGCATGTCATTTTTGTGCCCATATTAATACAGTTGAACCTCGTTAAGACAAACACCGAGGGAGAACAAAAAATCTGTTACTATTAACAGTAATTCGTCTTGCACACAAAGGATAGTGTGCTGTACAATCTGACGGGACTTCAGAAAACGGTTCGTATTAAAAGTAATTCGTCGTGAGCTTGTTTGTCTTAAAAAGGTTTGATTGTCTTAGTATGAGGTTTGGTTCCTTCAGCAGCAATAGGTTCATGTTCCTCAAAAAACCGTAGGTTCTAGCACAGTATAACCTTTGCCATCCTATCACTGTGAAAATACAAACTGATGAAACCCCTGTGAAAATTGCGTGCATTTCCAATATTTTGTACAGGTATTAAGGAAACCACGATTACTTAAACTTAATTGTGGAGAGAGATTCGTCTAAATCGAAGTGTCTGCAAATCCAAGAAGTCCATATTAGAATGATCATTATCAGGGAAGGTTTATCACTGAGGCTGGATGATTAATACCTTCTTGTTTCAGACATACTACCACTATAGCATAGTGGTAAAGCTTCCCTCATGGCAATCATTATAGTATGGCTGTTTTAGTCTTGTACCCACTTCAATTCAGATACATTTTTATTCACAATAATCTTCAGATATATGCAGAATTCCTAACTGCAGTCCCACATCGCACTCCAAGTTCAAACATGTGTATAGGAAACATGCAAGAAGTTCTTCGATACGATTTAACATGAGATCTGTTTCTAGGAGGAATTGCAAGTACTTAAAAAGAAACATTCAACTCTTGAAAAAGAGCTCAAACTGTGGCGGCAGAAGCATGGTGTACAAATGGATAAAGAGAAATTATCACAAACCGAAAATGAAATTTTACAGGCGAAAGTAAAAAAGTAATTATCATATTGTATTTTTTTTTTTCCATGTTTTTGATTTTACCAACATTAACTTTTTTATAATAATAGTAATTTTTGTATTGCAGGTTGTATTTATTAACATGTTTGATGCGGTTAATGCATGTGCATCATAAAAAGAAATCATGGCTGGATTTTTCCATCTTGAATATTAACTTCCATTCTATGTTTTTTCCATGTTTTGAATATTCGATGTTCTCAATTAAGGTTTTGGCGAAATTTTTCAATTTCACTCCTGTAGTGTGGTAGAACTTCAATTTAGGACCCTACATCATTTCATTTGAATGTATTTTTAATACATTTTTACCATTATAGTTTTAATTTATTTTCATTTTAAAATCATATGTATGATCTCGCATTGTTTGGTGCAGAATGACCGTTGATGTCCTTGCCTCTTATGTGCTTTTTTTTGTGTGTGTATGTGTGTGAACATGTTACACATTTCTTCTTTTGTGATAATTAGGAGCAGTGACAATTTCTTGTAAACCTAATGGGGAAAGTTTGCATTAAAAATAATATATAATTATAGTGTTCCTTATGAATATTTTCAGTTTGATGAACAAAGTTTCCGAATTGGAAAAAGAAAAAGAAACTTTAAAAATGGACTTCCAATTAAGGATTCATAATCAAAGGTAAAACATCTTTGTTTTATATCTGGTCTGATGAAAGTATTTGTGATTTGTTAGTATAAGGTATGATCCCCTTATACCGCCAACATGACGATGTTCAGCAAAACGTTGATTCATTGAGGCCTCTGAATTTCTTGTTTGTAAGGTGCTATACCATACAGAAGTCACAGGGTCTTGCAGATCCAAACATTGAACCTGTTGTTTTAATAGTATTGATGTCTAGAAAATGTGGTCGGAAAGGTGGTAAGCTAAAACTACTGGAATACACCACAAACTATTCTTGCACCTGCATGTCAAGGAACATTGTCTTGCTGAAAAAAACTATCTATTGGAATAGATAATTACCCTGAATGCGTGGATTTGATCTGGCATAAAGAAAGTAGCATGAAGCATCCATAGTGGGAATAGGGAAAAAGGAGAGGCAATTGCTGCCAAAAAGTTCACAGAAAAACGAGCCCCACAGACACACTATCGTATTGTTCATTTTAATTTATTTTTTATATGCTTTTATCTTTGTGTATAAAATCTAATTTATATTTTATAAAAAAAAGGCCATGCAAACTTTTGCCTTCAGCCTAAAGCGAACATGCTTTTCCATGTTTATATTGAATATTTTTCTCCTAAAACCTGCGTTTCGAGTTAGGAACTATAGTGTCAATTGCAAATTCGAAGGCAATAGGATAACGTCCCTTTCATATCAATAGTCACATGATTGGAACATAAGAACGTGAACATAACATGTTCAGATTATTAACTTTTTGAAAATTCACAAATGGCCTCAGGACTTTGAAAAATATGGGGTTGTGAAGGATTAACAAGTCGTTAATTTTACCTTCCTCTTCTTGGAATTTAGAAGCTGCCAATTATTATTAAACTTCACTATTTTTATTGAGGTATATCAAAAACATTTTGACAAATATTCTTGTTATTCCATAGTTATTAATACCTCCAATCAAACCTGTATACAGAAACCTTGATGTCTCGGGTTTTTTTTTCACATTCCCTTAAGGTAGATTGGTTATACTGTATTGTGTATTTTATCAAGGCTATATATACTTTTTTAATCCCATGCCAGCGATGTTGTGGATGAATATGAAAAGCAACTACAAAAAGAAGCCGAGGAAAACAAACGAGCTAACGGGGAGACTTTACTTGCCAAAGAAGGACTGAAAAGCGCTCAGGTTTGTTTTTTGGTCTTGTTTCTTTTCATTTCTGTTGTCTTTAACGCTTTGCACTCCAGTTGCTTCTCTAGTGAGGACATTCAATATCTGGCTTTTAATGCCATTGGCTAAATATCCTTGAGTGTAAAGCATTAATTTTAGAATCTTATTTTCGGTAACCCATACAAGAACCTAGGACGAAAATCGACCATTCATCGAGTCTTAGGCTCAAAACTACATTGAGTCACCTCGGATTAAATGAAATTCTAGTTCCATCGTAGAGTGTCAGAAAACTGATTGATTCCATCTCTGTGTAACCCTTTCTCTTTAATTAGGGCCAATTTCTTCTCTGGCAAATGTGAAGTTCAATCGAAACTTGTTAACGTGAACTATTTCCTGAATCCCTGTTGAATTGTATAATAATAATATGGTCCTTTTCTAATAACATACAATAGGCATATCCATATACCCTCCTAAAGTAACCACCTTTGGGACTGGGTTGCAATGGTCACTATAGACAGGCACTCACTGTACACGACAGACTTTGCTATAGCCATGACTAAGTCCCTACCAGCTCTCTTTCTCTCTCTCTTATAAAAAGTGGTCACTTCACCCTGTTCCACTGTAATCTACTTTTAATGGGGTTTTTTTTTAAATGGCCACATTAACGAAGTTTGGTTATACTAGTTGAGTTCTTCCTGAGTAAGTGTATTGCCGATTTTCTTCTCAGACTCTCATATAGGTCAGAGAGAGAAAATATTTTAGTTACAGGTCATGGATTGATAGAAATGTATTTATAGTGCCCTTTCAAAGAAAACGTGGTAGTTATATGTTTGTAAATAGTGATGGCTTTTTATTTAAAAAAATAATAATAATTAAAGTGATTTCAGGAAATTCAGGTCCTACGAATTCACACCATACTTTTTTTAAAAACAAAAAACAATGGTTTATCAGTCTAGTTTAATTCAGCACATTGGTTATTTAAAAACTACTATTCTCCCACACATGTACAAGTATATTTTTTGTGTATACCATGTAAATATTTTCATTTTAGCTTGAGATTTTGCATTTGAAGAAAGCTGGATATTTGCAGTCTTTTGGAATAATACTCGAACAAGTGAATTCCAATATACAAGAATTGAAGGGTGGAATCGAGAGGTATATTTTTTCTGGTTTTCACAATTTGTGGTCATTGTATAATATGCCGGAAATGCCATATGTACATTTATTTTACAGAATATCAGTGTATGAAATGGTGTTGGAAAATACTGAAGGGTCTGTTTATATCTAAACTTCTATATTTTGGATTTCACACATTTTCAGCCTAAATTCCATGTATTTTTCTATGCTCATCTCAAATAATTTTCTCCCAAAACCTCTTTATATTGAATTTTGCACTCATTTCAGTTACAAATTCGAAGACAGTTGGTGAAACATTCCTTGCATTTCAACAGTCACGACGTCATGGGGGTGGTAGAACCTGAACATAACAGGTACAGGTCACTGATTTCTTCGAAATCCACAAGGAGACCTCAACTGCCTTTGGCTCTTTCTGTAGCGACTGGGGACTTGTGGTGGTGGGGAGGGGTAGAGGAGGATGATAAGCAAGTAGTCAGTTTTTTGCCTTTTTCGTGGAAATCGAAAACTACCGTTATTAAACTAGTAAAGGACTATTTTTGTTGGGGTATGTCAAAAATGTTTCATTTACACACGTATTTGGTATTATGTATTGATAAAATACCTTCAGATTTTTATAGAAAAACCTCTCTCTCTTATGTTCTTTCTCATTCCCAGAAGATTTGAGATAAACAAGTTCTGCTGTACGTATTTAGTTACCAAGTGTATACTATGCTATCGGTCCTTTGGGTGTAGGCATGGGTTGGAAACATCACATAGAATGTAACAATACGCGAATTGAAAACGACTCAAATGAATATAGAGTACTGCGTGCAGGGCTTAAGATATTCACTTACCTTCTTTTTTCTTTTTTTTTTAAAGGTCAAAAATAAAAAGTTTGTTACACTTGCAGGTCAGAAATCTTTTCCCTTTGTATTTTCTTTTTGGTGCCTAACTACTACCGTTCTTGTGTTATTGGTACAATTTGCCGCGTTGTTTCAAGCCCTGTTTATGTGCATAGAATAATTGAAAGGTATCAAAAAGACAAATACTGGAATAAAGGAACAAAAAAGAAGTTGAGGTTATTGAAAGGAAAAATTTAGTAAGTAATGAGCCAGGTAAATTCCAATCAGTTATGAACAACCCATACTTTCAATCGTCGGAGGCTAAACAATTTTTATTATTGCATATGCCAGACTAAATAGTTAATATTTAGTCATTATGGCTGAGGAATTGTGTTCACACAAAATGAACGGATGAAATCTGTTCACAGGCAACAGTGACGTGTAGGCGAAGGCAACTTAGTGGAGGCGTATATGCAAGAAACTGAAGTAATGGTATTTCTAATTGAGCCCATTATTTTCTTGAATGTTATGTACTTAAAGTAATGAAATTTATTTCTAGGTTAGAAAACTCTCCCCCATCTGTAATTAATTCTTTGAAGATACTACAGAGCAAGTTGCATGAATACGTCAAAGATATGCATTGCACTCGTATACAGTTTATTGTAAGTAAGACCTAGTGTAGTTTCATGGCTTTGTGTTTTTTTACCCCACAAATTCATTGATGACAAGTTGATTAACAAATGGTCTTATTTTTTACTTCAATAGGATGAGATTTCTCATCAAGTCAAACAAGTAGAAAGTGGCGTTTCATTAACACAGTTGCCAAAATTGCAAATTCCTTCAATCCCACCAATACCAACAGTTCATACTATTATGGGAAACGTTGCATCTGAACAAGATGCTTCGGTGAGTTCCTTTACCTGACTTTTTATCTATTTGACTTAACTAAGAATAAATTTTTGTGTAGGTCTATCCTAAACTGAAACACTTCAACACATGATTTAACTTAAGGTAAAATAGTCCCTTGTGTAGATGTGGAATAGCTCAGAATCTTCTCATTCCTTAAGTGGTACCTTTAGATGCTTGTTTAATTCATTCCATAACCAAGCTTGTGAGTCAAAATGCTCATATCTCAGATACATTTTCCCCATTAAAATTATTTGAAATCAGATTAATTCATGCCACTGCAATTTTATTATTATTATTTTTTTTATA
>QLNU02015270.1:55730598-55761219 GCA_006491805.2 Dysdera silvatica | reverse complement strand
CTTTTAAGTTCCACCAACTCTTCACCTTTTCTTCTAACTTCACTGAGTCCTACAATGTCCCATTTGATCTTGTCTAGTTCCTCTTCCAATTCCTGAAGTTTTGCTTCAGAAGCAAGGGATCGTCCATTAAACGTAGCCAAGGTCAATAACAAACGGCAGCCTGGGCCATTCCAGTGATTCTTAGCACCCCCTGCTTTCATGCCACACTGACCGCTGCCTTGATCAGGAGCACTCCAGCACCTGGAGACTAGGGGCCATGGTTTCTGGTGTGTCAACATAATGGAGGAATTAGCCATAATTTCACCACGCTGGCTAGACGGGTTGGTGAATTAGCCCTCCCCTTCCGCCTTTCTATCCGTGTAGCAAATATTAATTTGCCACATAAATAGAAAGCTCAGCCTGCACCACTTGAAGGCGGGGTAGGACACTAGGTTACTGGCCTGGCCGGTTCCACACATCGTCACATACGTTCAGCGTGTGGGTCTCCTTCCAGTTAGATACCAGCAACCCTTTTGCAGGCCATATATATATATATAATAATGCAAAGTGTTGTTTAAAAATTATATTTATAAAGTTGGTAATGTTACATATAAACAAAATAAACTAGGTATGTACTCTTACTGTATATGTATGTATATTGTACTGTACATGCTATGTTTAAAAAAGTATTTCAAGGGATTCGTTTGCTTTATATTTATTATCTTTTTTCTTCATACATTATCAGGCATATTCAGCATTTGCCATTAGCTCCCATGTTTGTTGACGTAAACTCGATTTACCAAATAGATGCTAATTACTATACTAATTATATAAATATATATAATAAAATTTTAATTTAAAAATTGAAGAAATATAAAATATATGTAAAAACATGAGGTGTGTATGTCCCATTGTTTGGCACCTTCAAATACCGCAATAAATCGAATTGATTAACGCAATATTCGAAATTTGACATCCATTTACAAACCACAATGAATCGAAATGTGCAGTAATTGAAACCACGTTAACCAAAGTTTTCATGTACATAGATTTGTCTGTAATGCCATTGTTTTTTGAAAATACATTGAACTTACATGAACGACTTTCAATGGACGGGAGCGGGGAATGTCATTAAACAGAAAAAGGTGTCAATCCGAATATGATTCTGAGACATTTGCTGGGACTGCAGAATGCTGTTGACCTGAACGACATTATTGGGAGAAATTGGTATATGTTGACAAAAATTATAATAAGCTCCAAAGAAGCAAGAAATGTGTGGGACCATTTCACAAAATACAACACTGTCCCAGAATGCACAGGCCATTTCTAATAATATTTGTATAATGTAATTGCTTATTCTGCAATATTATTTGTTTCAGAAAAATTCCAATTTGAAAAAGGGATATAGAAAAATTCTGGAATTGCTTCAGAAGGACTGCCCAGGCGTTCCTGAGTATGTTACATATATGTACTTAATATTTTGAATTGTTCATATTTTTTGTCATTAATTCTTCGTATAATCTCTGGCAACCACAAAAGACTATTTGAGTTACTGAATCTGTATGTGCCGAATTTCAAAATATTTTATTAGAAGGAAAATTTCACATGATACATGAGAAAGTTCATAGAGGAAAAAAAAAAAGACTCAGGAAAACTTTTGTTCTTACTCTGTGCGAAAACAATAAAAACCCTGAATAAATTGCCACCAGAAACTGTTGCACAGTTTCAAATTCATTCATCGTTTAATCATGATGACGTTGAAGTCATTATGCTTCAGCATGATAGTTATTGTTAAAAGTGACGGTTCCCAACCTGAGAGCTACAAACTGGTTTCGCGAGGATCGATGCAACTATTGTTAGTTACGATTACTTTTATAAGGAATTTCATATGAAATGTTTCCAATGCTTTCATATTTCAGCATGGCTATATTGCAATATTCTGCAAGTGGTTGACTTTATATCTGCAATATACATTAGTATATATAATTAATATAATATAATTTTATATTTAATGTGTTTTCTTTACTCTGTTAAAAATGCTTTTATTATACAAATGTGGTAACGGTGGACAGGAGTCGCAGATCTTTTGGATTCTATAAAAGGAGGTTGTGTTCTGAAGAAGGTTGGGAACCACTGGTTAAGAACCAGATAGTGCATTTGTGCACTTTTTTTTTACAGTGTCCTATTTCCCTCTTATCCACAAATTTTGGAGCTGGATCATCATCATCCCCCCCCCAAAAAAACTCCTTTCTATCCCTTGAATAGTCTATGTACAAAGTTTAGTGCTATTCCGCTTATTAGTTGGAGCAATGGAAAGTTTTTTTTTTTTAATAGGGAAACTAATTATAATCACCTTGTATATATTTTTTCTTGCTTCAGTATTAACTGGTGTTTAAAGTATGGTCTATGAAAACTGGCCTGATTCGCTTAAATTTACACAACTTAGATAGCACAATGTACCAAGTTAAATGATTTATTAATTTGTACCTGTTTTCTACCCACTTTGGTTCAGGGTTTGGATTCAGTAGAAAACTGTCGTTCCTGGCACATGTTGCTTGGCACAGTGACCCTTGCACCATAAAAATGCACCCAACCAGCACAACATGACCTTGTCTGCCCCTGTGTAGTAAAACACGAAGATTCCATGATTTCATTAATATGAAACTTGCGTAAATTAGAGCAGGAGTGGCATGCAGCAAATCATTCCATCTAGAATTCTTTAATCAGTAATACAGTTTGTAATCACCCCCGACTTTCAAGATGATTTCTCATGCTTGTTAAAAATCCATTAATCTTTTCTTCTTACGAGTTGATATATATTTGTCCAGTAATTTGATTTGAGCTGCCGCATACTAAGTGTTGTAGTTCTATAATTTCAAAGTAAAGATGAACTTAAATGTAACTCTGAGCGTTACAGCTAAAATAACATTCAGTAATTATTGGTCGTAAACTATATTTATAGTAGTAGTTGGTGTTATGTGCATGCTGTGTTTTAGGTTTAAAATAACAAAAAAAGTTATTGATGTGTTCAGTAAAAGTTGTTAAATGATGTTTTGTCTTTTTTAGTTCATTGTTGATTAGATACGTTAAAGAATATCGGGCAAAAATGGGAGGCCGACTGTCCAATCTCCCACTAGGTACTATCAATGCCGACATTTGTGCGATGATTCAGCAACAGACCAAAAAAACAACAGGCCCAAATATGGTAATTACCTTCTAATTGCTCTATGAAGAAAGTCCTCCTGTTGGGGTGTGAACATGTACAGAGTTCCCACACAATCTGTAATTGTCAAGGAATTTTAAATCATCCATACAGGTGGTGGGAGAAGATTTTTTGCTCAAACCTGGAAAAGTCTGACGAAACCTTCGTAACTCCTATTTTGAATGACTAATGCTCCCACATAGTGAAGCCATTTTTCCCATAACTAAAGTTCAGATGGAAGTTGCATTTAGTCACGAAACTTAGATGGAAAAGTCCCGAATTTTTTTTTTTCTCTCCAATATGAATGGAAACCCTGATATTATATATAATTCTCTGACTTGTTTGATCCTGGGTTGTGACGTGGAATGTATGTCATTTTTCAAATTCCAGCAGTGTTGATTCATTTGTTTATCTTGCTGCAGGGGTGATTATGTTCCGGGATTTCCATAAATTCTAGGAAGTTGAACTTGCCTCTTCCGGGATTTCTTTTTAAAAATTAAAAGAAATTCATTTTGTTTCCTATAATTTTTTATATTCCTTCGGAAATCAGTGTCTTTACCAAAAATATTACATAACTTTTTAGGGAATTTTCTGGTATGTTCAGGGAATCTGATTCAAACTTGCAATCACCCATGTCTCACTGTTAGTCTGGATTATTTGACTCCCAATGATGCTATTGTATGTACGGTCTCACCTTATTCACTGCAGAATGACCCTTGTTATTCTTGCACCATAAAAATGCAACCAACCAACCAACCCAACAGTGCTAAAAAAAATTGAGCGCTGACTGTAGTTCAAGGGTTGGTCCTCTAGGCCTTAAAAGATTTGTGTTCCTTGGAAAATTGTATGTCCTGGTACAGTATGACCTTTGCCCATAAAACACAAATTGTATTCTATTTCCTGATAAAAAAAAAAATGCAATCATGTGTTTGGTAGCTTTGTGAATTTTTCTATAATTATAAAAGGCCATGCTCCCAAACCACCACCAAATTGGAAATGCTGCTTGAAAAATTAAATGCAATCGCATTTGGGAAAAAAGGGGGTTTAATTTGTTTTAAAAACAAAAGGGTGTCTATGAACACTTAAGAGTGTTTTAAAAAAATTGGAAAAGTACGCTCCTGAATGAGTACTTCTTGAGCTAGAAAATATTGAATGCTCCAAGAAAACACTCCAATTGCCATGACAGCAAAAAAAAATACAAAACTGGAATTGGAGAAAAAATTGATCTGGGGTGGTAATTTACATAAAACCCTACTTCCCCATGTGGATTGCTCTTCTTGGTGTGATGGAGGTTATAATTCTGGTGGTTGGGGGTGGAATGTAGGTACTTGTGTGGCATTGTCTTAACTGTCTTCTGTCCATAAAACATAGACAATTATGAAAAAAAAGGGGATGCCAGTTTATTTCCATACTTTTGGATTTGATTTTCAAAGAAAGGCTTCCTTTTATTGTGCATGTGACCTTTGTTATCTTGGTGCCGTAAAACAAACGACCTCAAATGGAAAAAGGTTTTTTTATTGATGGGCACTTCCTTTTCTCAATCATAAGTCAGCTGAACAAAATCCGAAGGGGTGCTGTTTACAATTCAGAGCTTTAAAACACTATCGTATCCAATACAGTAGTTTCCTGGGCATGTTCTTATCATGCACAGTAATTTCCTAAAACGTTTTCTCGTTATATTCTGTAATTTCCTATATATATATATAATATGTATTTGTGTGTGTGGACTGCTGTTTGGTAATAGTTCACCGGCAGCGTCCATTAACTAAGGTTGCTCATTGTAAATTCAAGAGTTACTCTTAGGTTTAATGACATATTCAGATTTCGGGGTAGGCACACTGCCCTATGTATGTTCACACTGTGGTAACACATTCACCTGTAGCGCATTAACTCGGTGTTTGATTTCTTATAATGTTGTAGAGCACATGCCGTTTTTCTGTGCACTGGGATGTGATTCCTTGGGAATCACATCCTTAAGGCCTAGCTCAGCATGATCTGCGTTGTACTTACACCATAGAAACGTTCTTTCATGTCATACACAATAATTTCCTAAATGTTTGTGTTCGATACAGTGTATGTGTGAGATTCCATACAATTTTTTCTCCTCAGGTGCAATAATTTCCTGGATTTCTTGCATGCAATTTCTCTAATGTCTTACTTTTAAGTATTTAGCTTGATCTTTCCTTACATTTTTATGTTAGTTTACTATATTTGATGTCTGTCCTTCATGATAGTTTTGCCAACCTTTTTAAGCTGGTCCCAAAATATCCTAAATATGGTGTGATTCAAAATAGGTATTAATTAATTACCTTTCTGTCCATTAGTCATAGAAGAATACTTTCAAGGGAAATAGGTGCTTATGTTGTGTAAAAATGTTGAATATGTTGTTTTACAAAGGTTGTAAAATAACAAATGTATAAATTATGTGTATAAAAATATTTCCATATATATGTATAATTAGCCAAAGGAAAGAAATTTCATGCTTTTCAGTAGAATATTTATGGAGTTGTTGAAAGTTACATTTCATCAAATAATTGCTACTTTTGAGATACATTTCGAAAAAAAGATAAATGATTCTTACAAATCCCTTTTGTTGAAAAAATAATATTTAAACGTTTTTTAAACCATGAAATAAATGGGCTTTGGAGTACCGTTTTTCTACTTTATCATTTTGGATTGAACATACATGTCTGGCATTTCTTGTGCAACTCGTTCAAAGTGACCTCCATCAACACATGCGCAGAGTTGTGGTCATCTCACTATCATAGCTTGTATGCTTCCTAATTTTTCAAGTGTGTGTTCTGTGCATGCATGTAAAATTCATATTATAAAGTCTGTGAAAGAATTGTAGTCATTTCATTGTGAATAACAAAATCTTATTAGTGAATATCCCAAAATAAAAAATATGCTCTAAACCAGAGTTGTCCTACCTTTTTAGTCAGTGGGCCATGTAAAAATTTTTCACGGGTCTTGCGGACCAGCGATTTTGGGGAAGGGGGGCAGACTCCAGAGTTTCTACCGGTTTCTTGTTCACTTGCGATATAGAAAGGAGTCACTCATGTTGGTTTTTCTTTATTTCTGAAAAAATAACCTAAGATTTTCATTTTGGATTTTTTTTAAATAGTTATCGATGTACCAGGTTGTGCCCCATGTGCCGCATATTGGACAACTCTGCTCTAAAACATGCCAACTGCATAGCGAAAGAGCACCACATGTTGTTGCATATTAACATTACTTGCGCATGTGAGCTTGGCTTGAATGGTGAACTCCAAATTTGAATAAAGGACTGTGCTATTTTTGCAACTTTGGGAATGCCCTCTAGCACCTTGGCAATCAATTCTAGAACTCTGCATGTATAATAGGTACCTCAAAAAAGAACGTTCTGCTTAAAAACAAATCTTTTTATGTGACTAATTAATTATAGGGCCCTATTTTTATTCATCTGAGATACCTTGTAAAACAAACATTTAACGTTCTTATATGTAATTTGAGCACTTTACTCCTCGAAAACATTTTTTCTATGATTAACAGTTAAAAAAGGATAGCGTAACACCTATTTCTTCCTGTTTCACCCTGTATATTGAATCTAAATAATTTTAAGAACTTGTGTGGCTAGTAGTATGAAAATTTTTGTTTCTTAGGTTGCTCTCAATCGTCCCAAGTCCTTAGTTATCAAGCCTTTGACATCTTGCTCCACGCCAGTACCTCCACCAACTGCTTCAAAGCCTGCTGCCCCATCGGTTGCTCCATGGGCAAAAGTTCCAGCCCCAAACAATGAAAATGTGCCCCAAAACTGGTATCCAACTCACTCTGAAAGAATCTGCAGTATATGCTTAGAAGAAATGAATTTCCCACACAAAACGGATTGTGGGCACCAATTTCATTCTGATGTAGGTTTCTAAATTTGTAATTGCGTATAATGTAATGTAAGAAATACTACTTTTCACATAATTTAGTTTTATATAAATACAGTGGACCTTTGTTTTATCCTCAGATGACATACGTTGTCACAACAACGTCACTTAAAATTCGTACGTTTGCATTTATTATGTTGGAGGACTATGCTTACAGTGGCATAATAGTAACACATTGATCTAATCTGCAGTTAACACAGGTTCGTTTCCAATCAGACCGTAAATAGCTGTCTTTCTGCTCACTGAGGCTTTGACTCCTCGGAAGACCGTTAAGTCCTGACTGTGTGGACTTACAACTGTGTGACTTTAACTATCCTTTCCCCATAAAACATAGACTACCTTCTAAAATAGCCATGTTAAACTTAGAAATAAAGGCAGACGTTTTTATTATTAATAAGCGTTATTGAGTTTGTCATATTTTCGCTTCTCAAAATTTGCTATGGAATTAGGAGTATCTGAAACAGTGACGTATTGTGCCCAAAGAAACTATTAGTGGAATTTTCAACTTCTGGAACAGTCCGACTTTTCAAAATTATAAACTCTCAAATGTTAAAATATAAACCGTGTTTTGATTGAAATATACGCTTTCCATTGTCCTACTTCGGAAATTAAATTCCTAGATGATGAATAAATAAGCTAGAATCCACTACATCAGGCTGTACACCGAAGAGCAATTCATTTTGAGGTCTGTCTAGTATCGTGTAGCACCACCATTCTTCCTGATGACAGAGATTTGTCTGAGCATACAAGATACTGGAATCGTACATTGGGAAGCCATATTGATGCATGACCTCTAAAGAATCTCCCTCCAGCAGTTTGTGAATATTTAAAGGAGGGGGAGGTCAAAGGCTCGAACATCTCTCAATCCATGGAACTGAGGTCGGGTGACCTTGTGCCATGGAAGCAAGTTTGTCTTTGAAGTGTTCATCCAGCCAGTTGGATGTAATTTGAGAGCAGTGGCATGGTGCATTGTCTTGTTGAAGCAAAGTATCTCCTGTGGAATATTGAAAATGAACAAACGGTAGCACATGGTCGTCAAGGACATCCCTATAGCAGTGACCTGTGAGATGCAGATGTCACACGTAGCAGGGGCCCCAATTCAGTCTACATATGCAAATGCCACCTCCTCCCCCAACTTGAAGAGTACCCTACTGGCAAATCCATTGCTTCGTGTGATTTGCACTGTACTCGTACCCTGCCATCGGCATATACGAACCTGAATCTTGACTCATCGGTCTACGCAACATTTTTCCACTTTTCTAGGATCCAGTGGTAATGTTGCCATACTAATCTTTGCACCCCAGATGTTCAGTCAATAGAAGTACCCTCATAGAATTATGGCTTCTATATCCCATAGCAAGGAGAAGGTTCTAGATAGTGTGACTGTTTGAACATTGATGTTCATCAGCGTTAAATTGCAGAGTGGTCTGTTGCATTGTGGCCCTTCTGCTGTTACTGTGCAGACTAGCCATCAATGACCTTGCTCATCCACAGCATTTGGCCTTGGCATGGATGATGTTACAGGAATGTACATACTCGTGATACAGCCTTAACACAGTGATTCGTGAAAATCCCAGTGCCTACACAGCTTCAAAGATGTAGTGACCCTGACAATTTTCCCACCAGCAAATGCATTTAAATCATCCGTCGTACCCATACCAGAGTTTTGCGCAACCTGGAATTGACAATGAATTTGAAATCCTCCCTAAAGGTCAGAGGAAAAGTGAGGGGAAAAACAAGTTTTTTTAGTCAAACCTTGTCAAAAGGCCATAGTCAAAGCCATTTTCACCACAACTGAAATTTAGCAGGAAGTTTTGTGATTGGTCAGGGAATTTTGTTGAAAAGTTAAGAATTTCATTGGAAAGGTCATAGACGGCCAGGGAATTTTTTTCCCCAATGTGAGTGGAAACCCTGCCATACTGTGTTCGACTATTACTACTAATGCCGTGAGCCTCACTCCTTATATTGTCAGATCACTGCTTATGCAATTTCCTTTCCATTTACAGACCTACCCACGGTGCCAAATTTGCATAATGCTAGCTGTCTCTAATTTAGTTGCTCTTCAATGTATAGATATGCTCAAAAACAAAGAAATTGGGCTTTCAGAAATCCCATTGGAAAACTGTTTTTGCAATTTCACGAACTGGTCAACAAAAAATCACAACTCACTGTTAGTTTCAAGAGTATTTTAAGTACACTAAATGGTACTAGTTATTAACGTTGGCATTTTCCCTTATTTGGGTTTGTTAAGCAGCATAGGCTTTACTGTCCTTGCACAGTAAAACAAACAATAGTTTCGTTAAGTTTTTGTACATACAACTAATATAATTTATATAAAATTATTAAACTCATCCCAGGAGGAAAATGTTTGTGGAATCTGTAACTAACACTTGAAAAAAGGTTTTTTTTAAGCTAAATTACCTAGTGTGTAAGGGGTTTTGATCATACCAATCTTCTTTTCCTTACATATAATCATACACACTGTTATTGGAATAGAAGATGAAGCGTTAACTTTTCAATTATATAATTCAATGCTTTGATAATGAAGTTGATAATGAAGTCAAAAGGGGCCAAATGAAGATGTTGTAAATATCTAACACATTTTTAGTGTAAAGAAATAGTTTTTGTATTTGTAAATTCACTGTAATTGAAGTTACATGGTAACTGAGTTACAAATGGATTTGGGGTTTGTAGTAGCGGATTGTATTGTCTTGAAACTTGTTCTGATTACACAAATTTTAATGCATTGTGTGTTGTTTACTATAATTAGCGACTGGAAATCGATTAAGATTGCATCTGGAAACATCGTGGAAGTTTAAAACAGAATTTCAGTAGATACCCTGTAAAGCCCATCACAGCATAACTTTAGCTGTACGACACAAACAATTAATGGTTTATATCCTTCAAAAGTTAAAATATATGTGTAGTTATGAACACCCTGTTTAATTATATAGCATCATTATAAGTATATATGTAATTGGTGCGATTTTCTTTACACTCTCAGTTATCTAATTTTTTTAATTATTTTTTTTAGTGCATTAAACAATGGTTAAGCACTCAAAGTAATTGCCCTGTGTGCCGAGTTCATCTGCTACTACCCGAAGATTTTCCAGCGCTGTGTTGATCATCCTTTACATAATTGTTTTAACATCATTTGTATTTCATTTATTTTTTTAACTACATGAACTTTGATTTAACCATGTTCGTCAACTCTATAAGTAAAATTATTTTACATGTTTAGATGCTCGTCCTTTTAAATAGAAAAACACCTACTTTCTATCAATTACATTATTTTAAGGGAGCTTTCAAGTATTACATAAGCACCTTTGTGGGAGGGGGTTGCTGTTGTGCTTATTTTCCTATGTTAGCCAATGTTAATTTTTGCTTACCAGGGGGAGGAGGGTTAAAATGGCCCAAATATTGCTTACGTAATACTTCAAAGCTCCCTGAGGTGGAAATTTAATTTTAAATGTAATCACAGAAGGGATCAACAAATATGCACCCAGACTTCGTAAAATGCCACTTTTAAAATAGGTTTCCAAAACAAACTATTATTAATAAGATACGATTCTTTTGAACCGACACCACAGCTGTCATCATATTACAACGATGTTTGATGTTTTACCAGATTCCTGATATTCACGGTATACCTGTGAAATGGTCATATGTGAAAATCCAAATTTTGTCGCTATCTCGGAGATGCTATGTCCCATCTCTCTTGTGCCGACTATAACGCCACGTTCAAAATCACTTAAATCTTGATAACCTGCCATTGTAGCGGCAAGAACCGATCTAACAGCTTTGCCAGACATCTCTTGTCTTATATAGGCGCTGCCGACCGCATCGCGTTACGCTGATTGGTTGCAAAGCTCCGTTATTTGCATACGCACGCCTGTACCAGTTTTTCTGGCACTTCAGTGTATATTTTAATATTGAAGTACATTTCTTCACTTACTTAAAAAAAACAAATGGATTTTACGTTTATTATTAACTGATTCATTCGAAATACTTTATATATGCAAAATAAATATACTTTCTGCAACGTAATTTTTATCATAGTGTATCTTACGATATTCTGAACAGGTAAACGAACCTTTTTTTGTCAATCAATGGTGTTTTTATTTCCTAAAAAAGTCCTTTTCAGATCCACTAAAACTATTAGACCATATTTATCAAATTTCGCCGATAATCTTAAACCCTGATCGGCTATCACCATTGTTCATCACTGGTGGAAAATGTGAAAATTCATTATATACAAGTCTTCGTTACACTTAATCTGACTTCAGGTCAGCTGGAAGTCTGGAACAGTAAAACTAACCCACCCTTTCTCCCTAATGAAGTTGTTAATGGCTAAGACAGCTCTAAATGAAACAGTTTTTTAACACCTTAAGACATAATTAAGTATGTACATCTAAAAATCTATTTCCCTTTCTACTCAAATAGAAGAGAGATTAATTTTAGTGTTATGACGAAATTTCTTATAAAATACTTATTCTTAAAATTATCAACGCCCTTAAAATATACATTTATTCTGAAGGTTCGCAGGTTTTAGGAATTTGTATACACTGCTGCCAAAAGGGTTAGGATGTGCAATTGCATATAATCTAAGTTCTAATCCTGAATGATGAAAATGGCTTTTCGACTCTACGTAGGCTCGTAAGTTTTACACCAGGCTTGCTAAAGTGTTTTTTTTTTAAAACACTAGTTTTGCCATAGAAAATAAAACAATTCGTCGTTAAAGTAAAATGGAATGTGTAATAACTATTTAAAAAAAAAACTGCGTAAGGAAATGAGATATTTAAAAACTGACAGTTCGATGGTCATTAGCAGAGCCAGGATTATATGTAATTGCATATTTTGGCTGTTTTTAGCCTTAGTATGTATGAATGCATAAAAACAGTGAGTATTCCGAATAAATGTATATTTCAAATCTTTCAATTTTAATCTTTCTCTATGCTCCTATATGAGCAGAAGGGAAAATAAACTTACAAATGTAGATGTTCAATTATGTCCTGAGATGCCAAAAATTGTAATCACATTAGTGACTAAATTAAGCACTATCTCCTTAGCAGAGGGGCGAAACTGTTTAGTTCTATTGTGTTAGGCAGGTAGTTAACCTAAGATCAGATTGAATACAATGAACACCTACATAGGGTAAAATAATGCACCATTATCTACCAATAACATACATTGCTGATAGACCATCTGTTATTAATCACCCTCAGAATTTTGCAAATACTATGCATATTCAATAACCTCAGTGGGAAAGGGCATTTTGGCATAAAATGCTAGTGAATAACAGGCAAAAAAAAAAAAATTTCACAGTGCAGCCAGAAAATTTTTCTGTGGAGTTATTAGGAGAAGGTGGGTTATGTTTTCAAATGTTGCTATCTTAAAAATAGTACTTTTTAAAGGAGGTTTAGCTTCCCAAACCCATCCCCTAGCCATGCCTGTGATTGTTCAGAATATTGATAGAAAAATTGTGTTATATAATAAAAATTATGCTGTATGAAGCATAATGTTATATATCAATTATTTCTGCTCATCTAGTTGGTATTAAAATCGATCTTCTGTTTTAAGATACAGGACATCTGTTTTCTAAATAAGCTCCGCAAATATTTAAGTATGTATTGTTTTCACTTTCAGTGCATGTTTTATTCTTTTGGGTGCATAGAAATGCATATTTTTCTGAATTTTGTGTGTGCGTGTGTGTAAGTGTAATCTGAGTTCTAGTCGGTAATGATGAAAGTGGCCCCTTGACACTAGTTAATAGGGGTAAACATCGGTGTTCGAAAACATTCGTATCCAAACATTAATTAAAAAAAAATCTATGATCTAAAATTGTTTTAATTTATTTTAAAAAAAGACTTCATTCTTTCGTATTAGGAAATTATGTTAAAGAAAATCAAAATGTTTTTTTATTAATGCGATAAATATTATATCGCGCTATTTAATTAAAAAGAAAACAAACCTGAACTTACAGTAGGTGTAAAAATATGATGGGACATAAACTGAACTGAAACTATCTTTGAAAAGATGCAATGTTTAAAGTGAAGTATACACACAAACACAGTTTAATATGGGCTGCAATGACTTTTTACAATTGTTTCGGTGTAAGAAACGTTCCACCTTCAGAAATTTGTCCAAATTGATCCATTGCCACTAAATCAGAAAAAAATACTTAATCCTGTCAGTAATGTATCGCCATCGGTTCTGTAGAGTGTGAAGCAAAAGGAACAAATTTTTCCATTTATTGGAGAAATGTTTGTAGCAAGAGGGGAAAATAGTTGTCACACAGCTCATTTACTATACAATAATTTCTGCCACCCACGTATAGATTAGCTCAAACTAGAGCTTTTTTCGTTTTGGAGAAAAAGAGACGCTTTCCCCATCCTGGATTCGAACCAGGGTCCCTCCGTATACTATTACGCCAGAATTGCAGATGATGTGATTTGACCTCAAAAAAAAATCATGATTTGTGGATAGCCTTCTATATTTTATCAGCAAAACATAAATGGTGGTCATGTTTCCATGAATGTTTTGCAGTGGCTGATTTATCAAATTCTTATTTTTGTATGTAAAATTGGTATTCTTTAAGCATGAATCTCAGTTCTCTCCGTGTTTGACCAATACAGGAAAACACTCACTCCCAATCGATGCTAGAAAAACATTTGAGATTTTGAATTATTATATTAGTGCTATTTATTTTAATAGCTCTGTTTCGATATTCAGGTAAGAACATTTTTGTATTTCTTTTTATAAATTTCTCGGTAATGTGTGTGAATTGTTGTGGCTTTTGGAAATCAGAAATATAACTTAATATTAACTGCACATCTTATCAAAATAATCATAGGATTTTAAGCTAACCATAAAATTAGGTATATTATAAAAATATTGATGACCATTTGATGTTAATGCTTATTTTACGATGTTTAAACTTCAGATTAACATTAAATAATATACTAGGATATATTAAAAATTGTATATATCTGATATATTGGGCGTTTGGGCTAAAAGTAATGTCTTATACTCAAAGAACCACTTGTGACTAGTTATAAATTTCAGTCGCATTAGAGGGAAACTTTCACCAAGTTTCTTTGCAGGTTAGTAAAGTTTAAATGTTAGCACGATTACATTGGCGTACACAAAAAGGTCACTGGGAGGGGGGGAGGAGTTAAATGCTTATAATGGGGGGGTACCGAGCTACAACTCAACATATTTATATATACACAATTTCATTACAACGGGGGTACCCCATGCATACACTAGAGCACGAGTAGTGGCTCTTCAGATGTTCAAACTGTATTCAATCTCTTGCTAGGTATGATAGTATCTGAGGTGTTATTAAATCGATTGCTTCAGAGGTAAGTTGTTTCAATATATTCAATCATTAATTAAGCACTAATCAACCAATTACTACAACAATAACTATGCTTATTGTATTAAAAAAATTTATTAAGGGCAAATAATCAGGACAAAGCACACACAATAACAGGTTTAATGTATATTGAACCCCTCTAATAAGGATGAACAATTGTCTATAATTACAGCGAAACCCCTCAGTCGTGGTTACTCGCCGGGTAGAAAAATTTGACCATAAAAGAGGGGTTCATTCTGAAGTAGCTGAAATATTACATTTCCATCACTTAACTATATTTCGAAACTTTTGTATATTTGAGCATGTGAGACAAATTTAAGATTACGAACGTAAACATTTGTTGAACATAACGAAACGTTAAATATTGAATTTTATTTGCCTTGGAAAAAAATTGATCAATAGCTGTTTGGTAGGTTTTACTCACCAGTCCTCCTCCTCCGAAATGTATTTTTAATTGCGATATTAAATCTTCCGTTTTTCCATCTTTACACTTGCTTTGCCTGTTGTAGTCAATACATGATGATAATAAATTTGGACTTCGGAAGTGTTGTTTTGGTATTGTTTGTTGGTTTCGCGCAGTAAATCGCTACATAATTTATTTTCGCTCTTTCCCCCCCCCTCCCCCCAAGGCAGCCTTAAAGAATAATCTGGTCATCACGAAATTTAGCATGCAAATTCCTTTAGACCAAGTATGCAAATGATTAAATTTTCAAAGCCAATGAGTGTTAACTTCGATCATAGCGCGCATTTCTACTGCGCAACTGGCGTATGAAACGGGAGAAAATCGCGGACGGGTTGTTCTTTCTCTTCAGTCTTGGAGCAAGTAACCATCGGATCTGTGCATGGAGGTGCCAGGGCCAGCGGTCCCAACCACCCTTTGTTTAACACAAACACACAACCGTTACCCCTATTGTGGGGTGCTATCTGATACGACAACAGGTCACCCTAGTCATCCTGCATACAAATTTAACAACTCAAAGATATGTTAACGACATCCTGCGGCCATTTGCGTTACTCTTCATGACACGACAGCCTGGGCCATTTCCCAACAAGATAATGTCAGGCCCCATACAGCTCATATCTCTGAGCTGTCTCGTGCTGTTGATACCCTTCCTTGACCAGCAAGATCACCAGACCTTTCACCAATCGAACATGTATGGGACATGGTAGGCCACCTGATTGGAACACCGCAAAGTGTCGGAAATCTGGAGGAACAAGTAGGGAATGCCTGACAGAATGTCTCAGGATGACATTAGGGACCTCTATCATTTCTTACCTTGATGTATAGAAGTATGCATCGCCGCCAAGAAGAGTGGGTCACCAACTATTGATTTGAACATTTAATGTGCAATTCCTAGCCATTGATGGGTCCCTACGGCCTTGAATTGTTTACCATTTCCTTACCTGTGTATGTGCTGGATGTAGTTCAATTTCAATAAAAACAAATTTTCATTGCGCTTCGTTGTTGTTGGTTTTTTTCCCCCCAAGAGTGTATTATCAGTCTTCGTTAAATATTGGTTATTTGAATAGGGAAAATCCAAGTTAATCGCCACTCTTCGTTAATGGGAAGGAAAATTCCTCTTTGATTTACTATTGTGAGAAACGCCGTGAACATAGACGTTCACACGTATTTTGTCCGTGCAGGAGTTCCAATCTAATGGAATGAATCATGAAAACTGTATCCGTATCCCTATCTGAGGGTGACCGCTAAGCAAGGGTTTGAAATACATTATTGTAAATCAGTTTCTGCCGGTGGAATTTTCCCTCGCCCTAAAAGAGAGAGGTGGCCATTAAGAGGGGATTGTCCAAGACCCCTTTTTATTTTGAAGGGCACGTGATAGTGAAGACTCAACGCTACTTCAAAATTTTAGCCAATCATACCTTGCCACTAAAGCAGTAATTTAATCGCAGCGCGAATTTCCACGACATTTCCCTCAAATTTTGAACTTTTTTTTATATGTACAACGCTTGATATTTAACCCGCAAGCAGGCGCGTGGAGTGTTTCACGTTCCTCAACTTAGAATCTGTGAAAAAGAACCGTCCACCCTTGCTTCTGAAACTGGCCAAACCCTTTCCTGTTGCGTTCAAAGTCACAATCTTTTAGGATAGGCTGACAAAGAAAAGATTTCGCTTATTGTTTCCTTTAAAATTGGGCGTTTTTAATAAAATGATGCCATATAATCAAACGGGTCCAAAGCATCACGTTCCTCTAATCGGCGCGCCTGCTTCCTGGTTAATACCTGTGTTCTGTAACTTTCTCTGCAATATTTTAATATCTGAACGGCTTTAACGAGCGATAAGATATAGCGAACATTTACTTCGGTCCCAAAATCCTCGTTATGTACGGGTACCAAGAGAGCTATATTCTAGCTATCTTGTACAAGTACTGCCTTAATTTACACAACCTTTATGCCCGAAAACAGTTGGTTCATTCCCCCTCAAACTCCTAATCCAACCCTGTATATTTTATTTAGTTTACAGCTTGTCAAACGAACGAATGTGGGAAAAAAAAAGTGACAATGGTATCTATGAGAATGAGATTCGAACTCTGAATGCTGGCTGGGAGCAGGTAACATTACCGGGTCATTGCGCAGGGACGCAAGTACGATTGGTATGTTGGTACCCTTTTTTATTTGAAACCTACAAAAAGGAAAATTTGGTTCTATGAAAGGGGAAAAATGGTTTAAAAGCAGGCTTAGGTAGTAAAAATCCCGTAATTTTCATTAAAATTAAAAAGGTTGGAGGTAAAAGAGTGCTTAAAAGTAGGATTTTACGTTACTTTTAAACTTTGATTTCAAAATTATACATCTGTCTTAAAAGTATGCAAAATTACGTATTTTGCTCAGAATATTTTTTTTTTTTTTCTATTTCATGCAATTTACAGCCATCGAAAGGGATGAAATTTGAGAAAATGGTGACAAAGGCTTCTGCGTGAAATGGACTCGAACTCGGGAACTCTTGTTTGAGAGGCAAAGGAGTCACCGGTACACTTCACGGGGTGACAAGTTCGATTCCCGGCAAGAGAATGCTATTTTGTTTTTTCTTTAAAGTTGAAAACGTTTTTACGGAGGTCAATTAGAAAAAAGCGTTACTTTTTGCGTCAAATTTTTTTTGTTACGTCTTAATAAAGGTAGGAGGCTGTTATTGCCACTTTATTGTAGTTGTATCAATAATATAATTATTAGCGGGTTTCAATAGATATTGAACCCGCTATTGCTTTTGGTTTTTCTGTCTATGGGCAATAAAAAGGGTAAGGTAAAGGTCTTCCGTAAATGCAAAAGTTATGGCTATTGTTAAAATCAAAAACCTAACGAGTTACCTGAGAGTCAGAGGGTAGTGGGGCGCCAATTAGAAGGTCGCCAAATAGAGAGCCTCAAATTAGTGGGTCACCAATTAGAGGGCCACCGATTAGAGCGTCTCCAATTATGAGAAGGCAAATTAATGTTAATTAAAACACTAAATTTAAATATCGACCTTAGGCGATTTTCTTTCACTTGCTTGTTTGTGTTAAAACCAATAAAAAATGATTGTTGCCACTACATTCTGGTGGAATCAATAGCTATGTGAAATAATGTCGATTGTGCTTAATTCTTTGGTTGTCATGGGAACCCGAAAGTCACGAAATACCAGGGGGCGCTTTTTCTCTTTTGTTTATTAGTATTCATTCAAGTTTTGACGGGTACGCACGTAGTTTTTCTATTCCGCTTACTTGACTTGGGAAGGGTGGCCGCCAGAGGTGAGCCTGTAATCCCAGACAGGACTATTCCGCTTAAATTCAAATGTTATTCTTCATTCACCAATGAAGAAATCTTTATAAAAAAGAAAAAAAAACCCTGAAAGAAAAAGTCTTCAATGTTATTGAATACATTTTCAACGTTCTAATATTCAATAACATTTATTATTATTATTATTTATGTTGAGCCTAAGAAATGAAGTTTGATTGTATGATCGTATGAAACGAAACGACGCACCGTGTGAAAGGGAAAAACGTTTAGGAGCAGGCAGAGGGATAATTTTATATGCTTTAACGTAGGATGAAAAAAGTTGGGAGGGAAAAGTTTGTTTAAAAACTCGATTTTGCAATACTTTTAAAAATAATAAATTCGTCTTAGGAATGCAGGGGCGGACTAGGTCACCTGCCCCCGGTCCGGTGCGCCCTCATGAGCGATAGGACTCGTGCCTCCGAATGAGCAAGGGTTCGCGCCCTCCGAAAACCCAAGTCTGCCCCTGCGTTACAGCGAAAATTTTGATGCTGTAAAGGAGATAGTACTGTCCGCTGCTCAGAAGAAGAATCTCAGCGAAACTGTCAATCAAAGCAGGTCGATTATTTTGCGGGGGAGTTGGGGAGGCTACGCGATGGATAACTGGTCTTTTGGCGATTGCTTCCCAAATATAATAGCAGTGGTCGCTTCCATACGATCGCTACCCTTACCCTATTTTGGTTAGTCAATTGTTCCAAGTTAAAATTGTCTAACAACTTCTGTGGCTCTTCTCCTGAGCGCCGTACTATAAATGATTTTCAACCATAGCATTTAGCTAGCATCTATTCACATTTCACAATGTCTATTCTCTCAGGAAAAAGTGGAAGGAAATTTAGCATATATAAAATCAAACTTTAGTATTTACCTTCCATTATTAAAGGCACAGAATCATTGAATCAATTAATTACAGCGATAAAGAAAGCGAAGTACTAAAAAATACCAAGGGGAAGACTGGATACTCCATTGTTGCAAAATTAAATTATATTTTTGAAACGATTTTTTTCATTATCAGATTATCTGATATATACAATAAGATACTTGAAATGTTAAAATGAAGCAAATTATAGGTTATTAAAGAAAAATATTTTTTCTCTAGATAATTATTTAATGCCCCCTAAATGCATACACCATTTATAGTTTTACGATTGCTGCCAAAATACTCAGATGTGTCCTCTTTAAACAGAAGTTAACTGAAATAAAAGCTAGATTCCCCAGGTGTTTGGGAGGCAAAGCAAAGTAAAAAGTAAAGTGTGGATCCCCCCAGCTGTTGAAAGATTGGGTGGGTCAACTTACAGAACAACATATTTTCGTCTTTATCGCTGTAACCGCTAACGGTTCTCGTCTCTGTATGTAGCGTTAGAAACGAGAATTTTGTATTTTCTGTGAACCCAGACAAAACGAAAAATTTGCTTTTATAAAAGGTGCAGTGAACAGGGTATAAATAATGAAAATATTGAAGACTTGATGACGAAAAACTTCGTGCATGTATTTCCGAACGTGTATTATCCCCACGAGTAAAAATATTAGGGGTTCGAGAAACCCACAACAAAATTATTGAGATGTTAAGGTATTATTACCCTCCGCAGGGATAACACAATTGCCAAATATGGTCAACACAAGAAAGCCTCCGGGGCGAGATTTTTGTGAGTTTTCGTGGGGGAAATTTATTATACAATAATTTTTGCCACCCACGTGTTAATTACAGCTCTAGTTTGAGCTATAATAAATACGTGGGTGGCAAAAATTATAGTATAAAATCATGGAGCGTTCAAAAAATGCGTCGAACCCATGAAGTTGGCGCCATTATTTAATAATGAGTTTTTACTAATGTATAGAATCACTCAGGAAATTAGATTACGGACTGAAATAATATTAGAGAACACATTAAAATTACATCGATAGTGTACTGACATTAAAACGGGTATACATTTAAGTAAAATAAACAAATTATAACGTAAAACTATAATTAAAACGAATACGCATTATAAAAATGGTAGGGCGGAGATGTTTTCATTCAGAATCCAGGGGGAGGCTACTGAAATGTACCCTGGAAAGAAAAGTATGTTAGTACTATCCAACGCTCACAGGGTGAGCTCTGGCAAAACTATCAATCAAAGCAGATCTATTTTTTTCTGTGGGGCAGATAGAAAGGCCACGCAATTTATATATAGCAACTTTCACGATGGCACAATCTCTCATTGAGATTGTGCCATTGGCGTACGCAGGGGGGTGTTGATGGGGTTGTAACCCCCATTGCAATGAAATTTTGTATATTTAACATAGGAATATGTGAGTTGTAGCTCTGTAAGGCTCCCCCCACCCCCAACATTGGACCCATAACCACCCCTCTTACGAAGTTTTTGCGTAAGCCTATGGATTATGTGCAGGACCTGATTAACACACGGGTCCGCGGTCCTAAACTCCCATTTTTTCTATTTTTTGAAATTGAATGGAAAGTTTAAAATGTCAACGTGAATCTTAGCTTTTTTTAAACTTATAACTTAGTAATTTATTAAAATTTCATTTTTCTTAATTATAACTTAGGCGCAGGGATGGACTGGAGAAAGAAAGCAGCCCTGGCATTTTTAATTACGGCGGCTCACTTTGACTTCAAAGTTCTTGTTGGTTAATCTTAATCAGTATAAATCCAAAGAATTTTATTCAACTTTATGGGTAGTGGTATCCAATATTTATATATATCAAGAATGATATACCTTGATGCATCGTAAAAGATCAACAATAACACTACAAAATAATTCTGTATAAATATTACAAATAATAGCAGACAAACAACAAACACACCGAAACAGGGTAAGGTACTGGTATTTTCCGGCCAGATTCTTTTCATATTGCTGGCACGTAAATCCAAAGTTTATTGGTGCTACTTCCTGTTAGTCCGCCTTCATGGTTAAACAGTTATGTTCCGCAGTACCGAACTAATACATGCCCAGATTGCTCGTAATACCTGTTCGCGCGCGGTCCACTGTGCAGTGGGTTCGATCGAAATCCGAAATGGAAACGCACCGCAACATCGTTTCTTCGCATTTGCTGTGAAGCTGGCCTTCTCCTTCTGAGCTACAGTCCCTGAAGGACCTGAGCTTCCTTAACGATCATCGCCCATTCTCCTCTACCCAAGACCTTTCTTTTCCATTCTCACATTTTCATTCTTCACAGATCTTCTTCCACTCCACCAAGACATCTTTTCCTAAGACATTCCATTTCCCTTCTTCCTGTTGAATTGGCTTTCATGATTTTCTTAGCCATGCTAGATTATTCCATCCTTTCTACATGTCCGAGCCACCTAAGCCTTCTTTTCCTTATTTTTGTCACCAACTCAGGGTCTCCATATAAATAGTAGATTTCTCTGTTTTTCCTAATTCTGCATACGCCATTTTCATTAACTACCCCGAATGTTTTCTGGAGAACTTTTCTCTCCCATATCCTCAGCAATTCTTTGCCTCTAGCTGTTAATGTCCGTGTCTCTGCTCCATATAAACCTGCAGTTCTTATTATTGTTTTATAAATGGTAAGCTTTAGTTATCGTGAGACGTCCTTGAATTAGAACTTTCTCGACTGTGAAGTAGCACCTACTATCAGCTGTTATTCTTGCTGTAATCTTTACACTTGTTTTGCAATCGCCAGTTATTATAGCTCTTAAATATTTAAATTGATGCATTTTCTCAAAGCTACTATCTATTATTCTTCTTTCCAAGCCATTCATATTCTGAAACCTTCTTTTATCCCTTGAATTAATCATATATTTAGTTTTATCTGCATTGATTGTTAATCCTAGCTCTTTAGCACTATTTTCAAAATCTTGTAGGGCTTCTTTTAACACAGATGCATCCTTGCTTATTAAGAATATATCATCTGCAAAAGCTGGATGTTACGAGGTTCCATTAAAAATCGTGTCACCTTAGTACACGCTCGTTTTTCTTATAGCGGCTTCACAAGCGTTAAATTAAATAATGCCGTTTGAGGAGCACCACCTTTTCTTAGACCTCTGTTCACATCGAATTCACTTGACAGCTGTCCTTGAATTTTTACTTTGGCCTTAGTATTTTTTAACGTTAGCTTTACTAAATATTTTTGAGAAAATATGTAGTTCTCTCAGAACTTGGAGAAGTTTATTTCTTTGGACGCTGTCATGGGTTTGCTTAAAATCAATAACTAGTTAATGTATGCTGCAAGGCCATAGCCAGGATTTAATTTCAGGGGTTAAAAAATTTATTTTACGGGGGATTGGACCCTAAGATCCCCCCTCTGGATATCAGCATGGTATGCTGATATTAAATTCGTAGCGTTTCTCATGGATAATATTTAGTGAAAATATATGGTCTGTTGTTGATCTGTTCCATCTGAATCCGCATTGGTTATCAGCCAGAATTTCTTCTGCATAAAGTTCCTGACATTTTAAAAGCAATTTTGAAAAACTCGCATACACAACATTTAGTAATTAATGAGATTCTTCTGTAATTAGCACAGGTGCTTTTGTCATTTTTTTTGTGAATGAGGTGGGTAATAACTAAGCTCCATTTTGTCGGCATGTCTTCTTTTTCCCACACCTCTTTCAACAGTGAATACACTTTGTCTCGTAATTTAACTCCTCCGTATTTGATTAATGCTGCCTGAATGCCATCTTCTCCAGGGCTCTCATTATTCTTTAAAGATTGTATCATTTCATCTACTTCTTCTCTTTCAATATTAATTTCTACTTGGTCTTGGTTTGTCTCTTGCGTTGCTTCTTCATCAGTAACTTTCTTCCACAATGTTCAACGATTCTTCAAAATATTCTGTGCCCACTATTTAATATTTTATCAACTTCTCCTATCAAGTTTCCTTTTTATCTTTACATGTGAAGATTTCGATTGAAACCCTCTCTTTAATTTACCAGCTCTCTTAAACATATTTCTTATCTCTTTTTTTTGGTGAACTTCTTCGAACTCTAGTAGTTTTTTCTTTTGCCATTCCCTTTTCTTTATTTAAGTAAGTATTTTGATTCTCTTCGCAAATTTACGAAATTTTCATGCGTTGATCTTGTTTTCCTTTGAAGCATTATCTCTCTCACCTTATTCCTTTCTTCTAGCAATTTTTTGCGGTCATCATCAAACCATTTAGTTACTTTTTCAGAGTTTTTGTATTCGATGATCTCGGACGCCAAAGTCTTAATTATATCCTGATGTATGGTCCATTTTTGGTATATTTCTCCTTCCTTTAGTATATTGTTCTGAGTAATTTTTCTTCAATAGTTCCTTGGAATTAATTTCTTACTAGAAGATTGTGTTTAAGAATTTGTATATTAAATAAATTTTCTTTTTTGGAAAAGGACTTAAGGTTGTTTGTAAATCCTCTGTCTATATAGGATTCGAACCATGAAGTGGTTGAAATCAATGTTTGCTCCTTTACATGTCCTGACATCCACCACATCTGAACCATGTTTATGCTTTATTAGAAAGTGATCAAGTTGATTTTTAGTGGTACTATCAGGTGAGACCCATGCCGCTTTGTGAAAGTTTTTATGATCAAAATGTGTCCTACTTATAATCATGTTTTTGCTAGAAGCAAAATCAATGAGTCGTGGTCCATTATTGTTGCTATTTTCATGCCAACTGTGACGCCCCGGTGCTGGTCTGAACTGTTCTTTTCCCAGCTTTGGTTTCATATCCCCAGAACGATTTTCACATCGTGCTTTAGAATCTTATCGTAGTCTTGTTCAAGTGTTGCATAGAATTTTTCTGTAATTTCATCCTCAGCCGGTGCGTGTACACACACAAAAGTGGTATAGAAGAATTTGGATTTTAGACGTAGAGAACACGTTTTTTCATTGATGGCCTCAAATCCAAGAATAGACAGTTTTATTTTTTTGGCAACTATAAATCCTGTGCCAAATGTATTGGTTTTTCCTCCACTGCAAAAAAAATTGTGTCATCATCTCCAAAACGTATGGTTGTACTTCTCCACCTAATTTTCTGTAGGGCCGCAAGGTCTATTTTATATTTCTTTAGTTCACCCTTCAAATTTTCTAGGGCTCCAGCTCGATATAAACTTCGGGCATTCCAAATGGCCATTGATACAAATCCTTTGTGAACGCGGCCTTGCGCTTTTTTTTTTTATTATTCATCTGGTTAACGGCTGTTGCTATTTCTCCATAAAAGCGTATGTAGAAAATTTTGAGGAAAAAGTGGAAATCTAGAATTCAAATGAATATATTTTGCTTTATTTCTCAATTCCTCCTAATTTGCTGGAGCTGGTTGAAAATAAATAACTCGATAACGACGGCCCACGGGGCATTTGCCCGGTGACTCCTATGGTCAGTTCGATCCTGCTTAGGCGTCATCGAAAATGGCTTTACACTATTTATTATGCAGATAATATATATAGCAAGAGTTTGCAGTTTTCACTTTTTGAATAATTTTGTTGCGAATACGTGGAGAAGGCCTTATTTGTCTGGATCGGGTTCTGTTTGTGTATAAACTGGATTAACGAAGGCACCATCTTACTACACATATCTAATTTTAATCAATTAACTGTTCCAATCAAATTCGTGGTGCAACTTCTGGGGATAAACTCGTCAGTGTTAGTAGTGGTGTAGCTAGATATTTTGCCCCTCGGGGCGAGTGACTGTCATTGCCTTATTGTTGTACCTGTCATTGTTTTTTAAAGGCTAATTTCCGCCCCCGGATTGTAGCATCCGAGGCGGACACCCCTTTGCCCCCCACCCTATCTACACCACTGAGTGTTAAACGGTACCAGTTACTTGTGTCAGAACAAGAAGATAAATCGGCTCGTTCTCAGGATCGAAAATGTCCGTAAAAGTGGAGTGAATGTAGAAGATGGTTATTATTGTGAAGGAATTCCTTGCTGGGGAATTTTTATCCGACCGTATTTTAAGGGTGACCGATGAGAAGAGTTTTATTGTGTACCCAACGTACCCAATTTTTCGTTTCCTGTCACCCACAGGATTTAGCAGCTGTTACATGAAATATTCAAAGGAAGCGGAAGTAGGCATTGCCAAGAAGAAAAAGACGACGGCCGGAAATTTTTCTGAATGAAACCAAAATGGCGGTAAGCAATAGGAGTAGGAACCTACAAGCAATGAACATTTCATCTCTGTTTAGTCGCCTTCAGGGGGCTTTTTCTGAAGCCATGGCCACGCCGAAATTTGTAATTGATAGACGAACTATCGAAAAAACGTGGAAATTAATGGATAAAGTGGTCAAGCTGTGCCAACATCCCAAAATGAACTTGAAAAACAGTCCGCCGTTCATCCTCGATATTCTTCCGGACACGTATCAACACCTGCGTATAATTTATCACAAACACGAGGACAAAATGCACTTATTAAACGAAAATGAATATTTTAGAATATTCATCGATAATCTGAACCGAAAGTGTAAACAGGCTATCAAACTTTTCAAAGAAGGGAAAGAAAAAATGTTCGACGAGTCATCCCACTATAGGCGAAATCTAACAAAACTCAGTCTGGTTTTCAGTCATATGCTCTCTGAACTAAAAGCAATTTATCCTAATGGAAGTTTCGCAGGGGACGGTTTTAGGATTACAAAAAGTGATGCGGCCGACTTCTGGAAAAACTCATTTGGAGAAAGGTACAGTATCTCAATAATGGGTTATGTAGTTTTAAAATGCCGGTTTGATTGTTTTCCATTATGATGCAAGTGAAGTAACAAACACGGGACATGCAAGTATAGTTAATAATTAAAAAAATGTGTTGAACATCAAAGAAATTTCAGTCTACCAACGAGTTGTCATAAACTGTCATGTACTGAGTAGAGCCCAGTAGTATTATTGGATTTAAAAAAATTTAATAAGATAGTCCAGATTTATTTAGATGTTCTTGGATTGTGTGTTTTGAAGCAGATTTCACGAAGTTATTGAATTTATGTTTGTATAGTTAACTTTGTTTGCATTATTATGAAAGAGCTATTGTATTCCAACAAATCCTGTTCTTCTTTTGTAATATTCTTTTATGAGACCCCATTCAGGTTACAATCTCTGCTATTTCTGAACCTTCTGATGAACTATCATAGAACAGGAAAGGGTAATTATATTTGGTAGTAAATAAAACTTCGTTGGAGGAGACCTGATACTTTCGAAATTGGGTAATGTATGCTTTAAATAATAAAAATTATTGCTGCTGGCCCATGATGTAAAATCACCAGTGGCAAAGGTAATTAAGATTGTTAATTCTATGTAATTGGGGATGGGCTTTAATTCAGCACAAATTTATTTAGGAGGAATCATGTCACATTATGACATAGTTGTATGCGGAAAGTTTAAGAGGGGTTACAGAGCTGCAACTCGGTATATTCATGTGTATATGTACAAAATTTCATCGCAGTGAGAGGGGGGTTACAATCCCCTGTGTATGCCAGTGCATTATTATTTCAATAAATGATGTCTATATTGTGTACAGCTTCACCTTGTTTGACACAGCATGACCCTTCCTGTCTCTGCACTATAAAAATACAGCCAATCGAACAGTATCCATGATCAGTGGGTTTTATTGCAAAACACTGTACTGTCTTCTCGTTCCTTTTGAAATCACTCTCAATTTTGGTTGTTTGGCTTGTGTTTATATAGACATACACAAGGAAGAGAGAACATTTATGTATTAAGACTTGGATATCATGTACTGCAACAGGAAATCACAAGGGTAAGATATACAAATAAATCTATTTTGCCGAGGAAGATAAATGGATATTGTGAGTTTATAATTTATATTTTTACACTAGTGATTTCCATCTGGGCACTACTGTGCAACATGCAACCCACTCAATTCTAGTCTTTCCAAAACTGGCAATTCGATCTGGCAAAACTGGTCATAGACACAGTTAGCCAGCATGTTGTTTATGCCATTCTCGTTTGTTTTCTTCCTTCCCCCCCCCCCTCAATTCTAAATTCTAATTCAAGAATGCTTATTCCGTGGGATTAGACTTTTGTTGCATCTGTAAAGTCACTAGCCGCCATGTTGTTTACGGTGTTTTTGGTAATACTTCTCCTTCCCTTAAATACTTTTTGTTAACCCCCACTTCCCTCGCATACTTTTCATTAATCCTCTTCTCACGTAATTTTCGTGATTCTTCTTCCTCCTCCCCCCTCCTACTTTTCTTGAATCCCCTTCTCCCATAATTTCCATGAATCATCATTCTCCTCTATCTCTACTTATCCTTAATTTTCTTCCTCCTCTTCCTCTCCCCTCCTATTCTTTACGTGCATCCAGTTCCTCTTCCTCACATTTATGTTATTCCTCTTCTCCAAACCTAAAAACCCTACCACAGTTCCTGCAACACCATTGAAAATCACCTTCCATACCCCGTCTCGAACACGGAATCACCATTTTCTTCCCCTTCGGATACTCATACTCACGTGCAATTAAACCCTTTTTCATGGTCCACTCAATGTATACAAAAAACCATAATCCATAAAAAAATAACGTTCAGATGCATACTACGAATGTGAAGTAAAAATAAAATGACATTTTACACCAGTTTCAAACTCGATTCTACACACCCATGTGACGTCCCAACCTCATCTAGCACAATTTCCTATGATTTCAAGAGGATAGATGAAGTGGGTTGCATGTTCCGCAGTGTCACCTCCATCTGTAACTTGTGAGTATGTCAGGATGTAGTGATAGTGCATGTTTACACCACTCCGTGGCGACTTTTTTCAACATCGAAAAAATGGATGCCAATGGCTGTAATGACTGTCATGATGGAATGTTTTTCAGACATTCTTTGGACCTAGTACTTTCCTTGAATCAGTAAATAGGCTACCTTGTCATCAGAACCTCCTCCAAGTTTTGCTTAATTAATTGACCAAAGGGTGCCATTTTCGCAGCATGGGACATGCTTCATGGTTCATTGACAATGAATGGGCGCCCTCATGGAGACTTTTGGGCCTACGTGATTAATTTTTCTTCAGTATTTTGTCTTAAATAACAAAAGGGGTGCAAGGCACCATTAAAGGTTAAAATTCACGGTCGCCACTGGCCCCAGGGCAACTAAATATTGGGGAATGGTGATTAAAAATACGACTTCAGTCACCATCACACTCGCCACTTTATTGTTTCCCAATGCAATCCTGTCTGTTTTGACTCTGCAGGGAGGTCTCATTCTGAATCCACAAACTACTTACTATTTTTTTATGAAAAATGTTGATCAAACAAACCCTCCTAAGGCTTCAGTATTTAAATATTTTGTGACCCCGTGAAAGTGGCTAGCTACTAGCATAAATGAAGTGGCCTCTAATAAAGAGGGGGCCCTGTTAGTGAATGGCAACTAACCAAATACCTGAGTTTTAAGCCTTAGGCATCACCATTCTTATAAACTAATTTTGGAGTGAAAAACTTTTTGGAAAGAAAATGCCAAAGGGTTTGTTATCTGCACTAAGGTCCCCATGATGTAATACTGCATATATGTTCGCCTTCTCCTCCGGAAAAATATTTTACTTGGTGGATATATATGTATCATATACATATTATTTTGGGGGGTAAAGGCTATTATTAAAACCTGTGCATTGACGAAGAATTTACAGTCAGTCTGGTCAACTACTTTAAGATGTCTATATCTAGAGGGGAGGATCTTATGGGCCAGTCCCCCTCCCCCGAAACTAAATTTTTAATTGAATTTGGCTACGGCCTTGTATACTGTAATTGCATCGATACAGGCTGTAAACTTTTGACCCCTCTCCCCAAATAAAATCCTGGCTATAGACTTTAAATGTATAGTGATTTGGCATTTTATTTGAATTGCAGAAGTCAATTTGAAAATTGGCACCATACATTGATATTAAGGTAGCTTTTAAGAGTTTCTTGACTTATTTACATTCTGGTGGAGGTCCTTCAGAGAATATAAACATTCGTTTGTTAATTGTTCTAACAGTTGTTTCATCTCCATGATTTATATTGGGTTGTTTCGGAAAACTTTTTGCCCATCGTTGATCTCCATGACTCTCATTTGGCTTCAGAGATAGGGTATAGATAAAACGTGAATTATCGAAAATTAGTTTCGTTATCTTCGATTTTAGTATAGTGATTGTTTGGCTACGGATTTTGTTTGATAAAAAATTATACATTGCCTAGAAAAAGCTCTCCTGTTAATGAATTTCGAGAGACGGGGAAAAAAAAGTTGTTAGATAAGAAAGGCACATTAATTCTATGATGGATATATCAGGGTTGCAAAATACCATCGTTAAAAGGAAATACAGTCAAACCCTGATTAACCAAATTAAAGGGGGTGGACTGCATTTGTGATAATCCAGAAATTCAATTTTCACTATAAAGGTGGAAAGGAACCACATTTATAAAAACACGTTTAATTATATGCTGCTAAGCTTTTATATTAATAGTAAACAAAAGTTGCAATGTGTATATATGCATATGCAATGAAACTACTCATTAGCGCTTACTCGCCAGACACAAAATTTACTGTAAAATAGTGATGGCCGTAAAATATAGGGTCATTCTAAAGTCAATTAAATATTACGTTTCAATCATTTAACTGCTTCATTTCAAAATTCGTGTAATTTTAAAAGCATGTAAGACAAGTTTAAGACAACGAACGTAAGCATTTATTAAATGTAACAAGTAAATTTACAACAAAACGTTAAATATTAAAATTTATTTGCTTTGGAAAAAAAAAGACGATCAATAGTCATTTGGTGAATTTTACTCACCAGTCTTTCTCCTTTGAAATTAATTTTTAATTGCGAGATTAAATTCATATTTTTTTTCCATCGTTACAGGATCTGTGTGTTAGTCGAGTAAACGCTAATAAATTTGAACTGTGGTAGTTTTGTGTCAGTGATTTTTTTTAGTTTCGTGCAGTGTATCACTATATGATTTATTTATTATCATGGTCTTTGTTAAGCATTAGTTATTTAAATTGGCGAATCTGAATCATTTGCTACTCTTCATTAATGGGAGGGAAAATTCTCCTTAGCTCGTATCCTATTTATCCTCAGTTTCCTCTTATGAGAAATGCTGCGAAGGTCGAAGTTCAATTTTGTCCGGATGTTTGTAGTTTGTCTGTACTGGAGTTCTGGTCTGGAATGAATCATGAAAACAGTGTCCACGTCTGTATCTGAAGGTAACCGCTAATCAGAAATTTGAAATATATCAGCAGTTCTTTAACTTAATCTGGACCACGGATCCCCTTTAGAGATCACTTATTTTCTCAGACCCCCAAGAATTAACTCAAAGTTTAAAGCCCGGAATTTGCATCATACATATTTATTTCTAGTGTTTCATCACTAATTTTCACCATTTAAGGAAAGAATTTTTCGTTCCCTCATAATTTATTCTTAGCATTAAAACGTAAATACTCTTGGCTTAGCATTTTTCCGAAACTATGTGGAGCACTGAG
>QLNU02015270.1:55672661-55729598 GCA_006491805.2 Dysdera silvatica | reverse complement strand
GCATAACATACGACACTGGCTCCGAAAGATTTACAACTGTAGCATTAGCGATGCTGATCTGCAAAACCCTGCGACCTAAAAAGAAAAAGCTGTTAGATAAAATTAAAAAAAACAAACGCTTTTGTGAAAACGGATGACCTGCACTCGATCCTAATTATCAAATGGAACTACTTTTTACACTCATTGGCAATAAGGACTTTCACATGTATCTTTATTAAATACGCTTTTTCAATGACGACTTGTCCACTGGTGCTGTATAACTGCAGAACCACTGTAATTTATTGTAAAAATACAATTTTATTCATTTGTAGCATTTATGCTACATCCACCCCACATGAATCCTTGGGACCGAACACAAGTGGGGCGAAAATAGATCGATGACCTAAACATATGTGGAAAAATTATTTTTGCGCTGCAAAATGCATAGCTCTTTGCTTCGGTTCGAAGTCTCAGCGCGCATGTTCAGAATATAACATAATGGGTGGAAGGGTTGAAGGAACGAATGTTTTCTAGTGCTGCAAAAAAAGACAGATCAAACTGATGAAGTATGCGTCCCGGGAATAGCGGTTGAACATTTGTATTTCTCGGCTTCTTAGATACCTGAAAAGTTCATTATGGTCTCATTTTAAAGCTTCTTAAATGCGTTATCCTTTGATATCAAAGACAGTAAATTTCATTTTTAGGAAAGGAGGAAAACAATAGACATTTAATTTTTTCTTCTTCTTCTTTTAAATAGTTCTCTACTTTTTAAGCTGTTGGAAACAAATGCGAGCTAGAGATATCATATACAGTGGGAATAAGATTGATTCACGGGTTTAATTTCAGTATAACCTATACTGCGTGCAAAAAAAGCGCCAGGGAGAATAAAAAACCAATAAAAATTATTGAAGTGTTCGTTCTTCAGCAACGGCGGATAATTTTTTTGTGCAAATTAATTAAAATATTTAACTGTTCTCTAATTTTTTGTTTACATCGTTGTATGTTGTATCAGTAAAGTATAATTTAGTTATAATTTATGCGCAGCACTACCACATTTTCAACTGATAAGCTGCCATTGTTAGCAATGAAGTGGAAAATTGAGCTGTTCCGTTTGAAATTGTCACGTCAAGAGATTCAGATATTAAATTTGTTAAAAAAAACATCGCTTTCATTAACACATTATTTGAGATTATGATAATATCGAATTTTCCTCTCACCTGCAAATCGGATATAGGCTCCCCCATTGGCGCAGTCTAATCCCCTGTAGCCATACTTCCAGCAGTCGTCCATCTTGTTAGGATATTTCGTTCTGAAAAACTTGTCATTTCGGTAAGCTACAAATTTCACACGTACTTCGTCGTAAGTTTGATTTTGAGCCATCAGTAACGCTTCAAGGGGAACCACGAGCTCCGAGTCCTAAAACGATGTAACATTTTTAATGGAAAATTGCACATACAACGCAATGTAACCCCGATTATCAGAACTTCACTTAACTGAAATCTGGGACTGACCGAAACGGCCAGTGGCACCCCTTTCTTAATAGACACTCGTTGAAACTTTCCAGCAAAAATATCCCTATTCTTTTTCTAGTGTCTTATCTAGATACTATCGTAATTAATACGCACATATACTTTTTTGTGATGTTCTTCACTATTGGATATAGCTGTTCAATAGTATACAATTAACCCGCGAGCAGGCGCACCGTTTACAATAATGAGAGAACGCGCGCTGGGTGCTTTACACCCTTTCATTAAAAACGTCCAATTTTACAGGGAACAATAAGTGGCATTTCCACTTTGTCGCCCTACCCCAAAGATTGTGACTTTGAAGGCAACAGGAAAGAGTTTGGCCAGTTTCAAAAGCAAGGGTGGACGGTTTTTTTCACAAATTGTAAGTTGTGGGATGTGAAACACCCCGCACGCCTGATCGCGGGTTAACCGCGTTTTTAGATCATTCTTGTAGGTTCTTTATACCTTTACATTGAAAATATAATTTCCCTATTCTCTGAAATTAGATCCGGATTGCCGGAGACACACTGTACGTTGATTACTTGCGTATAAGCAATGCTCGACAGGAGCAAGGCAAAATTCACTACTTAAAACAACCAGGGCTGGCGAGAGGGGTGGTAGCAGGGGCTGCGGCCCCGGCCCATGTAAGGGGTCAGGAGGGCCGCTCGAGATGAGCCTGTGAGTCCTGCGTTGGCTCTGGGCGCACCTGATAACAACACATATATTTGGCGCGCAATGTAAAATGTTGATGATTCAGTTATTTGTTTGTTTTACGGCAAAGGTCAATGCAAGACAAAGGTAAAGCAAAGGTCATGCTGCGCCGGGACCTACTGTTTTCCGAGGAATCCGAACCTCTTAAGATCTTGCGAATCGACCCTTGGATTACGATGTATAGTTTGTCGATAAGCATTCTATTTTGGCCCCGTTAGGACTCGAACCCGAAGCAACGCCCCAATAGGCGAATGCGTTACCACTGCACCACCGCTGGCCCATAAAGCGTGAAAAGGTTTGAAGGTTTCTCATTCTGTAGAAACGCTTAGCTATTAAATCAATGTTTTCCAAGCATTTCTGGGCAGTGGGCAACTTAAAACTTTTTCACGGATCTCACAGGCTAGCGGTTTCGTAAAAAAAAATATTAAAAAAACTAAATAAAATAAAAAACTTAAAGCTTCTCTTCAGATTTTCCCACGGTTATTTGTTTTCTCAGTTGCGATATGGAATGAGGTCAACAATGCTGTCCCCGCGGCTTTCTCTTATTTCTGAAAAAAAAAAAAAAATCTGAAATTTTTGTTTGGAATTCCTTTTAGGCCCAAAAGTTTTTCACAGGCCGTATTGTGGCCCGCGAGTCGTACATCGGACAACCTATGTTAAATTCTATACATCTTACTACCTGTTCCTTACTTTCCTATTTACCCTAATCCAATAACACTGAATTCTATATTGGCATGATTAGGTATTATTTACATTGTTGCCGTTAGTCCTGAAGTGGCTCAGTGGTTGCGCGTTCGCAGTGTGCCGTTAAGTCGGGTTCGACCTTTAACGGTTAAAAAATATTAACTGATCAATGCAGTCCAGGTTGAGACCTGGGCTTAAAGCGGTTCCCTAAAAAAATGTTGCTTCACTAATTGGTGGCAGGCCCACCGTCGTCTCTCGTTCCATTAACCCGGGTTCGAATCTCAATGGTATCGTGGAGCGCGTGCCATTTTGCTGCGGCACGTACCCACCATATTTCAGGGGTTTGCTCTCTTGGCAGCAGAGGTTGGAAGTTCTTGGCATACTGTAAGTCCTGGCACATATACCATGACCTTTGCCGCCCTAGCGTTTGAATATTTTTGGCGCAGGGGCGGCGCATGACCTTCGTCGCCCTTGCGCCAGAAAAACCCAAACGCTGCAGCATATATTAATTATCGCCATAAAGGCGAATGTAATTGTTGTTACGTGAGAAAAAATTATTGTGCGCCGCCCTACCGACCCAATGCATTTGCCTTACTGCCCCACACTTCTTTCCTGTGAGGTGGAACTATATTCTGCACATGGTCCTAGTGCGTTTTTACAATGCGCGAGATTACATAGACAGAGGCCGTATTTGATGTTGCAAAACGTCGATCGCGTCGTCTCCATGGCAACAATTAATATAACCTTGCTCTATTTTGCATCAAGTGCTCTAGTAGCGAAGGCGTATTCTCCCGTTTGGGAGTTTTAAGGCGCAACGGCAGCACGTGTCATACTGCGCCTGGGCCTACATTTTTCCGAGGGGAGCCCCATCGAAGGAACAAATCCCAGTACTACAATGAGCAGTTCGTCAGTAAGATTTCTTTTTGTGTCCCCGTTGGGAGTCGAATCCGGGATAACGACGCTCGAAGCGAACGCGTGACCCCTGTGCCACCACAGTACCTCTATTTCATAATGTTAACATCATGTAACCAAGTGGAAGGAAATGAGGAACAAATAGGAGGTGCTTACTGAACGCGTTACCACGGAGCCACTGAAGAATCAGCATGATATGTATCTAAATGAATTACTACGCAAAACATTAAAAATAAAAAATATTAAATATGTAACTCCAAAGACCGAACAATTAAGGCTTTATACAAACTCAAATGACCGAAATATTAAGGCTTCATACAAACTCGAATGACCGAAATATTAAGGCTTTATACAGGATATGTAAAACTAAATTTTTATCACTTACAACGCTCATCTGATTTCATTATTTCCGCCCGCGTACCTTCGCCTGAGAAAAGCCTCAAATTTATAAAAATACATTATTTCATCCTGCGTACGTCCGTCTGAGGAAAGCCTTAAATTTTCAAAAATACATTATTTCCGCCTGCGTTCTTCCGCCCGAGGAAAGCCTCAAATTTGTAAAAATTCATAGGTTCCTTCCGTGTACCTCCGCCTGAGAAAAGCCTAAAATTTACAAAAATACATTGGTTCCTCCGGTGTACCTCCGCCCGAAAAACGCCTCAAATTTACAAAAATACATTGATTCTTCCCACATACCAGCACCTGAGAAAACAAATATTGGCTTCCCAAATCTTTATCTGATTTTATTTTATCGTTTCAATTGTTTCATTCGACACATTACTTTCCATACATTTCACTATTTCAGTTTTAACTTACTCCCATTTCAAAACCCTATATACACCTTGTTTGGCGCAGAATGACCCTTGCTGTCCTTGCGCCATAAAAATACAACCAACCAACCGCCTGAAAAAGGCCCAAAATTTACAAAAATACATTGGTTCTTCCCGCATACCTGCGCCTGGGAAAAGCCTCAAATTTACAAAAATAAGATAAGAATCCACCTGTAAAAATATTGTCTGTTTCCGTTTTATGACGCAAGGAAACTAAGGTTAGGACATGCCGGTATCATTGTTATCCTTGCGCCATAAAAATCAACCAACCAGCCATTCCGGTTTACCGACAGTCTTTTAACGAATCCGAATGTCTGCTGTATGGAGATACGAATCTCATTCCACGCAGTATAGCCCAGATGCTCTTGCGCCATAAAAAATCCAAACAAACAAACAATCATTCCACAGAGGCCAGAAAAAACGACGCGCACCCTTCGGTACTACTGGTATTGAACCCGCGTACAATAGGCGAATTTGTTGCCGGCGCATTACTACAAGGTTTGCCCGGAAAAACCTTATCAACGTACGGTCAATACGTCCAGCCAGTAAGACGATGGAATATATTTTTTACTTACCTCAAAGCTCTACATTTTTATAAAAAACAAAATTAGCAATATTTACGAAATGTGGTTGCTGAAAATAACTTTGGGTGAAATCATTAAATTTCCCATATAAAACGTTACGTTTCACCTTCATTATCGGCAACTCGCATGCGAGGAGGCTACCGATACACTTGGAAACAATTACTATAAAAGAGGAACCGATCCAGCAACGGTAAAATAGCTGACGTTGGGTAATAAAAGTAAAGTCCGCTTTGAAACCCGGCGCAATTTCCAACACTTACATTATTATCTTTCTCGACAGCTAAGGCATACAACTCGGCGCTATAAAGAAGATTTTAATTATCAATGGTTGTCATATATGTAGACGTAAGCTGTAATGACGAGTCATAAATTCTGAGAGCTTTCTCGCAAAAAATAGCAATAAAAACTGAGAAAAATAGCAATAAAAATAGCGAGGTGATTCTTAAATAGGCTTTTAAAAATGAGCCTTACGTCAACGGGTAATTACATTTTTTGCTAAGGGTATTCCAATTAATTTCGGATGCTTCTGACTTCTCTCACATTAGCTCCTAATATTTCTCGAGCTACTTAATTAAAAATGCTAATTAAAGGAATATTTGAAACCTATTAAACGGAAGTTTGAAGCACCATACAACAAAATCAGATCCTAATTCCGACTCTTTAACTTAAGAGAAAGTCTTAAATAAATTTAAAGAGGTTGATGATTAGACTACGAAATATAGGCCGGACTATTTACAATTTTGAATATAAAATGTATATATATATATATATATATATATATAGTATTTATTGTTAAAATATATCGTACTTTTAGGATATGTAATATTAGGATATATCAGTTTTTAGGATAAACAGAAGGATTCATTTAAACGAGCCCGCATTTAGTGAGAAAAATAAGGATTTTGTTTGGTATAATGATTGTACTACAATTTAATCGTATTTAGCAAACAAAACTTTTGAGGACCTCGACGTTAACAAGCACAAAATGGCGAGATTTTTTAAACAAAATGTTGAAAATTCGAAAAAAATCCAAAATTTGAAAATTAAAAAAAAAAAAAAATCTGCGAGCGAGGCCGGCCCTGTAATTGAGGCGAGCATGACAATTTTTCCACTACTTAAAACCACAGCATTCCTAAGGACCAGGTCTGTCGCCAAGCCGGGGCCAGGAGGGAAGTGGCCCCTCTTGCCCCATCATCCTGGCTATATGCTTGCTAAGGACAGTTATCCCTCTCGAAATACATAGTAGAGAATTGGCAAAAACCGTTTTTTTTCAAGTAATGAATTGTACTTGTGACTACGTATTTAATGCGACGCTAATTTTTTTAAGACAAAATTATATTATAGATACATTATTTATTATAGGACTTTTAATTAATTATAGACATTTTAATTAATATATTTTTATTTAATTATATTATAGATATATATTAGGAACTTTACGATTGTGATAGATATATATTATATTATAGACTTTTTTTTAATATCACCAAATAAAGTCTGTTGTGGGAGTAACTACTAATGTGTAAAAAGATCTCTTACATCGCCATTTTTACTTATCTCATTATACTGAAATTCAAGTTGTAATATAATATTTATTCATTAAATTTTAAGCTGAGTTTATACTTTTTTACAGCGGGTTTCAAATGATATTGAACCAGCCTTTGCTCTGTCAGTCTGTCCACACGCAATAAAAAGAATAAGGTAAAAGTTTTCCGTAAATGCAATAATGATGGCTATTGTTAACGTTGAAAACCTACAGAGTTACTTGAGAATTAGAGAGTTGCGGATTAGAGAGTTGATTGAAACCCGCTAAATTTAAATATCGACCTTAGGCGATTTTCTTTCACATGCTTGTTTATTGAATGCATGTTGCATACACCTGTGCTATCTATACAAAATGTATCTTTTCGATGTTTGGAATTTCAAATTTTGAAACGAATTTAACGAGCATTTTCATTCGTCCCGAGTTACATAGAGTAATACTCTATATAAATGTAATAGGATAGATAATTTTCAGTATACATGAATGCACATTTAAGATATAAGGTTATTTTGTCACCTTTAGTTACAATACAGTCTGCGGGCCAGACCCGCGGTCGACAACCGGTCGTTGGCGACTAATTTCGGTCGCTCGTGGCAACGATTTAGCCTAAAACGACTTCGAAATTGGCCAATAATTTTGCAACTCTTTAGAAAGGAGTAACGGGCCATAAAACTACAATATGTGTATAAAAATAACATTTTTGTAATGATCAAAAGCACATTGAAAATTAATGAAGTATTTAGTGTGCAATTAGTTCACTGCAACTTATCTAGAATTTATGCTGGTGTGGTATAGAGATATGTAAAATATTTTTTGGTTAAACTATATTTACAGGTCCTTCTTCTCGCCAAATCGGAACCGTGGCCAAAATAAAATTCTACGGTAACCCTTGAAAACGAATAACAAAGGTATTGTGCGTTCGCGCAGACCTGACGCCTGATACCCGTTACCAGACAGGTTAGTCCATTGCAGTTTAGGGAAGGGCATCTTGCCGAAACTGGTTTTTCATGTGGGAAAAACCAGTTCCTCCAAGACGGCCTTCCCTAAACTGCAATGGAATAACCCGTCTGCTAACGGGATCTGGCGCCAACTGAGCACGAACGCACTATATATATATATATATGATCTCGAGCGATGGAAGAACACAACAATTGGCCAGTTATGATTTTAAAAATATCAACGACACCAGGAAAATCGTCATTTCATTTTAACCGCACATTTTTTCTAATATGCTTCAGTAATAACCCTCCTTAATTCATTCCCCAAGACTTGCTTTGCAGGAAGTTACAAAAACAGAGAAACACAGCAATAACATTTAAAATATGTTTATAAAATTCTGGTTTAAATAAATTAATAACTTTTTATTTTGACTAACTTAGGAGTTTTTCCATTGATAGTCACCTTTGGATACCAAGTATAGTTTAATGTACACGGGCGCGCTAATTTACTGGTAAAAAGGAAATCGAAAATTCATTGAGTAGCCTTCATTAAAAGAACTTTACCTACATCATCAACGATTTCACTGTCATCATCCAAGTGTTCCGACCATCGAGTATGATGAGGAATGGTTCGATGTTTGCTGCCTCTCCCCTGCTCACGCCGTTGCCGTTGTTGGCGATATCTCACAGAAAACAATAATCCATCTTCTTCGCCAAATTCGTTAGTATCCGGATCCCAGGCATGAGCTTTCACTACCAAGTTCTCTGTCTCCAAGCTGAGGCTCTCTCCCTTTTCGAGTTTTACTTCAGACACAAATTTATCGACTATGTCGGTTAATCTGAAAATATAAGATAAAATTATTTGAAACCAAGTTCACGAAAGGAATATAAAATATATATACTTAAACTTATTTCTAAAGGTATGAAAATAGAGGATACTGTGTCTTAGGGTATTTAATTAGACTTCGCATCTTTTGTATCTTCTGGCATACTGTAATCGCAAAAAGGATTATTTTAATATCGGAACTGCTATAAATAGAAAGCTGCTGAAACTATTTATTTATCATCTATCATTCTTAGTTCGAATAAAATTTGAGACTTTGGTTGGTTATTAAGGGGAAACCTTTGTACGATTTGAATGAAGTAACAAAAAAATATGTAGTACGAACTGGGAACAAAAGAAATACGTAATACGAATGCAATTAAAGGAAATACGCAGTACAAATGTAATCAAAGGAAATGCGTAGTACAAATGCAATCAAAGGAAAAAACATTGAGAACTAAAGTTAAAAGACAGACGCATTACAAATTAAACTAAAAGGAAAAACGTAGTGCAAACTGAAATCGTCAAAGACATAGTACGAATTAAGATCAAGGGGGAAAACATAGTATGGATAAAACGGCGTCAAGGCTAGTTTTCACTGGGTACAATTGGCCGCCTGAAGGAGGGTGGGGGCAGCAACTATCAATAAATTACATGGAAAATACAACAAGGAAAATCAGAATGTATAATAATAATGAGTAGATTGACCAGAAAAAGGGTTGCAATGCCAAATATGTGAAGAGATAATTGGCATGAAAGGCAAATGGAATGTAGAAACGTCAGTTACAAATCACTTTTCCATGTAATCTCCCAATCCATTGAGGCATTTATCAGATTGTAGGATGAACTCGTATTAACCGTTTCGATAGAAATCATGTCCCTGGTCATATCGCTAGTTCTTGGCAGCTGTTTGAACTTCATTGTCGGAAGAGAGCCTTGTTCCCGGAAAGTGCTCTTTCACTTGCGGAAAGAGGAAGTAGTCACTAGGAGCTAAATGAGGGCTATATGAGGAATGGCTTCACACTGCCCACTTGAAGCGTTGCAGTAACTGTTGCGTATGGTTGCCAATGTGGGGTCTAGCATTGTCGTGAGGAAGGATGATACCACAAGGCAATATGCTTGGACTCTTGCTCATCGTTATTGCATCACTTTGACAGCGTCACAAACAGTCATGACCAATAATGACACGACTTCTATTGGAATGCTTTAGATAAGTTGATCCTGCGATCTGATAAATGCCTCAATCTATTGGGAGATTACGTGGAAAAGTGATGCGTAACTACCATTCTTGGCATTTCATGCCAGTTGTTACTTTACATTTCTTATTTGGCTCTAAACCTTTTTTCTGATTCACCCTCGTAGATGATCAACTTAGGAATTGTCATTTATCGCCAGAAGTCGAATTTTTTCACCAAATATGGCCTTAGAGTTCGATCTTAGGAACTCAAACATATCGCTTTTTCATTTTATTTATTGATTAAATAGTAACCTCCAAGACTTCATGATTAATACTGCAGTCTTAGATAAATGTCGATTAATTGGTTCTCAAAATAATGTGTGGTATTTATTAGATAATGAGTTTACTAACAATATTTAAGACAAACACATAACACAGTTGACATATTTTTTAATTAATTAAAGCAATCTCCCTTTTTCCCTCGAGTTTTTGTCGCTTTCTGAATTTTGGTGCTGGGTTACTTTGCGCCTCAAGCACGGCGCCGTCCTGAGCACAAAATTAAAGGAAATAATTAGTACAACCTGGAATCAATAGAAAACCGTAATGACAACTGAAATAACAAGTATGACCGGGAATCAACGGACGTATGAGGTAGAAATTGAAACCGAAGGAAAAATAGTAAAACGTTTTAAAATCAAATGAAAGTATTACCAACTGAAATCAGAAGGTTGATTCTTTAACAAACAATCCAATCATAAGTTCTGCGAAATTTTATCTCTCTCTACAAGAACTTAAAACTAAACTGTATATATATATATATATATATATATATATATATATATATAAAGCATCAGAAATTACGTATTTTCTATTCAAATTCCTATTATATTTACCTGATCTATCTCATAAGTTTCAGTATCAATGTGAAAGCTTACATAGATTAAATTCAATTTTTACAACCTTACGTTGTTTCCCCTATTGTTTAATACTTGCTGATTAGTTGCTAATGATTTGGGAGAACTGTCCGTAAACAGCGAATAACTCTTGTCTCGGAAGCTTGTGAATTTATTTATTACACAAGAGATGCTGACACCCTCCATGTTTAGAGACGGCGAAGCATCGCCATTATGAAAATTGAAGTTACAAATTAAATTCATAGAATCATCTCAGAATTACAACAGGGTCACTTAGAATATTGCATGTAATTAAGGTGTTATTAAACTCAACGATCTCACACGAAGTATTGCAACGTTACCAGAACCTTTATTCCATAAAATTGCATTATACTCAAGCAATTTAATGCCACTGGAGTCCAGGATTCGTATAATTTTGCAAGTTTATGTAATCCAATGTGCTTTTATGCAATAATATGCGAAATGATTTTCTCGAAACTATTTACATAATCATCTTTCATAGTAAATATTTGCTAATATATATTAAATATTTACTAAAAAATATACATTGCGTAATTATTTACTAATATTAAATATATATTAATATATATTTCGCTGTTCAAAAGGATTAGAACTTTGTCATTCGGTATTTCTTTAGAGAATTATTTAAGGGAAAGGGAAAATTTTTCAGAAATCGTCTATTGCTTCTCATTGCTGGGAGAATAATCACATTTACAAGTTTTTAAAACCATCTATTATTTGCTAACTTAGATCGCTTTCAGGGTTACACGTTCTTGAAGCCTTATATACTTATAAACTTTCTATATACGGTTAATGATCATAAATCAACGCCTTCCATTAGTATTACATGGAAGGCTCTTCGCACACTATCTGTCTCCGTTTTTCATCCTTTTCACCCCAGTTCATCACTTTCAATACCTTATGATAGCAGACAGCCATCAAATAAAAATGTCTAGCATCAATGGCAACTCATTGCTCAGCTGAAGCTCACCCAACTCGGTTTCTGATGATGGGTAGCAATGCCTGTCAGAAACACATTAATCCATTCAACTTAACATCAGACGCTACTCTCTATAATGTTCATGCAAATGTTTAATGCTTCATGTACTGCTACGCCATTTCATATTTACTTAATTACTTTTTCCTCTAGAAAGTTACCGTTTGGTTTGCCATCCAGGAAAGAAGGGAATTTTTAATGTATGAAAAAATTACATACAAAAAAATTACATAAAAAAAATTACATATAAAAAGCATTTCACTTGAATATAGGTTTTCCATTAGGTGATGTTGGATTAGGTTGAGTATTCTATTATTTAAATAAAAATGCAAACATTTTATATGGTCAGGGTTATGAAATTAATGTATTTGGTTGAATAAACTATTCAACAAATTCGTTTATTTATTTAACTATTCTCACACAATTTGCCAAGGCTTTGAAAGATAACGAATTATTATTATTACATGGTCAAAACTCTTCCACCATAAGTATGGATATAAAATTTCAAAAATTGTTATTAAGATTTTATCCAGAAGTACACCGACTCTCACAAGAAAGTAAAAGCACACAAACGACTACTAATACAGAGTCGACATGACTATATGTATAATTCACACTACACTAGTAGTAACACATGAATATGTGTATAGTATATATATATATAATAATTCTACATAACTGTCAAACTCAGAAACAAGTAAGCCAACAGTATTTTAGAAATACTCATGCACCCTAAGATGCACTAGTAGAGTTGAGAGAGGGGGGGGGAGCCACTGGCGTATGAAGAGGTATAATGATGGGCCCCCTATTGAGATAAAATTCTGTATATATATGGAGTTGTAGCTCTGTAACCTCCTCCCTATTATAAACCTGTAAACCTCATTTATGAACTTTCTGGGTACGCCTATGTGGTGAGCATATTTCGATATATATTTCTATAAATATATAAATGTTCCCTTGTATCCATAGGATATAGGAACGTGGCATACCAGGACATCCAGAGCGCCCATAATGTTATTTGGAAGGATATCAGTGTTTGCCTTAAATGTAGCACTCCTCAGGACATTTGACGCGATTTTGATATCACACTCACTTATCAAATCTTATCTTTTCCTCGGAATTGTTATATGGAAGAATTGGTTTCATAAACCCACACAGCGTTAGTTCAAACGCAACGGCCAATTTCATTAAAAATGGATTCAAAAATACAATACAAAAAATATTCCGTTATATTTTGATTTTTTCTAATATATGTCATACACATATTAAACTCTGGATATTCTCTTGTCAGGTACATAAGTATACGTGTGTCTATGGTACGTGCATGAAAACGTTTAAGTATATTGAAATTTGAAATGAGAGTTGAGGGTAAACTAGGTATTTAATAGATGGTCTAATGGGAAAGCGATTATATATTGTGTGCTGCATCGTTTGAAGAATTGTACTTATCTAAAACAGCAATGCCAAGTCTTGTAATAAAAATTCTAAAGGATTCAATGTCCCTGAAGATTGGTTGCGAAGAGAGTAATCATCATGTACGTAACTATCAGTAACCATCACATCATCTTCGCGGACCCATCATGGATCCTTATAGATTTCATCATTCGTATTACGATATCTTCCATGCCTCCATAATAGAAAAACAGAAGACCACTTTTCTGAATAAAATCAAACTTGGGATCATCTCAGTGCTATTCCGAGAGAGATGCCAAAGATCATTGAAGTCAATGGAAACGTCCTCAAACTAGATGGGTGGATGAAATAAGAAGACAGTTGGGATGATAGGAAAGCGAAATGCCCAGGATAGACTTGTGTGGAAATCATTTGGGGAGACCTTCACCTAGTAGTGAATGGTTAATGGTTGAATAAACGATGTTGATGATTCCGAAAGATGAGGTTTTATTCAACTGAGTCAAAGAAGTTCGCTGTAAACGATATTTGCCATTTTGCGATTGCTAATAAATCATAAGAAACTATATTATTTCGGTCTAGACATTTTCAGATTCCCTTTAGGTAATGTCTGAGAGCGAGTGGAGTGTCCATAAACAAAGGAAATGCAGAAAATTGATAGCGCATAGATGCTAAGTTTCTTCCATTTTGCAAAAATGTTAATGCAGATTAATGAAGAATCCCATTATATTTCCATTAAGAGACGAAACCTTAAGTTCAGCGGAAAATTAATTATCAATGTTTGCTTACAGATCTATTAATCTGCTGCAGTCAGCACGAATTCAAGTGCAAATTTGCGCAAGGGTGCAGAGCCTAAAATATTCTTAAAAAATACATTTAAATGCAGTCGAGAAAATGCAGCTAAAATGGAACATTACGCGGCAATTACTCCGAGAAGGAATATCGGAAACTAAGAATTGTGCAAGAGAGTCAACTGAGCAAAGATAGGGTGCAATCGAGCGAAAAATCTTAGCAAAATTTCTGCCTGTGCCTCCCTTCTTCTACTTGGATTGCTTTATTCCCCAGTTAATGAATTTTTCTCATTAAAATTAGGGCAAACTATCGGAAAACTTCCAAAGGAAGTTCGGCAGAACAAACTTACGCGAGTGAAAAGATGAACATTATGAGAAATTATATCAGCATCAGCTAAATTATTACGCGATGTTAGACGAAAGATTTATGGTTTTATATTGTTCTATTCCATCCGTTTTCAAAGTCAATTAATTGCTCATACACTTGCTGAGAAAAAGGACGGCAACTATCATATGTGCACGATTTGTTTAAATAATGGGGAACTAAAGGAGGCCCAGTGATTACGGGCTTTGGACCTAGAATGGTTTCGACTCCAAGGAAACGTTTGTATACAAATGCACTAGGGTGCAGAAGTCGCCTTAACGCGACGGCCTTGTCGTAGGTGACACATAATGCAGTTTGAGAGGGTGGAGGATAATAATACGTATTATTTATTTTTATTTTTACAAGCAAACGCTTAGGATAAAAACCCAGGATTCCATGGCAATAATGAGTTAAGAACAAGTTACAAAACGTATTTACAAAAATATTAAGGGTATATTATCAAAAGTAACACTTAGCCATACAATCCCATTATTGTTGTCCACGATGATTATTGTTATTTTCCTTCACATTTTGCGCTACAATGGTATTATAGTTAAAGCACCGTGTTGCGATGATATTATCAACTCTGCGGACGACATCACTGTGACGCAATGATATCATCAATGAAGTTAGTCTTGGCGTAACGGTAAACTCTCACCACTTGGCCCCTGGATCGCAGGAGGGTTCATAAGGTCTGTGAACTCGTGGGAGGGTGATTAGGGAAAGGGCTGTTTTGGTAAAGATTGGAAATATTCATTAAAAGAACGCTGGTGACCACGTTAGGAGGAAGGTGTGTGCTTTTTCTTGGTTGGTTCGGTCCGCGATTTGCGAGGGTGTGGCGACCACTCCCCCGTATTGATTCTTTATCCTAATGCAAAGATTGTTTTAGACAACGACGAGATTATGGCAACCTCTTCTTGTACCGTTTGGTACATCACGTGAAAATAGAGCATGGATCGATAACGTTTTAATAGTACTGTGCCGAAGTAATACCGCAATATCATTCCTTTTGCCAGCTTTAACCTACCAAGATGTAAACCTTTATTTTACTATCGAACTATTAATATAGATTAAGTATCTAGATTTCAAATTTAAAAACCATATTCGGAATTTTATTTTTACTTTTAAGTCACTCTGTGTGCCATGTTTGATATGCATGCCATAGGTTTCCGACCCCTGTAAGAAGTAAATTTGTTGCAACAAGTATCCTTGCCCATGGCTTTGCCGTAATGCAAATAAGCGCTCACAATTTAAGCAGTTGGAACGAGACCCAAATACATACGCATCGCCTCGAAACGCGAATGGGTATCTGTATGGTGTACCACCTGGTGGCTGCAATTTTACCAGTGCAATGAAGAGCATTATGGCAGTCCCCTTCATCACACCAACTGAGCTACAAACAGGAAAATATCGCTACCGATATTACTAATGGTCCCCTCGTTGCTCATTAACGCTCTATGGAGCAAACACAGCAATGGTGTCAGTTTCTGCCAAACCACACATGAGATATTCCTCGTAACATACAAGCTCAAGTTTTGAAGAGAAAAGGAATGCTCACATGTTCAGATACCTCGTAACATACAAGCTCAAGTTTTGAAGAGAAAAGGAATGCTCAGTGTTCATATACCATGATGGGCTCTTATTTCAGACATGGATCAGTCCTTCGGACAGTCTTAAGACGATAAACATGAAAAACTATAATGAGAACAGCAAAACAACTCAGAAACTGATCTTTAACAAAACGCAGTTTTAGAAAAACGTCCACTCCTTATGTTCGGGACTGAACTTTACCCTTTTCCCACCAGATTTAAATTATTCTGGAAAAGTTAAATTACAAATAATTTTGTGCAGAAAAAGTAACTGAATTGTTTGTCCTTCTGAAGAAATTTTTTGCTCTTAAAAAATTAAAACGTACCATTCCTGGAAAATGACACAGATAAATATTAAGAATATAAATATATTCATTAGTAAGTTACCTGTTTGATGTTGTACCATTCCGATCTCCCGTTTCTAATATAACCTCGTCAATATCCAGCATGTTACTTATGATTGAAAGCATATTGTGCGCGATCTGCAAAGAAAATTACAATTTGTATCTATCAAAAGCACGCATGCACGTGTGCATGCGTTACAAAGTAGTATTTTTTAAGAAACATATTCAGTATGATTTATTTAATGGACTGACATATATCTAGTGTCCGATTAAAGCATTTAATTTAGATCAGAATAATTAATCAGAATAATTTAATTTCAGAATTGACAGCACTAGACAATGTAGTTCAGTAGTTTAAACGCTGGATACGCGGACAATTACTGTCACTGATTCGTTATAATGCTTGTTCTTGTCTTGGTGCTATAGTCCTCGATGGATCCTCCCTCCTCTTTCAAAATCTTTCGTTGTAGGTCTAAGAAGCATATTTTTAATTAATGCTTGGATAATATCATTTTCGTCAATCGATTTTGTCAATTTCAACTTTTTGTATTTTCACGAAAGGAATCCCATTGCCTCGTCTGTAAAAACATCAACCTTAACACATGTTTGTTTATTTTTTTTCTAAAAATTGCTAACTGTGTATATAATTTGAATATTCATAAAATAGCCTTTTCTTGGTTACCCTGGATTGAAAAAAAACAACCAATATTTTAGTGGATTTTGGGTTTAAAGACCACAAGCGTATTGTATCTTAGATTTGAAAAATATTCACATTATCAGGTTACTTTATGTTATAAAAGCATTACTACTTAAGTTACTTTAGCTTTGAAAAAACATTACACAGCTTATGTTACTTTTGCCTTTAAAATGTCATACAAAAAAATTAAACTCGGGCTTTATACTTCGAGTTTGAAAAACACTATTCTAATCATGGATACAATATGCAATGCATCTACCTTTTTATCATACAGGGCATACTCAATAACATTTTCAATTTGTTTAGCTGCTTCCTGCAGTCGTGCTATGTTGAGATGCTTCGGATCTTGCGTCAATATCCTCAATTCGCCAGTTAAGTCTTCAGCGGTTTTGAACCCCTGAAATTGACGACATTTAACTTATCAGCAGTCAGTTGCTTTGTCTGGACGACATCATTTCTTATTTAAAAACAAAATGCGAATGTAAGAAAAAAATACCAACTGGTGCTAACCTCTTCTCGACAGTTGGTCAAATCCATCCTTCCCCAAGCGACAGATCCATTTGACAGTAAGTAGCATCTTCGTTTGGCATATCCAATCGCTCCCTCTCTGTCAGGAAAGATGGACCCGAAAGGGCATTCTATCAGATAAGCTCTACCGTGGGCAGTGGAGTTCCAGCGGAACAATCCTTTCTCCGTCTGCACAGTTTGAGCAATACAGTGTTCTGAAGTAAGTACACAATGAAAATATATCAACGTAGGCACAATTTGAAGCTTAGTCATAATAAATGCAATAACGTAAGAATTGTTGTTATTGATTGGTGTATTTGCTAATGAGGTGATACTTTTCTTACTACAGTCTACTTATTGAATATTATATGTCCATACTAAAAGGCACCTAAGACGCTAAGGAATATGCACGTTCAAAGGCAAGGTAATTTCGATTTATGAGGATCTCAACCTATATGAGATGGACTTCAGAAAGGATATATCAAAGAAATAAGGTTGCATTGCTGCAAAACAAGACAACAAACTAAACAAATAAACAAAGAAAGGAAGCTTAAAATTAGGCGACGGAATGACTTCTGCTGCCATATTATTCTCTTTCGTCCTTTTTTCCGGGCATTGATAGGTATAAGTTTTTACGGACCCTAGGTTCAGGGCAGGCGCCAGATATTATATTATGCCTCTCTAGCCGAACACATTGTGCCGCCCGAAAATGATTCCATTTTTTATAATAATCACACATACAGGGCACATACAGGGCAAATGCCCTGCTCACCACTCTTTGGGGCCGGCTCTGCCTAGGCTGGAAGGGTAGAATGGGACACTAAAGAAGAAGATGGCTTGTCTAAGAGCGGGTTTCGACGAAAATTTCAAGGAGATCAAGTCTAACATCAAATTAAAGGGCAGTTCAAATCAGAAATCAAAGAGTTCAGCAAATATATAACCATACATATATATACCCGATCATATAAGTATTTCTATACATATACATGCATATATATATATATATATATATATATATACAGCATTAAAGGAGAAACATAATTCTTTGCATTAGTGGAGTATCTCCTAAATGAGTGTTACCTATTAAGTGGCATCTTTTTCCTCTATAGCCAGCAGAACACCGGCAGTGAAAATTATTTACTGCATCTAAACAAACGCCGCCATGTTTACAGGGAGAAGAAGCACATTCATCGACATCTAATTCGCATTGTTTTCCTAAACACCGTTAAAAGAGAAAAATATGCCGTTTAGAAACGTTGAAAGCTCATTATACTATCAGTACGTAATTACCGTAAACAATTACCACTAATAATTCACACGCTAGCTATTAAAAATAGCTCTTGGCCATTTGTTTTGCAGAAATAGCTGTTTCGGTTAGCCATATTTCAGGCTATTACCAGTTTAAATCGCAGCGAAAAAAAAAAGAAAAGCTTTTTGGCTAAATTACGCCAAAATTACTAGACTTGACAACACTAACAAAAATGCTACTACGGCTTTGTTAAAATGTTTGTTAAAAGCTCCTTTTTCTTTTATTGGTAAACCAAGATTTCTCGATAAACACCGCACGTTTTTGAAGCAGCCAACGCGTCCATCATTCTTAGATGGTAAATAGCTTTGCGCAAAATCTAAATAAATTAAAAGAAAGGCAAAATTTGTTGCCAAACCAGGTGGTAGAAGTTTTGAACTGTTTTTAGCAAAATTAAATTTCCGTGCAGGATTATAATGAAAAGGTATTTTTATACGATCAATCAAAATTGATCAAAAGTATAAAATTTTCGATCTCAGAAATTTTTCAGGTAATAACGGATTGTTTAAAGTTGCAACATTGTAGACATATTATTTTTTATCATGTGCTTTCATAGTCCGCACCAAATAGGCTATCTGAGGTGAAACTGATTCTTTTTAACTCTTTAAGCCTCAGGCAGGGAAAAATGCGATGCTCTCTCTGTCAACAAACGGCCCAATTTCCAAATGGACTGACCCAAAAATTTCCTACCCCCTTTCGTCAACTGCCCTTTATTTTTTATGAATGGCCGACTGCGCTTTCACCTTTTTGCGATAGAATTGATTTAACAACATGAGGGCTGAAGACAATTTCTTTACAAAGGACTCCATTACAAAGGTGTTTTTCGCTAAACTGGTTTGAGGCCAACAGATTTGGCGAAAATCCGCCGTTGCTTAATTTTAAGTTCATGTGCAATAACTTATTATTGAGCCTTCATAGAAAATTAGAACAGTAAACAATTTATATAAATATTTAAATTTCATTATTTACAGCGCTTTCCAAAGTGAACGCCCCCCCTCCCCGATCCTAAAAGCATAATTTTTCAAAAAGTCGTCGACGAGTTAAATGATGGATAAAGTCCGTTCTTGGGGGGGGGGGCGATTTTTTAGCCTACGTTGATTCTAAGTAGGGCAATTCGTATCGGATATAATGACGCGGCTTTTCAGTTATACGTCGGAAACACGTGGATTTGTGACAACGCTGGAATCATAATATTCCTTTCAAATAAAAGAAGTCGGGCGCATAATTCGTTCAAAGAGTAGCGTAAATAGGGAGGGGCAGGGGGTGGGTGGGCCAGGGCGCCACTGGGCTCAAATGAACTGAATTTCTTTTTTTGTGAAACCTCTAATGCTAAATGCGAAGTAGCAGGGGTATAGGCGCAAACAAAGACGTAGGCATAAAGTCTAAAAAAAGTGGGTGGGGGGCATTATAAACTCAACGGAGAGTTACACAATTACAAATCCACATAACCATATATAAATATACAAAGTTCGATCGGAATTGGGAATTACAACCCACATTAACACCTCCTGCGTGCGCTAGTGGGTGAAGAATTACATGGGCTTGTAAGCCCCGGCTCTCACCCCTTCCAGTAATTTGAATTACATTGAGATTTTGAATACATTGCAATGCATAAATGTATATACTATGTGCTTCCCCCCCAATAATTTCTAACTCCCCGCCATTTTGGAACCCCACAAGGATCTTGAAGGAGACTTTTGATATTAAAATTTAAGCGTTATTTTAATCTTGTTTATTCACAAATGTCCCAGACATTTTTATTATTGTTAAACATGAATGTTGAAGGTAATGTACATAAAAAAAATCCCGCGTTTTTTTGATTGACTATTACAAGTGCCACATTTTGAGCCCATTCTATTCTTTCAGCCTAGGGCCCATAAAATTCTTAAACCGGCAGGAAGTAAGGAAGTCATTGGTATAATAAATATTATTTATTATATTTGTTTTCTATACTATATACTTTAGTATGTTACAGTTTCGCCCCCCCCCCCGCTTTTATTTAATATTTGCAAATTAATATCATGTGCGTATTCTGCAACAAAAATTAATATTTATAATAATTTTAATATACTTATACTGCCCCCTTTAGACATTACCGAACACCGGCGGCAAGTCATGCCCAAGAGTTTGCGAATTTCTGATATAATAAGCCTTGGCTCATTAAAATTGTATAGACAATGAAATTAATATGTCACCTATACCACTAGTAATAATTTGGTGCCCTCGTCCCCAAAAAGAACAAAAAAATACCCGTACAGAAGCCGCTAACGGGTGTATCACCCCCGAATTTTTTTCGGAAATGCAGCACCAAAAGTGTCCATTATTTCGCTTTATATCGTTCTGTGCCCCTTTCCCCCACTTCTGCCGAAAGAATTACCTTTATCTCTCTGCAGAGATGATACGCAATTTTGGCAGGGGGTGTCAAACAACATTAATTTCTTTGGGTTTCGATAATTAAAACGTCAGCCATTTGGAAAGTCCTGCCCCTCCCCCTTGAATAAGGGCGATTGGGACGAGAAGGTTTTATATTATAGGTTCCTTGTGGATATTTTTTTTCTCAACAAAAATATTTTCTTTTCTTTCTGTCTATATCACAGATATTTAAAAAAAATCAGGTTTAATAAATAATTATGAAATTCGAAGATTATCTGTTAAGTATACAAGGAAATGATTAATTTGGTTGGCATTTAATTTTGTCCCTAGAAACATATTAAATAGTGTATGACGTAATAAATAAGTACCATAATCAGTGAAAAATAGAGTTAGTCTATTTGGTAATTTAGAGACTTATAAATGATGACGTCAAATAATTATTTGGACACGCTCTCTACACCCAATATCGTAACATGGCTTTTGAGTAGACAAACTTTTGACCGATATTTATTTTATGCCATTGGCGAAAATTGTAAATTTTTCCGCCAACCGCTATTTGCATTTGTATCAGTGACCTAATCTATGAAGGTGCGCATTTTGTATACTCTATTATTCTGTGCCTTTGATAGCGCGTCCAAATAATTATTTGAAGTCATCATTTATAAGTCTCTCAATTACCAAATAGACTAACTCCATTTTTCACTGATTATGGTACTTATTTATTACGTCATACACTATTTAATATATTTCTAGAGACAAAATTAAATGCCAACCAAATTAATCATTTCCTTGTATACTTAACAGATAATCTTCAAATTTCATAATTATTTATTAAACATGATTTTTTTAAATATCTGTGATATAGACAGAAAGAAAATAAAATATTTTTTGAGAAAAAAAATATTCAAAAGGAACCTATAATATAAAACCTTCTCGTCCTATCGCCCTTATTCAAGGGGGAGGGGCAGGACTTTTCAAATGGCTGACGTTTTAATTATCGAAACCCAAAGAAATTAATGTTGTTTGACACCCCCTGCAAAAATTGCGGATCATCTCTACAGAGAGATAAAGGTAATTCTTTCGGCGGAAGTGGCACAAAACGATATAAAGCGAAATAATGGACACTTTGGTGCTACATTTCTGAAAAAAATTCGGGGGTGATACATCCACTAGCGGTTTCTGTAAAGGTATTTTTTGTTCTTTTTGGGGACGAGGGCACCAAATTATTACTAGTGGTATAGGTGACATATTAATTTCATTGTGTATACAATTTTAATGAGCCAAGGCTTATTATATCAGAAATTCGCAAACTCTTGGGCATGACTTGCCGGCGGTGTTCGGTAATGTCTAAAGGGGGCAGTATAAGTATATTAAAATTATTATAAATATTAATTTTTGTTGCAGAATACGCACATGATATTAATTTGCAAATATTAAATAAAAGCGGGGGGGGGGGCGAAACTGTAACATACTAACGTATATAATATAGAAAACAAATGTAATGAATAATATCTATTATACCAATGACTTCCGTACAGTGCCGGTTTAACTATTTTATGGACCCTAGACTGAAATAATAAAACGGGATAAAAAATGTGGCACCTGCAATAGTCAATCAAAAAAAACACTAGATTTTTTTTTTTTATGTATATTACCTTCAACATTCACGTTTAACAATAATAAAAATGTCTGGGACATTTGTAAATAAACAAGATTAAAATAACGCTTAAATTTTAATATCAAAAGTCTCCTTCAAGATCCTTGTGGGGTTCCAAAATGGCGGGGCGTTAGAAATTATTGGGGGGAAGCACATAGTATATACATTTATACATTGCAATATATGTAAAATCCCAATGTAATTCAAATTTCTGGAGGGGATGAGGGCCGGGCCCAACAAGCCCATATAATTCTGCATCCACTGGCGCACCCAGGTGTTAATGGGGGTTGTAGTTCCCAATTCCGACTTTGTATATTTACATATAATTATATGGAGTTGTAGTTCTGTAACTCCTCATTGAGCTTATAACGCCCCCCCCCCACTTTTAAACTTTATCCCTACGTCCTTGTCTGGGCATATACCCCCTGCTACTTCGCATTTGGCATTAGAGGTTTCACCAAAAAGAGCTTATGGGCGTAGGCTAGATACTTTGGCGCCTGGGGCTAGTGACTGTCATGGTTTTTTAAAGGCTAATTGGCCCCCGGGCCGACCGCCACCTTGCCACCCCACTATCTACATTACTGTTTGAGCGAATTATGCACCCGACCTCCTTTTATTTGAACGGAATATTATGATTCCAGCATTGTCACTAATCCACGTCTTTCAGACGTATGACTGAAAAGCCGCTTCATTATATCCGATACGAATTTCCCTACTTAGAATCTACGTAGACTACAAAATCGCCATCTCCCACCCCTACTCCAAGTACGGACTTTATCCATCATTTAACTCATTGACGTCTTTTTTGAAAAATTACTCTTTTGGGATCGGGGGTGGGGGGGCGTACGCTTTGGAAAACGCTGTAAATAATAAAATTTAAAGATTTATATAAATTGTTTACTGTTCTAATTTTCTATGAAGATTCAATAATAAGTTATTGCACATGAACTTAAAATTAAGCGATGGTGGATTTTCGCCAAATCTGTTGACCCCAAACCAGTTTAGCAAAAAACACCTTTGTAAAGAAATTGTCTTCAGCCCTCACGTTGTTAACTCAATTCTATCGCAAAAAGGTGAAAGCACAGTCTGCCATTCATAAAAATAAAGGGCAGTGAACGAAAGGGGGTAGGAAACTTTCGGGTCAGTCTGTTTAGAAACTGGGCCGTTTGTCGACAGAGGACAGAGAGCATCACATTTTTCCCTGCCTGAGGCTTAAAGATTTAAAGGAATCGTTAGAAAACAAATATGAACATTTTTGCCCAACACATTGAGTGTCAACTAAAAAAGGAAATGTAACACCAGCAGGCCTTTTACGTTAACCTGGATTTCAGTTAAACAAAGTTTGGTTAGTTTTAATCGGGGTCCTGCTGTAGTTATAAATTAGAATGAAATTAACAGATGTTAGTATATGTGCATATCCTGTAAACTGACATTTGGGATTGTATTTTTTAAATTTTATGGGAAATATGCGTTCTAAAAGGTACAGTAATGTCTACCAGTAATAGCTTTTAAGGGACAGAAAAAAAAAACGGAAAATGACAATTGGATGTGTGTAATTCAATGGAGTATTTGCAGGGACTATAAAATATTGTCGATAAGTAGAATGTTGAATTGAGAACGATTACTGTATATTCCAGTTAAGTTTGTGACACCTTTGACCCATTTGTTCAATGTACAACTATGTATTCATATGACAACCTCAAATCCTATTCGGCAAGAGTATTTGTAAATGTATGTGGGTACTTAGACATAATTCAGTTTACTCTATTCACATTGATGCTGCCCAAGTGATTTAGTGTGACTACCAGTTCCTGACCGGTCGTCATGCTTGTAGATCACTTTTTCAGCTGTGATAGAGGCCTAGGTCCTTATTATATTTTAAGGTATTTAGATATCTCTGTTTATGAAAATACCATAAATGATTGTTTTTTCTGAAAGCATATAAACTTACAATAATTGTATAATCTATGAAATTTTAAAAATAATGATATACAATTTTTTTATTTAATGGTCTAAAGTTACGTTGGGATCCAGTTCTATATGTAAATAAACTCTGAATATTAGGATTTAAAACAATAGTATTCGATAAAGGCTGCTCCGAACCTTGTGTACCTGCTCCCAAACAGCATTTTATCTGCTCCAAAACCTTACTAGGCAGTTAACATCCCTGAATCATGTGAAAGGAGTTTTTAAAAACTAAAATTAATCAGTAGTTATCTTAGGTCCACTGTAAGTCCATCTCGGCTCCCTGGCTTAGCTATCTTGTCAATTGAAAACAATGTAGCGAAAGGAATTCATCTTGATGATGTGATTTCAAAATTTATAGAGAACGAAGTCGGGGGAAAAGAAGATTTCAAATACTTACGCTCACAATGTTAAGTAAATAAACTAGAAAATAACCTTTGTTACTGTAATCATTTTATTTTTCCTTTTTTTTAATAATTTCAATGTAGCATGAGGGATGACAAGAAATTTTCCACACCGGGTGCCACCTGCCATTGCTATGCCACTGTGTTCCATAGGCCTTGATGGGTTCGGATTCTTTGAAAAACTGTAGGTCCTGATGCAGCATAACCCTTGTTGTCCTTGCACCATAAAGCACAAGCAAGCAAGGGCAAATCATGTTAGGCTTTCAGTTTCATATCAAATGACTTAACATTTTACATAAGCTTGGTCATGTTCAAACATTGTAATTCGTAACTCAGCCAATCTTTGGTTTTGTAACATTCGTAGAGTTGTTCCCATGCCACCTGGAGAACCTGGAATTATCAGGGAATTTGAAATCATCCCTAAAAGTAAAGTTGGGGTGGGGGGACAAACATTTTCGGTCAAACTCTGAAAAGTCAGGGAAAACCTTTCTAACCTGAATAGCTAAATTTAATGCAATCACACTGCTCACTGTAGTCCTGGGTTTGGTTCTCTAGGCCTTATGAGGTTCTGATTCCTCGGAAAACTGCAGGTCCAAAGGTTTGGATTCCATGGAAACCAACAGGTACGAAGCCAGCATGACCATTGTAGTCCTTGAGCTGTAAAACCACAAACAAATTTCATACAAACATAAGGCTATTTTCCCCAAAACTGAAGTTCAATTCAAAGTTTTATTTGTGATCAGTTGGGGAATTTTGTCCGAAAAGTCAGGAAAAAAACCTGGATACGTCCGAAGTATTTTCTCCACACAGTGAGTGGGAATCCTGCATTTGATCTATGGCCATCTTGCGGATGTGTGCCATACCTAACCTCAAGCAAGGTCTAGGGGGAGGCTTTAACCCCTCTTAAGTTAAATCTTGATTTTTTTTCCTAGTAGCTTGGATTTTTTTATTAAGTTAGAATTTTTTCTCTGTAGGGATTGGATAGGCGGTTGAGAATTCCTCTCCTATATATATAATGTACACAGGAGTGCCATTGATGCTCTATAACACGTAAAATATGCAGAATAGAAGGAAAGAACTCAATATTATAAAAATAACACATTCTAGGGACCCGCTGTTTAGTGAGGGAAAAGGCGTTTTGTTTTTTGGGATCCACATTTTTAAACATAGTGGGTTCTTGGGATCCAGTTTTATGAACACCCAGCGATGCTCTTGTATACACACACACACACCCTCATCATAGTTATGCCTGTGACTTTGTCTTGGAACATCATAAAATTAAACGACTTCAGCAGTTTGGGATCCCACAACCAACAATACTTTAGCTACAGATTAATAGTTGAGTGGAAAAGTTTCACTAAATCTAGTTTTCTCACTGTTGAACAAATGCTTTAAATAAATTTGATTTTTTTAAAAGGCAGATTTTTTTTAGATGCTTTAATAATTATAAAAGAAAATGCTCTTCTTATAATTTATTTGCCCTAATGATGTCATTCACTTCGAGATCAGTCTTTCTGTATTCAGCATCTAGCGTTCTAAACACGGAAATGAAAAGGGTTTTGAAGGATAGCCCTGTGGGATATTTACTGAATTAAAAAAATCGCAGCCTTCCCTTCTCCAAGGCTTGCAGTTAATTTTTAATCAGAACCATAAGGCCTGACATTGTAGCAAGTTCTCCCCGCTTTTCTCCCTTCGATGGTAATGAACTTGTTAGTTCAATAGAGGTTTGAGAGAAACATCCACTCCCGGTAGCAGAAAATGCGAGACAGGAGACGGACGTTCCAGATTTTTCAGCAGCCTACAGATTATTTTACAAAACTGGCTATGGAAAAAAAAATCTTCGAGCCCGATTTGCCAAAAACAAAGAAAATAAACACGTTTGTGAGCGATCTTTTTCTTTTACCCATCTTCCAACATTTTGTTCACTAAGCTAAGGCAGCTACACACATAGCTATTCATTGTAGGGAGAAGCGAGAAAAACCGCCCGTGTATGTGTTGAAAATCCGCGGGTTTTATGTCCTTTGCCATCATCTCAAGCAGGATTGAGAAACAATTCTTTTGGTCTCAACAGGAAATGACGGCGCGGGAAAACCTGTGTGTGGGCACACAGTGAAAATCTGGGCGGTAAAATCCGTACGATAAATCGGCACGTGTAGCCAGCCGCCTTTATTTTTCCTATCCCAACTCCCTCTAAAGTACAGGAACACCTAACACCTGTTGCAAAATGGGCGGTTCGGTTCCGATGGTACGGGGAGAATTCCACATTTTATTATCCCTTATCTATACTGGTTATCAACTGAAGCATCTTTTTACTAGAACACAACTAGCGTTTTCACTATTGCATCGAAATTGCAGCAAAGCTGGAAAAAATTTCTTGTTGGATTGTAATGAAAAAATTCTTTTTAAAAATCTGAAAACGCATTGTTCGAGATTTTGTACTGGTAAAAAGTTGCAGTATAATTCCACCTCAGATGTTAATATTTTAGATTTATTAAAAAAAAAAAGATCTTTTAAACCCATAAGAAGGAACACGTGATAAATTAGAAAACATTGAACAGAAAATTAATGAGGAAATGGCTACAAATATGACGTGTAATTCAAACAATGAAACCAATTAATCTTCAAGAAAACGCAAAATATCCGATATCTCTGAAGATGGAACAGCTAGCGAAGACATTTCTACAATTGAGCAATTATTGCATACCGTAACGAGAAACTAAAATTTTGTTTTTACATACATATACAGTCAAACTTCATTAACTTGCATATGAACAACTTGGCATACTTGTGATTAAATCTTCATATAAAATAAGGCTTTTGGTTTAAAAAAGACTTAATAATTTCTTCCATTTTAAACAGGGGAAATGAAAATTAAGGGGCTAATTAACAAATTCTGATAGGGCAGACATCGAAATCACGTCGTCTACTCCGACCTTGAACTAGTGCACATGGCCGGAGTCTAAAAATAGATCTTAGAGGGAGAAAGAGAGTTTGGTTCTGATTTCAGTTCGCAGTCCACTTATTTTTCAATCTATTTAAGTAGTGGGAATGCTAAGTTGTCTGGATTATGGATGGTATATTTAGAGATTCAGGGGTTATTGCCAGGGCTGTCCTGAAGAAAATTATTGAGAGTATGCGGTGCTGTCTTAATTAAAGAGTATTGAAATTGCGAGGTTACTGGACTTGGTGACGTCACCGCGCTTAGTGACATTTATCTGGTCGTCTCTATCCTAGCCTTAGGTGGCAGTTACCACTTTCATCAGTTTTTCATTCCTCTCCTGGTCATACGCAGGATATTATTTTGAGGCTTGGGGGGTTCAGGGGTTTTTCCTCATTTCCTCCCATTCAAGTTTGTAAATGACTAGAAAAAAAAAAGACTGAACTTTGTTGAAAATTGCCCAAAAACCAGTAAATACAAAAACTTTGAGAGTATGCAACGCTTACTCGGTATTTTTCAAAATTTCTTGGATAGTACGTGGTGTACACAGCGCCTACCCTTTGGGGGGGACAGCCCTGGTTATTGTGAACAATGTGAAAACCCCGGAAATTCCGGGATGGATCTACGGTCCCGTAAAGAGAGTCGTCGTGCCCCCCCACATTTTAAGATGATGCAAAAACTGATTTGAATTTGAGCTGATGCTATTGCTAATTCACAACATTTTACATAACGAAGCACATTTTAATGGCATTTAACATGCAATGCATATGGCAGGAAAAAATTTAAATCATGGTGGGGGGAGAATTTGAATTTCTCTCTAGGTCACTTCAAATAAAGTAAAAAAATAAAGGCATCCTATCTTTTCATGGACCCATGTTTTTTTTTTTAATTTCTGTCATAGTACTTAACAAAAATAAAGCAAAGCATTCTTAGTTATATTTTAATTAAAAGGAATTTGAATGAAGTGCATTTATTTATTTTTTTGGGAAAAGTGTAATAATTTTAATGGCATTCAACGTTTAATTAAGAAAGTAAAATCTTATTTGTCATTTTTTTTTCAATAAAAATTAAGTGTTGCAGTAATAAAAGCCACAGCTTGTTTGTTTGGCTTTTTATGGCGCAAGCATCTGGCTATACTGAGCCGCTAAGCAGCTTTGTTTTTCAATTCATGTGAAAGTCTCTATTATTTTGAATGTTTAAATTACTGAAAATAATATTAAATATTTTAGTTTTAATATTATATTTCACAAATTTCTATGTTTATTAAAACTAAAAATTTTTGATAAAATTATTCATAAGCTGCCTGAGTATTTTATTAAAAATATATATATATATATACTGTAGATTATTTTCAAATACCAAAATCAGTCTCTCAGACTCTGATTTCCCTGAAAAAATTTCTGCTACTGGCCATCCATTAGAAAAATGGGGGTAAATAACCACTGCATCATTTCCCTGTTGAAAGTGATTCAGGAAACACACATCTGGGTGATCTCATCACTTCCTGTTTCCTAATCTCCCTTCTCCTTGGAAGTCCAAAAAGTTCAAGAGCAATTATTGGTTTACAACTTATTCATCCTAATCCATTTATTTTTTCCCCATTGTTTCCTGTGCTGAAAGAAAGGCATTGGTTTTATTAAGTGGTGATTGGGAAGTGTTTCCATTGTTTAAAGTTTAAATAATGTATATTTAAAATATAAGATGAAAGGAAAATTGTATAAAACGGTGGTCAGACCTGCAATGTTATGCGGGGCGGATACGTGGCCAATTACAAGAGCGCATGAAAGGAAGATGGAAGTGGCTGAGATGAGAATGTTGAGGTGGATGAATGGCGTTACAAGGAGGGATAAAATAAGGAATAACCTAATTAGAGGTACGGTCAAGGTTGGACCCATAGGAAGAAAAATACAAGAACATAGGTTAAGATGGCTTGGGCATATGGAGCGGAGAAATGAGGAATATGTGGGAAAGGTATTGGATAAGCTGGTGGTAATGGGTAAGAGGAAGAGGGGAAGACCACGGCTGAGATGGAAGGATAAAGTGACGTAAGATCTGGAAGAGTATGGATGGAGTAGAGAAGAGGCATTGGATAGAAGATTGTGGAAGAGAAGATTAAAGGACCATAACGCCGACCCCATATAACATGGGAAATGGCAAAGCGAAAGAAGAAGATTTAGAATATAAGATTTTATGTATTATCTATTTTTCTGACAAGTGCCTATTGATTCTGAAAATGGGAAATAATATTTAAAGAAATGTTTTGCTGTATTTTTCAAGCTAGTTATTCGTTGTAAATCAACTGTCTGTTATTTTTTCCTTAATCATATATTGTATATGGTATGTATCGCCTTAACTTTTTTGGTGAATAATTCTTGTTGTCCGCACGCTATAAAATTTCAATGGACCATATATTGTATCTCTTTTGAAGTGTAAGAAATAATTTTAAGTTAATGATTTAAAAGTGAACATTAGTGTATATATTAAATAATCTAAAATTCGAAAAATGTGCGTTCTTTTGAATTCTATTTTTAATAAATTTAAGTGTGGTACGTTTATCAACAGTAAATATTCCTGTGTAGAATTATCTGTTAGTGAAAATTTTTGGATGTAAGAAATGCTTATTTCCGTATAAGCATCATCACTTCCCACATGTAAATTATGTATGTAGGTAAATAAAAATACAAAGAGATGGTTTGAAAATTCCGTAATTGTAAAAAACAAAATAGCTGACACAATCCTCCCTTCTGTAAATGGACAGAAAGAAAGTGAGAAGTCCTGTTTCATCATTTATCACACATAGAAATAATGTCAAAATATTGGCAAATAGTGATTTTCTGGAAACAATAAATCAGCTAGGAGGTATTAAATGAGAAAATTGATAGAAAGCAGCTTCTATGCAATGCACAAAATATTAGTTATTTTCACAAGAGGTGTAATAAGAAAAAGATGGATAGGCCAAAATTAACTAATTTATGCAAAGAAAGAGATATGAATAATTTAGATTGGAATACACTTGAGGAAAATACATATGAATGTGAAATTTTAAATTCTCTGCATTTAAAGTTCTGTTTTCGTATTATTATTTTTATCTTGGATATTTCTCGTTATAACAAAATTTCCAAAAAGTCACTTTGTTAAGTCGGAAATTTTAACGGTATTCGAAGAGGTGGGGGATGTTTTCACTTTCACATAATAATGGATTTTTTTTGTTGTGTTGTCATTTTAATAATTTTGGTAAGTTTGATCTGTAATACAAAATGGACGCATTTAAAATTAGATTGCTAATGTAACTTTGAATTGTACTTTTATTCCTCATTATGGAGGTTACCTGTAGATTCCTCTAAATCAATGGTTCTCAACTTTTTTCGAGCCGCGACCCACTTTTATTGTAGCCAAGTAATCCATGGCCCCCGTTTTTAGTAACCAAAACTTTTTTAGTAATCCCTCACTCTGTCCGCCGCCGACACATTTGCATAATAAAAGCATTTTTAACAAAGTAAAGAAAACATGGTAAATGTAAAATTATATTGTATTCATTATATTATTTTCATTATATTAATGTATATTATAGATATAAAGTTAACAACCATTAGTAAAATATTGCAATGTGTGTAGCCATGTTGAAATATAAAAGCGTTGGAAACATTTGGTATGAAATTCCTTATAAAAATAATTGCAACTAAAAATAGTTGTGGCGACCCCCTAGAAAGTTATTCGCGACCCCCAGGTTGGGAACCACTGCCCTAAATGTTAAAAAATAGGCCCTGCCAACCATGGTGTCTAGTAGCAATGTTTCACTTTGGAGTAAGTTGGAACCTCCAGGACTGAAAAGCTACTTTCTCGTGGGACATGGAAGGTCTTATTGTCATCAATTTTCAAGAACACAGCGATCAGTACAACACGCTATTTTATTTTTAGAAAGGAACTGAAACTTGCAATTCACAGGAAAAGAGGAGGAATACTGCCAAAAATAGTCTTTTTGTACTGTGACAATGCTTGTCCCTATACAGTAATTGCGGTGGCTATGGCTTGAATGTTTTCCATGTTCTCCTTGTAGCCATGGTCTGTTATTTTCGCATCTTCAGTCCACATAGAGATTCAACACCAGTGTTTCCGGAATACTTAATAGTCTGTGGTGGATTATTAAGTTCTGTGCAGGATCTTCAGGAATTTACAGGAGCAGAAATAACGAAACGATGTAATATCACAGTAAGGAGTAAAATTTCAATGCTGATAACAAAATTTCTAAAATTGACAGTCTTGCCAATGTCCTAAGTAATTAAAATCTTCACCGTGATTGTAAAAAAACTTGGTACTGGATGCTTTTTTTTTATTAAATAACCGTCCACCAAACAAAAGTATTTAGCTTGCAATTGCTAATGGTCAGTTGGGCCAAATACCATTAATCAGAATTGACAACCTTAGTTTTAGACAATACACATTTTTTTAACCTCCTCCCTCGGGGAGGTCCTATCCCTTCTCTCAGTAGTCCATGATGAATAAAGGAATGCTTAAAATGGTCTGTGGAAACTGAAATAATTTTAAAGTGATCCTCACATGGAATACCAAAGTTTATGAAACACTGCGCTATGCTATTTCTCTAGTTTACCTCTAATGATGAGGCTAAAGGAGCTGTACAGCCCTAGATTTGGGAGTAACTGAGAAGTTTCTTTTCCTAAGGAATATAGAAGCTAGTGAAATGAAACAAGAAGTGCATCGACTTGCAGGTTGAAAACGGGTGTAACTGGTATCTTTATTTGATCATAGCTACCTGTATTAAAGTGTATGTTTACTTATTAGTTGTGTACTTTTTTTTTAATTTTTACGAGTCTCTGCAGCCTCTATAGTGGTAACACATTCAAGTAACCTGCTGTGCTTGTCTTTAAAATTAATATAGAAACCAGTTGAACAACTATCGGAACTTGAAATTTAACTTTCAAATATGAAGTCTGATATAAAAACGCTTGTAACAGAAATGCTGTACTAGCTTCTTTGAATTGATAAATTAAAATTAATTCGATGTTTAATATTGTTATTATATTTTATAATGAGAAATGGGTGTGCATTTATTTTTATCTTTTCAAATTTGAGAACCCTCTATGAGTGACTTTAAATAAATATATTTGATGCACATTAGAATCTGTAACATCCAAAGTTATTTGAAGGGGGCCCTTGATGAACAATAGGTTAAGAAACTTAGGGAAAGAATTAAATCCCAGAATTTTTTTCTAGGCTTTCACGATTTTATTTGAATGAAAGTGTTTTTTTCTTAAATCAAAGTAAATTTCATGGTATGAATTAATTTTTTCTTGATATCTAATGTTTACGACACTGGTAAACAGCATTTTTTTAATTATGAAAGTAAAAGCAAACTACAATTTGAAGAAAGAAGCAGTCGTAAGAAAAAATAACTACCATTTTGTGTGGGTGTAATTTACAGAAAATTTTTTTTAAAAAGTTTTGAGGAGTAAATGAACAATTTATTATCAGTTGAGACTTAACACTTGAATATTCGTAAATATTTCATGGTTAAAGATTAGGTTCAGCAGTGGCCCATCGTTTATTTACTTCTACAGACATTTGTGCCAACTGAAAAATTATCAACAAAATGAAAGTGCGGTAAGAACAGATACCCATTTCATACATAGTATGGTGTAGTCGGTTCTTACATGAACTCTATCCATCATGTTATACATGATGCATATGGTTATTATAATGTTATTTACCTTTTTTTAAATTATATTTTTTTTATTTCAGTACAATTGTTCCATGGAGAGTTTTTCGACAAACCCTGCATCAAGTCCATTCAATAAGTTCCGGACTGGAGGCCATGGCACTCAAGTCCACTATTGATCTGACTTGCAACGATTACATATCTAACTTTGAGTTTGATGTATTTACAAGGTATGGCCCACCTTTAATATTAGCGTGTCATTGACACATTTGTGTATATGTGTGCGCCTTAATGGGCACTGTTTAGTGGTGTGGTGTGATAATACATTACAGGCAGTGGCATAGGGAGGGGCTCAGAGAGCTCAAACCTCCCATTGGATAAGAGACGTGGAAATATTCGACGAAACAATACGCAATATAAATAAGAGACAAAAAACGCTATAAAAACGTATTTATGGCAAGATTGAATTCAATCTATGCGTTTCGGGCAATAAAAGTCCACCCTTCTTCGGGAGTGAACACGGTGGAATATTGTCTCCCATTGGATGGCAAAACATATTTTCTGTAATGCCGCATCACATAATCTTTTTTTTAAAACCATTTGACCCCCCTCCCCCCACCTCCTCTGCATGAGTTTTGAATTGCTGTGCTACTGCATACAGCGTTTACCTGCAATCTGGAATTGTCAGGTAATTTGAAATTGTTGCTACATGTTAGGGAAAAACGTGATTTTTTGTTCACGGCCTGGGAAGTTTTCTTAACTTATATTTTGAATCGCTAAATTTCCCACGAATAGGAAGTCATTTTCCCCGCAACCGAAATTTAGTTGAAAGTTTTGTGGCTGGGCAGTGAATATCGTAAATGCATCTTTCAAAGGTGTTATCTACAGTAGTGGACAAAATTGTGGAAACCCTTTGAAAAAAGATTATTTTAGAGGTTTGATGGCTAATAACACCACTTTTTTTTGTACCAATACTATAAAATTATATATCATTGGAAAGGTAATTTAATCAAGATTGTAATGCAATAACATTTATGAATCGTATTTTAATAGAACAGCATTCATAAAGAAGAAAGGTGATATACATAGAAAAAATGAGATATACAAAAATGTTCACCATACCAGTTAATACTTAGTTGGGTAACCTTTAGCCTTAATTACGGCCTTACAACGCTTTCCCATGGAGTGAACCAAGTTCTTTAGTTCTGCAGCTGTTATAATATGAAACCAAGATTGAATTATTGCTTCTGTTAATTGTGTTTTATTGCTGGGTTGCTTCCGACTAACAAGCTTCTTTAGCCGGCTCCATAGATTTTCGATGGGGTTAAGGTCTGGGCTATTTCCAGGCCATTCCAGCAGTTGAATATGATGATCTTGAAACCATTTTTTGCACACACGAGCAACATGACATGGAGCTGAATCCTGTTGAAATATAAATGCTTCATTATCTTGGAAAAGATCACATGCAGAAGGCTGCAGCTTGGGCTCAAGTATTTCATTTATGTATCTTTGGGCATTTATATTCCCATTGATCACGCAAATTCTGCCCACACCTCTTGATGTTATACAACCCCAAATCATAACACTAACTGGGTGTTTCACGGTAGGTGTAATGCACTCAGGATGGAAATCTTCTCCAATTCTTCTCCATACGTATTTTACGCCATCACTACCAAACAGTGAGATTTTGGTCTCATCACTCCAAATTACACTGTCCCATTGTTCCGTTGTCCAGTTAACATGGGTTTTAGCCCAGTTTAATCTTTTCAACCTCTGTTTGACAGACAAAAATGGCTTTTTTCGTGGAATTCTTGCATTTAGACCACATTCATGCAGTCTGCGCCGAACAGTCCTTGCACTTAACTTCACATTGCATTGCGCCATTTCACCTTGTATACACAGAGATGATTTTTTCCTGTCACCTAGGCACTGTCTTTTAATTCTTCTATCATCACTTGCTGTTGTGCACCTTTTTCTGCCTTTACCAGTCTGGTTTTGTAATGACTGAGTCTCCTTATACTTCTTCAAAAATTTAGAAATGCCACCTTTAGTTAAGTTTCCCCCAATATTTCTTCTAATTTCTTCATAACTGTAGCCTTGTTCACTTAATATTACTATTTTACATCGCTTCCTAGGTGACCAGTCAACTCTTTGCGCCATTTCTTTAATTTTATTACGTTTTACAAGCACACTAAATCAAAGAGCACAAAAAAAAAACAACCAACTTGATAGCAATTACAGAACACACTGATAAATGTCCTGTAACCTGTTGGCTCATTGCCAAAACAAGAGAAAACATGATTGGCTCATTGCCAAAACAAGATGACACCTGATTGGCTCTGTAAACACTCATGCTCATTGGCCACATTCAAATGAAGGAAAGCTACTTCATATAAATGTAAGCAAGCTGTGCTTCTTTTTTCTGGTTATTTGGCTATAACTTTTGATAGAATACAGATAATTGAACAAATGTTATTGCATTACAATCTTTATTAAATTACCTTTCTAATGATATATAATTTTATAGTATTGGTACAAAAAAAAGTGGTGTTATTAGCCATCAAACCTCTAAAATAAACTTTTTTCAAAAGGTTTCCACAATTTTGTCCACTACTGTATGTTAATACACGTAAGTCATAGTGTTAATTTCTACTTTTCTGACAGGTTTTCATTTTTTTTTATCTTATTTTGATGGTAACCAGATTTTTTATAAAACCCCAGTTATAATGATTAGAAGTGCAGATTCCTTCACCCGTGTTATAAACAGGTTTGTCTGTATTATTTAGTAGTGCAAAAGAATCTAGAATTATGTGTAGATAAAAAACAGGAATTATAAGTATTGTAAATTTATTCTATGCCCATCATTGTAATTACTTTATTTTAGGCTATTTCAACCATGGTCAACGTTATTAAGAAATTGGCAAATATTAGCAGTCACTCACCCTGGTTACGTTGCATTCCTTACTTACGATGAAGTTAAAGCTAGGTTGCAAAATTACATTAGCAAACCGGGCAGGTGAGTTCCATAAATTAATGCTGACATCAGTGTTACGTCTGATTTGTGTGAAAGCTTGTTTATCATGCGTGGAGAAAACGACATTTTCTGATTTTTATTGAGTGTTTCTCATTTTAGTTACGTCTTTCGATTAAGTTGCACAAGGCTGGGGCAGTGGGCAATAGGTTACGTCACATCTGAAGGTAATATCCTGCAGACCATTCCTCAGAATAAATCATTATGCCAAGCTCTGTTAGATGGCTACCGGGAAGGCTTGTGAGTAATGTCTTCATTACTGAACTTACACAACTTTTTTTTTTTTTTGAGGGTTAGCTAATAAATAATTATTTGTCTGTTGGAGTAATCAAGGAGAAACAAGGTTGTAGAGAATGCAGTTTAAATTATAAATTTGACGACCATTTTTCACTGTCGATAGATTCAATCTACCAACAGTGTTTGGCAAGTTTTTGTAATTTCGACAGCTTATTGTGAATTTCTTCCTTTTTTGATTATAATGTGTCCAATGCTTACGTTATTTTACATGTATTTGTTTACACATGATGCACTTTTTCTACTTGCTAGCTATCTCTTTCCTGATGGAAGAAATGTTAACCCAGACTTAAGCTGGGCCGTTCAGGCTACACCTGAAGACCACATCAAAGTCACGCAGGAACAGTATGAACTTTACTGCGAAATGGGATCTACATTTCAACTCTGCAAGATATGTGCCGAAAACGACAAAGACATCCGTATCGAGCCTTGTGGTCACCTGTTATGCACACCATGTTTAACGTCTTGGCAGGTTCGTTTTAAATTCTTATACTTAATTGTTCTGCATTGATATTTGGACTTTGTCAAAGAATTCCTCAAAGTATTTGCATAGTACAGTGGACATTGTATTTTTAATTGTGGGTTCAATTCCAACAGTACTGTAGCAATGGTCGCCAACCTTTCGGACCTCATGGACCACTAAATTCATAATTTTAAATCCCGCGGACCACATTTCGTGAATTTAGTGCAATATAAAGGTGGAAATTGTCATTCAGAATATGAGAATTTCTTAGAATATTATTTTTGTTTTATTATTAATAAAATATTAAAATGCACATAATGTCCAGATTTTTCTCGGGGACCACCAAAATATTCACGCGGACCACTGGTTGGCGACCGTGATACAGAGGTAATAGAATTATAAAATGGTTGTGGCATTTAAAAGTGTTTAAAGGTGCTTAATTGTGAGCAAAAAAAAACCAAAAAACGCTGTTTTATTAAAACTGTGCATTTCAGTTGTAGCAAACTTTATTTTAAAAAAAAAAAAATGTGAAGCTATTTTTTATGCGAGCTAAAATTATTAGGTTTCATTGATTGTTTATTATTTTGTTGCTAATTTTTTTTAAAGGACTCTGAAGGCCAAGGTTGTCCATTCTGCCGAGCAGAAATTAAAGGCACAGAACAAGTCGTCGTGGACCCGTTTGACCCAACTGGTCGAACTTTTAAACGTAGTGATATCATTCATGTCTCACAACTCAGCAACCTTATTGAAGTTGATGACGATGAAAATTTTGAGGCATGTCATTGTTAATTATTATACTAATAATTACTTTTATGCCAATTATTTAAGTTTGATATATTTCTTAGGTAATCTGTTATGCAAAACAGTGTTTTTAAATCTGACGAATTGTAAATTAATTTTGTTAATTTAAAATCGGCTAATGCATTTTTTATTAAGAGAGAGATTTAGTAGGATGTGTTAATTGCTAAATTTTTTCAATTGTTGCGTATGAAATTTTTAATTACATGTCATGGAGCATCCTGTTGTTTATGATGACAGCTGTTGAGCCCACCTGGCTTGGTTTGATTCCCGAGTGAGTTTAGATGTGTGTAAATGTATTGTGGTCTGATAATCACATTAAGTTGTTGCTCTTTTCATTGCTATCTCAGCATCATGCAGTCTTATAGGAGTGATTATGTTACGGAATTTCCTTAAATTACGGGAATTTCAACTTGCCTCTTCCGGGATTTCTTTTTAAAAATTACAAAATTTTCGTTTTGGTCCCTATAATTTTTTACATTCCTTTGGAAATTAGTGTCTTTACCAAAAATATTACGTAACTTTTCAGGGAATTTTCTGGTATGTTCAGGGAATCTGGTTTAGATTTACAATCATCCCTGAGTTTTAGAATCTGTAAAAAATAAATCGTGTTACTAAGACATGGAACTTAAGTAAAAAAAAAAATCTAAAGTTATAAGCAAGCATACAAATACATAAATAACTAAAACAAAACTAGTGTTTAAAAAAATATTTTACTTCACCATATCTTCTTAATGGTTATTTAATACAGTAGAACACAACTATTTCGAAAATCACCATATCTTGAAATTTATGTATTTCCTTGCATTTTCAGCCTAAATTTAATGTATATTTTCCTGATCTCGAATAGTTTTCTTCCAAAACCCAGGGTTTCTATTGGTCTGTAGAACCTGAAATTATCAGAGAATTTGAAATCATTCCTAATGTTTAGGGAAAACCTTAACTTATGTTTTGAGTAGCTAAATGTGAAACCGTTTTCTCTGTAACCAAAGTTCAGTTGAAAGTTGCTTGTGATTGGTTAGGAAATTTTGCGGAAAGAGTTGAGGTGGGTGGGGGGGAATCTGGAAGTCGGGGCATTTTTTCCTCCAATGTGAGCTGAAAACCTCTGTACTGTCTAACGCTAACGAGATGAGCCCTGATGAAACTATTAATCAAACCTGGTCGATTTTGTTTTTGTGGGGGAGTTCGGAAGGCCACGCGATACGTATAGCAATGATAGGTTGTGTACAAACTGGGTTAACAAAGGTCCTCATGCTACTACCCGTACCCTATTTGGATCAGTTAACTGTTCGAAGTAAAATTCGTGGGGCAACTTCTGGGGATCAACTTGCCAGCGTTAAACAGTATCTTGAATTATAGATGAAGGGTAAACTACAAATTTAAAAGCCTTTTAGAAACATCCGTTCCATAGCAACAGTTACGACATCATGTGGAACACGGACATAACAAGTGCAAGTCGTATATTTTTTGGAAATCCATAAAGGGACCGTGACACCTGTTGGCTCTTTGAATAAGGACCTGAGAATTCAGACAATGGGGATTTAAGGGGGTGAATTATAAGCAAGTGTGATGTAAATGATGTCAGCCATAAGAAACTATTAACAGTCTATTTTTGTTGAAGATATGTTGAAAATATTTTTTTTATACCTACACTTGCTATTACATATTATTAAAATACCTCCAGTCAATCCTATATATATAAGAACCTCTATCTCAATTTTTCTCATTCCTGCAACACTCAAGATAAAGTTCCAATGTATATTTCTGTATGCAGAATTATTCTATGCCTATAGCTAACTATATGCAGCGAAGCCCCTCATTAGTGAACAATCGCCACACAGAAAAATTTGTCTGTGAAGTTGGTGGGGGGGGGGTGTCATTTTGAAGTAGGTGAAATATTACATTTCAATCATTTAAATAATTCATTAGCAAATCTTGTATTTTTGATTACATAAGGCAAGTTAAAGACGATAAACGTAAGTATTTGTTGAATATAACAAATAAATTTGCAAAAAAAATATTAGATAGTAAAATTTATTTACCTTGGGAGAAAAAAATTGATTAATAGCTTGTAGGTTTTGCTCACCACTCCTCCTCCTTCAAAATGTATTTTTAATTGCGAGATTAAATTCACGGTTTTTCCGTCATTATGCTTACAGAACCTGTTTAATAGCCAAGTAAACGATAATAATAAATTTGAACTGTGATAGTTTTGTATTGATCATTTAGTTTAGCACAGTGTACCACTATGTGATTTATTAAGAAATAGTCATTTGAATCGGCATATCCGAGTCAGTTGCCACTCTTTGTTAATTCGAAGAAAATTCTCCCTAGCTTTTATCCTTAGTTTTCTGTTGTGAAAAATGCCTCTAGTGAAGGCCGAAATTCAAGTGTATTTTGTCCATACACGGGTTCTAATCAAATGGAATGAATCATGAAAACAGTTCCCGTATCTGAGGGTGACTGCTAAGGAGGGGTCTAAAATACATTACTATAAATCTGTTTCTATTGAGGAATTTTTATCTGACCGTAAAACCGTAGTGACTGTATTTGAGGGGTGTCTGTTAAGAGGGGTTTTACTGTGGTATGTTCGTGACCCCAACTACATTCTATATTATGTGTTCAAGTATATCCTATATTTATATCTGCATTCAGCTGTATCTTATAGTCATGTATCTGTATGTATCCTGTTAATAGATATTTATATGATTTTTAGGATCCAAATACTTGGACCTCTTGTTTACAGGCATTAGCATTATCACCTCGTTCAGACATTTCTGATGGAAGTAGGGTATGTTAAAATTATATATGGTCCATTTTATTACTTTAAGAAAATTTACTTAAATTTATTTAGGGACACATCTTCGTAACCTGGGAAAAAAAAGAAAAGAAAACCTTAAATATTAGCGAATGTGTGTGTGTAAAAAATTATTGCATTAGAACGAATATCAAGTATTTCCATTAACACGCAAAGTGCATTTTTCATGAAGGTATATTATTATAGCTAAAAGTATTGTGCATTTTCTATAATCATGAATATTAAAATGCATGGATATTGGAATACTTAACATGTTACATGTTGAATCACACACACCTAAAAATTTCCATAAGCTGTGAATTCAAAGTTTATTTAATGTGTTTGTTACAACATTTCTGTGTGGAAGTTTAGTAATTTTAATCTTCCATTTTTAGTCGAATAGCCGATCGCCAATGGTGTCTCCACGAGCTTCACCTCAGTCTACTCGACGACCACCGACTAACGCTCCTCCTCCAGTTCCTCCTCGTCATACCTCACCGACTAGCACCCCTGGGCAATCTCCAGGCTCTTCCCCTCGGTATTTATTATTTTTAATAATGCGCAATATTTTTATAGTTGCATAATTTATATTCTCAGCCAGTTACGATTAAGCAGAAATATCACCGCAAGAACACTTATTCAATGACAGCTGCTTTCTGTTGGTTTTGTATTTTGATGACTAACTTTATTTAATCGAAATAAAAGTTTCGCATTTTTAGAAGCACTTGAAAACCATGTATTCATTATCATAGTAATCATTGAGTCTTCGAAGGAGATGGTTTCTACAATTTTTTATTACTATTAATCGTACAATAATTTTTCTTAACTGGAAAATAACTATAATGAACTCTCTCCCTAATTTGGGGTCTAAAAATGAGTAAGGCAAAATCTACATTTATTAGCGGGTTTCAATAGATATTGAACCCACTATTGCTTTTGGTTTTTCTGTCTGTACGCAATAAAAAGGGTAAGGTAAAGGTCTTCCGTAAGTACAATAATGATGGTTGTTGTTAACGCTGAAAACCTACCGAGTTACTTGAGAATTGGAGAGTTGCGAATTAGAGAGTTGCGAATTAATGTTAATTGAAACCCGCTAAATTTAAATATCGACCTTAGGTGATTTTTATATTTAAAGTTTTATTGGATCTGTTGTGAATAAAAAATGTGGCAATCCTATATACTATGGCATGTAAGTCAACTCTTCAAATTACACTGTGCCACATCCTAGTACAATCATGGCACTAAAATGTTAGTAAAATTTCAAGAATTCATATCATAGGGTCAGTAGAAAAAAAGTTTCTATTTTAAATATATTATGACGTAAATGACTAAATATATATCAGACATTGATATGGCAGTTTAAAGATTATATTGCGGTGAGGTGGTGATAGTGCATTAGGCAACCATGTGAATGACCTGGAGTTTGATTCTAATAAGTATCCAATGCTTGTGGTTTTTTCCATAGAGGCACTGTCAGTGTTCGATGCCAAAGAAGTTTGCATTCTTTGGTAAAATGTAGTCCCATCACAGCGTGACTTTAGATGTCTTCGTGCCCTGAAACAATCACTTTAAAAATTTTGCATTATAGAAGTTAACAAAATTACGGATTTTGCTGAAAATGCACTAAAATTCTCCACGCCGTATCAAATAGTCATAGAATTCTAAAATTATGTACTAAAGTTTATAAATTTCCAGAGATTATTAAAGCATGTGGTTGCATATATAATGAATTCCTATTGCTGGGAAATGCAGTGTCATTAGATATTATAGATCAAAAGGCTAATGCCATTGGGCATGCCCACAATTTCTATGTCCAAGTACTACTCCTTTTAATTTGTAATAGTCCTGGAAAAGAAACTGATTTTGCCTTAATCTGGAATCAAACCGTTGACTTTCGGGTTGTAACCCCCATTCTCTGAATGATCTACACACACACATTGGTTTATTCGTGAATTTATGTAGGGGCTGGTGTCACCGACACTATACAACCCTTTCCCCTATAGTGTCACCGACATGTCATCCTACAACTACATGTGTGCAAAACTGCACTCTGACAGTATGCATTGCATTAGCATGGTGGTAATCCAGTCATCTAATGTACCATTAACAGTAGGGGGTAATCTACCAAAGAGGTGGTGGTGGTTTTTTTTTTTGCCAACTTGCACCTAAATGTTGTAGTTGAATCAGAAAAGTTGTTTTCAAGTTTACAAGAAATTCTGGTCAGAAACAATCAACTCTGTGCAATGTTATTTAAATAATTTTCATCGACCGGATTCTTCATTGCCGGTGTGTACACCATATTCAGCCTTAAAATCAAATTCCTTCCTCTCTGGCTCACTAATTGATTGATATATTCATCAAATGCCTTATATTTGTAGCATGGAGTCTATTACGAATATACATCACTTTTCCAATTTTATTTGGAGCTTTTCGGTGAATTGCTCAGCAATTTCTCTACTCAAATTCTGGTTAGCATTGCCTTTCGGCAAAAAGCCTAGTGACAGGTGAATCACTGATTAATAGATGCCCAATGATGCCAAACTAAAGGAATGCTTACCGGTTGATTGCTCACCGTAGCCCAGAGTTTGTTCCCTAGACTTTAAGTGATTGTGCTTCCTCGAAAAAATGCAAGTCCACAGCTGTATGGTGTACCTTCATCTATCACGTTGCCAGATTCACTCCTAATGTAAACAGAGAATGCCGGTTTTCTCTCCATTGTAATTCAGGGTCTGATATTCTTGGTGGCAGAAGTTTAGATTCCTCAGCAAAGTGCAGGTCATAGCTCAGCATGACCTGTGCTGTCCTTGTGTAAAAACACAAACAAATACTGAATTAGTGAATAGTTCAGCCTACCCAACGTCATTTGCTGAATTGGTTAATGGAGTTTAGACACTCCTACCAAAATCTCCCTTCTTATTTTCAGAGATCATGCTTTGACATCAGTATCGGAAATAAAACTATAAACATTGCTAGGTTGGTTAAAGCACCGGAGAACAGCAGAGATATGGAATAGATGCAATTACCATTCCTGAAAGTGAATGGAATGTTTCTCTGATTTCTATTCTATGAGTGATGACTTGTTTTATGACTGATTTAGAAGAATAAGCATGAAAGTATACATTCATTCTTTTAATTCTAGACTGATAGACATTATTAAAAATTATGCCTACATTTGAACTGCACCATTTATCTAGGTAGTAATAATATGGTAAGGAGGATGTTTATAACCTCTCCTACTCCCCATTCCATGTACCTCCATCCCATTAGCACTGAGAAGATGGAAAAAATTTTTGATGATATTCTTCAACTGTTAATAAACAAGCTGGGCAAATAGTTACATTTTTTTTAGTAGTTCATTGCATGTTGTTGATTTTTCGTATTTTTAATTTTTAGTCATTTGTTCGGGTCCAGAGATGATTCAGGCAGTGGCTCTTCAGTGACTGTGACAATCACACCAACAGACTCTCCAGAAAGTTCTGGTTAGCTTGTGGCCTTTTGCTCATATATTTGTAGTGTCATTCATACTGATTGTTCGTAGAAATGAAACTGTAGCTGTCTTGTCTTTGTTTTGTGTAAACGTTTTGAATAAAAGTTTTGTTCCTGAAATTACCCAGTGTCTTAGCAGAACATTTCTTTATTTCTTTATGATTTGGGTGTATAATTTCATAAATATGGATGTTAATTGCGTGAACATTGTGTGTGTGTGTCGTGGTGATTAAATGTGTTGTTCAAATATCATTAACACCTGTCATTGTCTCATACCATGTGTTCCCACTCGTAACAGTTCATGTTTAACTTAGTTCATAAGTTGTTACGGGACATGTTGTGTTTTTACCTTTCTCTATCCCCCTTTTTTTATTTAGGTGGTAATGGTGGTGTTTCTTATTCCGAAATTATGCACAACCCGCCCCAACAGAAAACCAATTCATCACCCGTCGCAACACCAGCTTCTACTTGTGGAACCTGGCCACGCTCTTCACCCAGTATTATTTTGGCAACACTCTCACCACCAATGTCTGCCTTACCACTCGAACCCACTACTTCTTCTGGCGCATCTCGAACGACACCTGCCAGCCCATCTGTACATTATGCCGAATTAGACCAGATAAGAGAAGAACCCAGTTATGCAAATACGGAAATTACAGCCAACCATGGTATGATAACCTCTATGAAGATATCGAATAAAAATACAATAGAATTCTGATTTTAATGAAACAAACGGGCCCCAGAAAACAAGAGAATGAGATTCAGTCAATTGGGATACTGCTGTTTCTTAATATGTTTGTTGGATCTAGTTGTTTCATCATGGGATAATTGGAGTTCTACTGTATTATATATAAGCCTTAAAGGGCAAAATAAAGGGAAATCAGGGTTCCCTCACACACTTGGAATTGTCAGCGTATTTGAAATCGTCTCGAAAAGCCGAAGAGAAACAAGATTTTTTGGGCAAATTCGACAAAGCCAAAGATGGGGGGAGACTCCCCTCAACTTCTGTTTTGAATAACTAAATTTTACGCAAACACGAAGCTGGTTTCCTTGCAGCTGAAGCTCAATTGAAAGTTTTGTTTTGATCACTCGGGATTTTTTTTCCAGTTTAAGTGTGGGGACCCTGGAGATTTTAGTAATCCATTTGGAAAATCTTGCCTTATTGAGAAAATGTAATTGCTATAATTATCAATGATATTGCAATTCATAATTGAATACAAATATATCGCATATGCATGATATTTAAATGTGTTATCATGCGATGTTTTTGTGTATGAAGCTATAAAGGTAACATGTTTTTGTTTGCTCAGCAGAAAGTAAGAGTTTGAATCCTGCTGGAACTGGGAGCTTGCCGTTTTTTTCTACCACACCTTAGTCCATGGCTTACTATCCTAGGTGACGGGTTTGCCTTTCCTGGGGGGGGGGTAAGAGCACAGCATGATTTTAGCACCATAAAAAAAAAAGTACATTTATGTGATGGAGTGTCATTTAATTGAACTACATTCCTGAAGATACAACCAGTGAAGTGTTGATATGTGGTTCAACTTACATAACTTCACTTTTCCACTGCATGTGTTCTAAAAAGGGAATGTATGTTGTGACAGAATAAAAAGCATGTATTATATAAGAAACACTTTTTTTTTATATATGTAGTCCTACAGTAAAGTGTTTTTAGTGCAGAATATGTGGGTTTAAGTCAAGAAAATTTCACAAAACATTTTTCATATTAGCTATGGGTCTGTAAGTTCAGAGCTTTATATCCTGTGTGGTAGAACAGTTTGTTTGTTTTTTTGCATGTGGCACTTTTAAGCTTTTGTGCTATCTTTGTGCCACTCAAGCCATTCGTCCACCAAATTAAGCACTGCGTAATAAATGTGCCTATCAAAAAAATATCAAACTTCCTTGTGCCACACAATCAACCCCCACATGCTACGCCCACCACACTGTTATACAAGTTTGGATCCACTGGAAAACTGTAGATCATGGCATAGCATGATCTTATTGGTGCTTGCACATACAAAACAAATACATATTTTTATTTTAAATAGTAGTTTTAATTTTTTTTTTAACTGATTGTACCTAATCAAAAGGCTCTACAGTGGCATAGTGTTCTTACGGCTGTTAATCCTGAGTTTGACCTTCAGTAGTGTCAAAAAGAAAGAACACTAACTGCAGTCCGAGATTGGTTCCTGGGTCTTATGAGGTTCGCATCTCTTGAAAACTGTAGGTCCTGGTGTAGCATGACCTTTGCTGTCCTTGCACAAAACATAAATGTAACGCAATGGATAAGCAAGATCAGTACTGGGTGATTCTATTCTAATGGGAAGTTAGCCATTAGCTTATGATGACTTACCAACACCTCCACACACCAACCTGATGAGTTTGAGTCGTGTTATCTCTTGTGCTGGGCTGCAAAACCTGTAAGTGCATGTCCATTTGACTAATTTGTCAGCTTTACTTTTAAACTTTTTACTTACACAGGCACTCTTTGATAATGCCCTGTTCTAGTGCAGTGGTGACCATGCAGTAATACTGAGGTCCTGCAGTGGCACGTTGTAACACACTACCCTGTGATGCTGCTATCCTGCCTGTGGTTCTGCCTCACAGAGCTGCAGTCCAAGGTTGGAATTCAAAAATGTGTCAGAGTGTCTTAGTGCGGCATGATTTTAGCTGTCTTTTTGCCATAGAACAAAATCTTGCCTTTTGTATGTGGCAAGATCATGCATGATGGATGAGGTAATGAATGTGTGAATCTTACGATCTAAAAGCCTGCTTATTTGAATTCACCAACACCATAGTTATTATCTTTTCAGACTCTTATGCGGTAAGTGAAATGTTTTAGTTTGAACCTGATGCTGAATAACCTTTGCTGTACTTGTGCCAGAAAAATCAATTAATCATATAGGTTGAAGAACTTATTGATAAATATAAAAAAAGGAAAGGAATCAGTTGCAGTGTCATTTTATTTAATCATTTTTTCCTCACTCCTTTTAAAAATGAGGAACTACTTTAATAGTTTCAAAGAGTAATGGTGGAAATGTGTTCCTTTTGCAGTGGGATCTCAGTCACCTCGGCCACAACCTTCGGCTACTGGTGAAACCTCACCTCAACCCTCGGCATCAGCCCAGCAAACCGCATTTACGCAAAATTCAAAAGCAGAAAAAAGGTAGCAAAATTTCTATTTCTTTACTGTACATTCCCATAAGGGAAAAAATGAGAGATTGGAGAGATGTGTGGTAAATGAGACTATTTCTTAAAGAGAATTCTCCTTTTTGCTTAATAGAATGGCAATTCCCGTGTGACGGACCAGCAATTCTCAACCTTTTTAACCTGGTGAAACCCTTGAACATAATATTTATTGTTTGAAGGAACCCCTACATTAAATTATTATTGTAAATATATTTTATATTTATAAACTTCATAAAGAAAATTCAATATATTTTTTCTTATAGCCGGTTTAACCAAAAAAAAAATTTATAATATTATAGAGTCTACGTGAGCATGCTTAACATGAACTACTTCTGGAATCCCCGTCAAATTGTATAGGACTTCCTGTACTTTTAATTCTGTTAACACGAACACTGCAGTGGTAATGTTTTTGCCTATCCTGCAGTTATCTCCATGTTCGGCTCCCAACTGTGCCAGTGAAATGACCACTTAACGATTAACTGCTCACCATAATCCATTGGTTGGTTTCTTAACCTGAAGAGGTTCAGATTCCTTAGAAAACTGTAGGTTCCAATGCAGCATGACCCTTGCTGTTGTTGTACCATGACACCCAAAGCAAACAAACATTAACGAACTGATAATCAATTGCTCTTGGAAGATTTCTTCCACTTAGCATGAACAAAATGCACCTTTTCAAGTCTCTCGATGCAGTTAGTTTAAATTCTATTCTTTCTTTGAAATAGAGTTCCAAAAAAGGCCAAAATAACTGTCTTTTAAAGGGAGTGACTTTTGTTCTAATAGTCATAAAGGATTGGAAGGACCAAATCACTTTGACCAGGCTAGAGCGATTTTTCATAGTTTCGTTTTCATCAACCCTAAATTCATACTATGAGAACCAGGCATGTGTCCGTAAATGAAATAGAATAATGAGTCCATAAATGAAATAGAATAATGAGTCCGTATGTGAAATGTGTTGTAGATACATGCAGTTTTATTATTTGTTTGTTTATGTTGAACATTACTTCACTTGATTTTGCTGTGTGTTCATATTGAAAACATGAATTAAAGAAACGTAATTTTGATGTTAAAAATTTATTTCCCGGAAATTTTTTTAGGCTGCGGCTGATCAAACCATTAGGAACAAGTGCCCTTGAAAACAAGGAAAACAACAGAGTCAGTTACGAAAATTTACACATGGACCACATTTCGGCTCTAGTTTCTGAGGGTTACGCACAGGATGCTGTGATCCGAGCATTGGGTATTTCTAGGAATGACTTACAGATGGCTCGAGATATTTTACACGAATTTGTAACAAAACGAAAATAATGTGAAAGACAACGACATAGTTGCATTTATATAAGCAATATCGTGGTAATAACTGGTGACAACGTGATCAATTCATTGGTTTCTAAGCTAGTCAAAAACCATTTGCATAATGAAAAGGTTAAAACATTGGTTAACCACGGTTACAACTATTTTTACTATCTCTTTTAATGTACAAAGAACTCTACACATTTTTTGGAAGTTCAGTCAGTCATGGAATTGGTGTTTTGGCATTGTGGAGGTCCTAGCAGAATCTGTTGTGATCGCTGCAAGTTGAGTATTGTGTTTGTAAATATGTTGTGTACGTGCAGGTATTCAGGGGCCATTTGGAGCATGCAAAAGCTCCCAGCAACCATTTTTCTCGAAGTAGGATTCGTTTTCAAATACGCATGATATTTTTCAATTTGAAAAATCAGAGATATCTTTGAAGTATTTCTTTTACTATGAGAAAACGACAAAGCTTGTCATTTACCAATCAGTGTCATGGTTTATTTTCATCACCATGACTTCTCTGTGTTTCACTTCAAACTGACAATTGTCGGCTTTTAAATCATTTTTGTTCGCTGCTTGGACACCATGCAAAAATATATATATACCCTCTTTCTAAATTCTTTGGTGCAGCTTGATCTTTGCTGTCCCTTTGCCATAAAAATTTCAATTCTGAATTCCACACTAAAGACTATTTTCAAAGTACTTGCGTAATTTTTCTGCTTTTTAATATATATATTCATAATTGCCAACGAGCTTGTAATGCCCTCATAATGAGAATAAAAAGATGAGAAAGTATTTTGTAGTGAAACAGATAGTGCTTAATCAAAAGGCTAGAAATAAAGCACAAATACTGTTACAGTAACAATTCTAAACATGATTTACCACTATGCCATCATAAAGTATTTCTTAGCTAAACAGAATGGAAGCTAAGAAATACCTTACTGCCCTACAATGGAGTGGTGGTAACTCATTTGTTTATTGTATTATTTATTAACTCTGGTTAGGCTCTCATTGATATCTGTAAGATGTTATTACTCTTTTCTGGGTTAACGCAATTGCCAAATGGTCAACACATAAAACTACCATGGCATATTTTTTTGTAATTTTTTTTTTGTGAGGAATTGAAATGGATATTTTGGAATAACGTTTTTTACCCTGTGAAAGGTAATATTTTACAAACCTTATATACGAAGAAAGGGGGAGTGAGAGAGCATCATGGAATGCCTTGGTGGGCCAACTGGTTTAGGCACTCTGTTTCGTACAGAGGGTCCGTAGGTTGACCCCAGACTGGGGCAGTGTCTTTTTCTGCTGTACAAAAAAGCTCTAGTTTGAGCTAAAAACAATTGTAGATGTCAAAAATGTTATCCATCTCAGCGATGTCCTAGAATAGGGTATCTACCAGGTCATGGAAGTCGCAGAAGTTAATGAAAGGTCAAGAAACAAGGTCACTAAATCGATGTAGTAGGTCACGGTTATTCCTTTTTTTTAATTTTACATGTACATTGAATTATAATTTTCGCATGATAGTTTAATGATTTTTTTACTAGTTTAGTGGATTTAAGCTATTTTTTTGTCATAACTTCTTAATTTTTAGTGGTTTTCAGCTATGTTCCTTCATATTTTGGCAATATTTAGGTATTTTCAGCTATTTTTGATATAGCTATTTTATCAATTGTAAAAAAAAAAAGTTAAGAAACATTTTTTTAGGGTCAAGGTATGTATAAAAATAGTCAAGGAATTGGCTTTCTTATTTTTAGTAGACACCCTGTAGAATGCGTGCTGTTCCACCATAGTCCAGGGGGTTTGGATTCTCCAGAAACTTGTAAATCCAGGCATAGCATGCCCTTTGCTGTTTTTGAACTATAAAAATATAAACAAGGCTAAACAGAATGAAATTTTAAATGTCAAATAATTTTTAGCTGTTAATTGAACGTAAAAGTACAGTTTGGCTGTTAATTAAATATTAAATCTTTCCATGCTGTTTTTCTGTAGAGAAGGCATTTTTCCTTTCCATGTGTAGACTAAACGACAGTGTTGGGTGTAGTACATTGCTTGATCCAGCAATTATGACAGCTTTTTGAGCTCTCTGGGTAAGGTTTAGTTGGTATAACTGTATAATTGTTTGGAGGTTATATTAACATACTCTCTTTCCCATCTTTGATGGGTTATTGTATTGAGAAGTAAATATTTGAAAATTTTCTTGTAATCTGAGTCTGGATTCTTATGATTGAATTCCAAATGACGTCTGTACTTTTGCAATCGTGGCACTAGATGGAAATTCAAATCTCTGATTTCATTGTTTATAGCTGTGGCTGGCTAGAATATCCATTAAACTATTTTCCACGATTTAGATAACTTATTCATTGATCCTAGTATGTAAAATTGAGCTCTTTAACCTAGCATACACATCTCCCATACATCTTCAAAACTTGAAATTTGCCCTAAAATCTTGTCAAACCTGGGAAAACCTTCCTAATGTGTTTCAAGTAGCTAAATTTCCTGCAAACCTGTTTTCCCCACAACTGAAGTTCAGTTGAAAATTTAGTTTGCAATTTTTTGGTCGGGGAAATTTACTCTCCAATGTGAGTGAGAACTTTGGCATAGTTTTAAGTTCTTGGATCTTCAGCATAATTTCTCATTGGTGATTATCATAAATATTTACAAAAAATAAATTGGATGGGAGATTGATGCACTGGGGTTAACTTTGAAAGTCAATCATTAATTGGCAATCCCTAAATTGTTTAAACATCGAACTAATAAAGCTTAGATTTATGTCATGTTTTACAGTTATGCTTTTCTCGAGTGACTATACATGGTAAAGTTTTGATTATTATTTTTTTTAGCTATGTTCCATTTTTGGAACATTGGCACTTTGAAGTTTTTACACAGATTTGTCAATATTAAAAATGTGTGTAGTTTTTACTTAAATGCATTTTGAATACTTTTTTTGTTGTTTGGTTCTTTTTATTCTACTGTAGTTTTTGCCCGCTTTTCCAATTTTGTTACTTGATGAACTGACTTCTGTACCGTATGACCTTTTATCTTGCCAACTATAATTATTATTATTTAAAATTATGTTTATCATTCCACACACATCATCTACAATAATGGGCTCTAAGTTATTTTTCACAACACAACTTCTGTCATTGACATCCCTCATTTCATCAAGAGGTAATTGATATATATATTGATATCAAATAAATCTAAACTTGAAAGAATTTTTAAATATGTGTTCCATGGCTTTTTCTGTTTTCCAAAATCTTGTAAACATGTCAAAAAATTCGTATACAGTTTAAAAATACATTTTGCTATTCTAGCTCATGAAAAAACTAGTTTAAACCGATTGTGGGTCAGGGGAAGAATGAAAAAATTTTTTATGACCTGGATGACCTCTACCCACATCTTCTGTTCCGCTATTTACTTATCTAAAAAAGAAAATTAGCAAATCTCTTTCATATGATGCCTTTGATAATTCCACCGTAAACAAAAGGATACGACTGAAAAGAAAAGAATTTACGAATGTTTGCACTAGAGATGTGGGTGGAAAAATTTTCCAGTCTTTAAACGTTAAAAATGTATTTTATTAAAAAAAAAAGTCATTACATCTCTCTCTTGCTCTATGTATAGCCTGTTCGTAGAAAATCGTTCACCAGTCCCGTTAGATTGAAGGGAGTTTGGTCACAGACGGCTTGTTTCATTTCAGTAGAGGGAAGGGCGTCTTTGATAACTGATTTTCATACACAAAAAACCAGTTACGAAAGACACCCTTCCCACTACTGCAATGAAATAACCTGTCTGTGACATCAGCTCCCTTGAATTTTAATGGTACTACTGGCCAATTTCCTTCTAACGGACCATATATATATATAATTTTAAAAGGTTAAAACATAAAAAAACCATAGTAGATGCATATTAAAAATATTATCATCGGTAAACATCATAATTGCTGCCTCTTCTGTCTACATAAAACAGAATCCTTTATGAACATCCCTGTATGTATAGTCCCACCTTGTTGGGTACAGAATGTCTCTTGCTGTCCTTGCACCATAAAAATGCAACCAACTAACTTTGCGAACATCAGTTTTTCTTTTCCCATCCTATTAAAATATATCTTACATTTTCACTAAATCATTTTAAATTTCATCAAATATTTAAAGTTACCAAACATTTTCAGCTGATGCCTCCTCCCCTCTTTTGTGATATCACAGGGGCTCACACCCTCTTACTACTTTGAAATAATGCTGGTAGATAGGTATGTATAAAAAAACTGATTTTTACACACAAAAATATTATTAAATAGCTTACATATAGATAAAACTTGAAATATTGATTGGGGGGGAGGGGGGGGACCTTACTGCAGAAAAAAATTCATATCACATTATGATTTATTTTTTCACTAATAATTTTAGGAATTCATATTCTTGAGTTTTTAGTATAATACGGTATTTTAGTATTCGTTATATCAACGTTTTTAAAAGTGCCAAATATAAGTTATCGGTACCATTATCATATCAATTATCAAACCCTGATCTCTGACAGAACTATTATGCAGTAGTAGATAACAGTTAATAGTAAGTAACAATCAGTTTAACCAGTATTATTATTCCGAAATTTTCTGAGAACCGGTATTTCTTTTTTAGTGTGTAAGTTCATGCCTGGGGATCATAGTTTGTGTAGTGATATAGAATATAAAACAAATGTTATTTAATAAATATTACACTTACACTAGATATTTAGTAATTGAAGTGCTGAAAAATTTTCTCTTTCAAAATTTTACTCAAAACTCACACCACTAGTCTGCACACGTAATGGAGTTTCCTATCTTCAAAATTCAACTCACTTCAAACGTCGGTGTTCCGAAATTGGAAGATGTGCTTTCGAATCTCTATGCCATTTTTATATTTAACTGTAACAATTCTCAGTCGTCCAGTATTACATTTTACATTCTCTTTTATATGTATATAAAATATTTCGTAATTTTCTATAAAATTGGATTTTTGGCAAATTCAATTTGCCGAAATATTTGGAACAGTAACAAAAATGTAAAAAAAAAAGTAAAGTTCTAAATATTATAAAGATAAATTTAATAAGCTTAGAAGTTAACAGTTAAGATAAAAAAAATAGTGTAAGAATTCGTTTGTACACATAGAAAAAAAAAAGTAGTATTAAAGTATTTACCTATATAATAACGTTCGGTCAAAACTCTGGTTCCAAATTAGAAACATCATCAGATAAATCATTTATTGGCTGCTTTCATGGTTTTTGGATTCAATCTATTGGGTTCCATTTTCAGTACTCTTGGTTGCATGTAAATGTATATTGGCTTAGAGGGCATGTTAAGCTTTTGATCCCATTATGACCTCTGGGCTTAGAGGTCATGTTAAACTGTTGGTTGCATTCCAAGTACTCCATTGAGCAATTTTAAGATGCAAAAACACTGTTATTAGCAATTTTATCAGTCTCATGAATTCCCCCCCACCTTCCAAATGCCTCTGAATTTAATTTCTTTTTTGCTGTTTTTTGATTTACGAGAAATAATGCCTATTATTAAAATTTTTTGACGAATAATACAGGGTGGCCATAATTTAACGTGAGGCGTTTAGAGCCTGATAGCGAAAAATCTATTGGGCCAAACTGAACCAAATTTGGTGTGCATACTCATGGGACCATTAAATTTTCATTTCTAAAAAATAATGAATAAAATATAGTTAAAAATTTTGCCATCACAAGGGAAATTGGCACTGAAATCGTGCACCTGTCCATGTTTTACTCAAAAACAACTTAAATATACAAATTTTAGTACATTGAATTCAATTGGTGAATATAAGAAAAGCTGAAAATGTGCTTCACATTTGTTTGATGTAACTGATGCGCTATATTATAATACTCAACATGATCATGCTTTTCTGGGAAACCCTTGTTATCAAAAAAGTAGTAATACTAATTTCACATTTCGGAAATTTATAAGGCTTTTCCCCGTCAAATCCCCCGGTGCCAGGATTATCCCAATAGATTTTTTTACTATCAGGCTCTAAACCCCTCATATTAAATTATGGCTACCCTATGTATATTATCACTAGACTTTTCTGTATTGTGTAAGATTCGAAAGGCGCCTAACATTGTGTTCTATTAACCTTTGCAATCACTTCATGAGTTCTAGTATGGGATACAAAAATTTGAAGTTCGTTGAGTGGGCAAAATTTGGTAAATTTTTATGAAAGTAATGTATTTTTGCATGGTGTTCAAATGTTTGTGACATTTTTATTGGCGTTTGTCACACTTTTTGTCGCATTGCCTTAGACTCCATTTTTCGATCAAAGTATAGAAGTATTTAAATAGAGTAGCATGGGTTATGCACTAGTAACGTTGATTCACATTGTATGTGTTGCATCGCTGTCCGTGGTTGTCTTTTTGTAATCTTTTATTAAGTGTTCTATGTATAATTTGAATTTTTATTTACAAATTTAACTTATTGAATCTTCGTAAAAACCAAAAGGATTATACTACGGAAGGAATTTTGCTTTCAGAAGCAGTTTTTCCGAAACTAATCTATTTTTAGGCGTTGTAACATTTCTGCTTCTTTCATCTTCTTCGGTATTCAGAACAAATATGTAAATAGAACATTGTCTAATTATATTTTTGGAATTGTATATAGAAATATTATTTATGGAAGGTGTGTGCATAATCATTTTTTTGGAAGGTCAGATGAGTTTGCATGCATTATTTTACTTAGTGAGAATTTTACAAAGTAATCATGAGATGTCTCTACCGAGAGTATGTATGAAGATTAAAGTATGTTTAGGTTTTTAGCATATTTATTTTTTATCGTTGACCAAAGTGATGGTTTTCATTTCTCGGGAAGATTGGAGTTTTCCGATTAAAACACAAAATGTAACATGTACAAATCTTTTTGTCATTACGATCCCGACTTCCTTTTACAAGCTAATGTTTTTATATGTAGCACAGCCAAACTTTGTTTTTCTCCCAGTTTGCACTCATATTTTCATACCTATGAATTAAAATTAGGACTTTGGTATAATGATTATTGGTGCAAAATTGGGTACGCTACAGGCATTTTAACGTTCTGTATGTATAGGGTGGAGACAATTCTAATATTCTCTTTATAGGGAAAAAATAATTATAATATTCTTCTTATAGGGAAAAAATAATTATAATAATCCCTACATCAGAAAAGATAATTCTAATATTCATTACATGGGGAAAGCGTAATCTAATATTCTATACACAGGGCAGAAGAAAATTCTAAAACTTACATAGAGCAAAAGCAATTCCAACATCCTCTATATACATGGGACAAAGATAATTCTAATATCCTTTACATAGAGCAAAGCCACTTTAATCTCCTTTTTATTGAAAATATGCATTTAAACCAAATTTTTTAATGCATACTGGAGCTACAAAAAATAATCAACTATATTAGTCGTAAAAATTATTAGCATGTGACTGTTAAATGTAAAATTTCAGTACTGTAAGTAATGTATATTTAAAGTGTAAATCACAGGAATATACTCTAGGTATTACATATTTCTGTATACCAGGAGTATAAATTATAGCATATTGTACAAAAATAGCCGTCACAATAGTTGTACAGGCAGTATTGTCAAGTGGGAGTCCACCCAGCATATAAAAGACGAAATTAAGGAACCCTGAGTTTAATTGGCAAAATGATGCTTCATATTATTAATTTTGAACTACTATATAACACATGATACGGTCAGTACTGGATATAAGGCCACCTCTGCATTCACAACATTGCATGTACAGACAGTATTGTCAAGTGAGAGTCCACCCGGCATATAAAAGACAAAATTCAGGAACCCTAAGTTTAGTTCCCAAAATATTACCTTACATTATTAATTTTGAACCACAAACCTCTATATAACACATCTATGATACAGTCAGTACTAGATATAAGGCCACCCCTGCATTCCAAAGAAATCTGACCA
>QLNU02015270.1:55647236-55672561 GCA_006491805.2 Dysdera silvatica | reverse complement strand
ATTGAAAAATTGTGTTGGTCTCTTTCGTAAATCACACCAAAAATACTTTTGGCCATCGGGTTCATCTAAATTAAATCTTTTTTTCATTAGGAAAGTGCACAGAAATCCATTAATTGCACCATGATGTATGCCTTTTTGCCGAATTCAGTCTGGCTTCTTTATGTAGTGACATTAAATGGAGTTTTTTAGCCATTGAAAGTATTTTATAGTCTTGAAGTCTTTCGTGAACAGTTGACTTCGAAGCTAAGATGTTGGAATTGCAGGCGATTTGCTGAACTGACATTGGTTGTCCTTTAGCTAGTTTCACTAAAGTTCGATCATTTCTATTTGACTTACATTTTGGATGACTTGTACTTTTTTCGGTTTCAATTCCGAACACTTTCTTAATACACTGTATATTACAGGGTAAATGTATTCATTCTCTTTTCAATTTCTTTCACTGATAAATCCTTCGTCTTTAGTAACAGTATCTTAAGGGCCTCTCTCTTTTTTTTCATAAGCCATCGCAAAGAACATCTTACATTTGTAGTGAAATTCCAACCCTCTCCATTCGTTATACTTCTACAGGTATGTAGATGAGAAAAATAGGTATTTGTAAGATAGTTTTTATAATTAAACTATTTTATTCCAAAATTATTGATCTTCTTGGGACAGCACGTTACTGAAAAGTGAAAAAAAAATTATCAGCTATTTCAAATTTGCTTTATTTTCAAAACTATATACGTCACATAAATGTGCATATTCCAGTGTCAAATCGATATCATAAGAATCTAGAATTTTAAAAATGTTTTGCGCAGTGTGACTTGTTATTCCCTTTCCATTATCTATCATTTTGGGGCAGGCTGTACATAGGGGTTCTTACTAAATTTCATGGCAATCATTGTTGAACTGAGTTTAAGCAAAAAATTATTTTGATTCAAAACAATTTTCATTTACCACTCTTAGGGTTTAAAGTTATTGACTGTGCATATAACATTGTCTTGGCTATTGTGAATTGATGTCCAGATTAATACTGGAATTCAATGGGAAATGCAATGGCATGTTTCTTCTCTGTGGTCCAATGACGAGCCATGACTTTCGTCTGTGGTTCATCACACAAATGGCAATACTTTTAATCTTGGCTACTATTTGTTGTTTTAAAAAATAATGTATTTGACATATTCAGTTGGTTGGCTACTGTTTCACCAAAACTTTATTAATTTGATTATAACAATAGTTCTCTCAATATCTGATTATGAATTAGGTACCAAGATTAATTATTCGTGGATATATATTCTATTTGTTCTATGCTTTTTTTTATCACCATAGTAGCATTCTGAACCTGAGAAATGATTGTTGTTATCTCTGTTCAATTGTGTATTAATTTATTAGGTATTATTTTTGTCCTAAAGAAATATATAGCATTAGTGTGTTGTGTTTGTAAAAAATAATGTATGTAAAATAGGCTTGTGAGTGTGCCTGTATGTAACCTCAAACAATGAATAACCATACAGTAAAACCTCTGGATAATGGACACCTCTAGACTTAAAGTGTCTACTATTAAATTGTGGGGGTCATACATTAGGAATTGGAGAGAAATATCTGCTATTCAGGAGTGACTATTGCAGAGGTTTACTGTAATTATATACGGGATATGATACCCCACCCCCACTTTGAAAATACATACAGCAGCAAAAAATTTTGTAATGTTAATCATTAGCCACAATGTATCTTCTAATCGTTGGTGGACTGTCCTTGGCAATGAAAGAATCCCATAAAGTAGTGGTACTTCAACTGTGCTGTGCGGACCCCCAGGGGTCTGCAGGACTCTATCAGGAGGTCCGTGAGATCCTTCCAATGTTCCACAAAGGTTTGGAAAAATACTAGGACATGAGCATTTACTCTTTAATGCTAAGAATAAATTATGAGGGAACGAAAAATTCCTTCCTTAAATGGTGAAAATCAGTGATGAAACACTAGAAATAAATATGTATGATGCAAATTCCGGGCTTTAAACTTTGAGTTAATTCTTGGGGGTCCGCGATAGCGAGTAATCTCTAAAGGGTGTCCGCAGTATAGGAAATTTAAAGAACCGCTGCCGTAAAGGATAATAATCATGCATATATAAGATTTAAAGCAAAAAGTAAAGAAAATATGATGCAAGTATTGCATGCACAAAATCAAAATTAGCAATTGTTTAAAACATTTAAATTTTCTTTGTTGTTATTTTAACCTGGGAACTTAGTTGTATTGAAGCATATTTTAAGATGCTGCTTTGCTACAGCATTACTCTGCAGGAATCTTTTGATGGAAAAACGGTTTTAAGCATACCATTTTAGTGATTGATTTGCAAAATGTAAAGGGTTTTTCACTGATGCACACAATTTTTTTTTATTTAATACACGTAAGTTATTGCAATTAAAGCTGAAATTATCACATAGAAGATATTTAAATGTCATTTATATATATTTCTGCCTTGTATTTGTATATCCTGAAATTACTATTCGATTTGAATATAAACCTAAAACTTCGTTTTTACTACCAATTATGTACCTACGGCGAATGACTTTTCATAGACTCTGTTCTTCATATAAATTACAACTCAGCAACTTTTTTCATTTGTCATGCAAAAATGTTGCGCTCAAATGTTTTGGTTTTTATAAAATCTGTGGTAAATAAAAAATTTAATAAAAAGTATGTTGAAATTTATTTTAAACATTGGAAGCAGAAAATATTCTCTTACACCAGCGGTGAGTTACACCATACGGATTATACTTACTCGTACGTTTAATCACAATTTACATGAATGCATTAACTTGCATGGTTATAAAAGCTGCCGATTATGATTAGGTCCATAACTGACAAGAATGAAAGAGTGGACTGTTAAGACAGGTTAACTGTAATGGGATTTGATGACAGCATGATTTTTAAACTATGGCACACTTTTTCTCAACCATCTGATATTACTTTTTTCTTAACTGTGACCTTTTCTATTGATAATATTAGGAGAGACAAACAATCTCGGCAATTAGAATTAAGGCGTAAAGTAGGCAAAAGTGTCTCTGAAGGTTGGATTTAGATGCACAACCTCAAATTAATAAACAGTAGTATATAGGTTTGGAATATCAGCAGAGGGTGATTTATGATTTTGCTCCCTGTAGGCTCTGACATACTTTGCCACTTAATCTTACCAAATGTAAGTTTTGGCGCTTTTGTCAAATTCTTAATCTGATGCTCCAGGCAGTTATTTCAAATTTGTCTTTTTTGCAAATGTGGCACCTTTAGAATCCTCTGAAAGCGGAGCCCATCAAAGCTCTCTCTTTGCCAATGTCTAGTTATGTCTCTGAACATGACGAATGAAAATCAATAATTCAATTAGCCACCAAGAAAATGCTGCCTTTACAAACTCCTTAGTGGCAAATTTTTTTAAGAAAATTTGCTGCTGTGAACATTAACCCATTGGTAGATCTACCACTGAATATCAGGGAATAATGCGATTTAAAATAATTGAAAGTAGGAATTAAAATCTGATGTCGTTACTAACTTCAATATTTTTACTTTTAAGCAAATGGCATAGATATGGATGTCCAATTTTAGATTGCGATGTTACAGTGTCTCGATTTATGGTGGGGCATATATTATTTTGTATACAGTACTTTAATATTGAGTTGAGGTTTAAATAGTTTGTAGTCCTTATTTTTTCATTAAAGTACAGTTTGTTTTTGAAATGTTTAATGTAGATAATTAAATTTTGAGGGTGGTCATCTATTGTCTGATTTTATTCACTAATTGAATTAAGTTACTGATTTTTATGTAGTGGAAGAAAATACATGTATTAACAAAATATAAAGATTCAAAATATGTAAATAGAAGAAAGATTATGTAAAAGACGAATAATACGGATCCTAAAATAGGACCCTTAAGGACACCTCAGAGTATATTGCTGAATGAAAAGCAGCAATTACCTATGTACACATATTGTTGCCTATTAGTTACATGATTTTTAAAGAGGGTGTTGAAAAGAACCCGCACTCCACTCAATTCATACTTAAATATCTTCTATGATTAATAGTATCAAAGACACAACGCAGATTGAAGATACCAGCTGCTAATTTGAGATTTGAAACTGAGGCCACCGGCTTTAGCTTTTAAAATTGTGAGTACCTTGTTTTGAGGACTTGTTACAGGCGAAATAACCATACTTAGAAAAATTTAATTCTCAAAATATTTTAAAATTATGCACATTTATAATTCGATTTAAAAAATTTAATTGATATTTATATTTGCACAGGAAAATAATTAGGATTATTAATTAATTACAACATATTGACTATTTTCATTTTACAGAGATCACCTCTAAATCTCTTTATTTACAGTTCACTTTCCTGACGTTATTTACACTTTCAATTTTTCTGAAAAAAAGAGTTGTGGGTGATAAATAATTCTGATGATCCTCATCTCCCACCTTCGTTTTGTCTCACCTCCCTGGATATCTGGTTGGAAGGAAGGTGTTACCAAAGCCACCTTAATTTTGTAACAGAATCTGGTAACTTTGGCATCACACGTGTGAACCTTATTTTTAGTTTAGTTTAACGCTGAGGAAATGAACTATAACGAAATTTTCAATCAAAGCAGACCGATTTTTTTTTTTTTATTTCCAGAGAAGTTGGGGAGGCTACGCAATAGATGACTTTTTTTTTTTTTCGTCAATTGTTTGCCAAATATAATAGCAATGACAGGTTCTTTACAAACTTAATAAATAAAAATCCCAACAAATCTTTCTCTCGGAATCTCCTCCATTCTCCGGAAATTAAATTTCCGGGTTATAATCAAGCCGTTAATGAACTTGGTGTCTCTCAACTAAAAGACCAGATTCCTGACCACAATAATTTTGGCATTTATAAAATAGACTGTGAATGCAGATTGTCCTACGTTGGCCAAACACGTAGAGCCCTGCATTTCAGACTCAAAGAGCACCAATCGTACGTTCACAAACAAGATTTTGAAAAATCGGCCATTGTAAAACACTCATGGAAACATGGCCATCGTTTCTGTTTTGCCGATGCAAAAATAATTGAAAAAGTCCGTTCACCCTCAGATCTCAATTTTTTCGAGGCCTTTCATATCTTCAGTAATTCCGCTACAATAGTCAAAGAGCCGTTCGAGAACAATTTTTACTTAACTTGTTATAGATCTCTCTCTTCTATTCAATATAAATTCGTTCCCTTTTCAGTTTATTTTGCACCCCACACAATAGATGGCGACACAAGTCTGCCACCTAGATATGTTACCTATTTCGTTTTTGATTTAGTGGCAACAAATCAGTTTGGACGAATTTTCTGACGATGGTGGACGCTTGATTTTCCACCGAAACAATTGTAAAATGTTTCTCCTGCTCAAATTAAACTGCGTTTGTGTGTAATTTGTTTTAAATATTATTTTTGCGCAGTGTATCGCTCATATTTTCACATGAAAACGATCCCTATTTCTACCCATATTTTATTTTGATTAATCGATTGTTCCCAGTTAAACCAGTGTAACAAATTCTAAGGATAAACTCTCCAGCAGCAGACAGTGCATGATTGTCTATTTATGTGCCGGGTGTGATGGTTTCTTCCTGGCGTTTAAAGTGGAGCGCCGTTTTCTTTCTTGCTACGCTGATCTTATTTATGTTCGACGCTCCTTTGACTTTTTCGGTCTTCTTTTCCGTTTAATCACTCACATAAATATAGCAGAAGAAATCTTTTTTACTATATCTATGATCACTCATAAACCTGTTTCAACTGTTTTCACCCCTTTTCAACCCGGCGGAAGTTCAACTTTCACACTAGGGAATACAGATTTAAGTGGTTGTGGCCAATCTTTCCTTTCTGCATTACTTGCTTACGTATGGGCGAGACAAAAATCGCCCCAACCTTATCTGACTGTATTATGATGACAACAAGCGAACATGGCGAGTAGTGATATCTTGAATGATATTGAAGAAATTGGAAAGTCTGAAGAAAATTTAAATGTCAATTTGGCCGAAGAATTAAGTCGCTTAGTTGTTGAGTCGGATGAAGAAGAACCAGATAAAAATTTGTAAGCAATATATACAAAGTAAATAATTCACTATAAACATCAGTTCGCAAATTTCTTATCAATTTGTGATAGTTTATGTCATCTGTAACAGTTTGATGTGCTTTATTTTGAAAGTCTCTTATTTTTTCATAAATGGTTTAAAATACTTTTCACTACCCATATTTCGTCATTTTACGAAGCGGCAAATGTCGAAATACAGTGAAATCTGTCTATTACATTATTTTGTGCGGTTCCGACAAGTAATAGTGTTGTATTACAGTGAAATCTGTCTATTACGTTGTTTTGTGCGGGTCCGACAAGTAATAGTGTGTTAGGTTCTAACTCGTCTATAACGATACCTTCTCAGTTCCTAGAATATTGTTGGAGACAGATTTCACGCTATGTACAAATGATTGTCACACTTTCTAACGAAGCAACTTTTACATATGTAACTTAGTTGGGCTCATGTGTGTTTAGAAGTGAGCGATTCTAGTATGTAACTGCATTCAGCTCATCCGAATAATTATATTATGTCTATGGCCGGAACATATGCAGTATAGGTAACGTGACCATACCACGTATGTCCCGTTTTGAGGAAAAAAATAAACGGTACATCATCTAATTTTTCGGTAATAGTGTGTTATTCAAGAAAACGAATGTTTTTTCGTAGTTTTTATTTGTTAATGAAAAAAACAGGGATGAACATGTGAAAATAAATAATTTATGTGGTCTTATATTTTTCTGAAGAACAAATTTGCTTAAGTATATTTGGTTTTGATTTCAAATAAGAATAAAATTCTTGGTATGATTTCTTAAAATTTATCTTGGTAATTGTCCTTGCTTTGAGAACTGCGACTTGCAACTATGTTTTCCCGTTCGTCCATAACTTATTCATAAGAGAAAAGACCCTTTCTACTGATGCATTAGTGCCTGACAGGCATAAAACATATTCAATAATCATACTAAAGTTCGTCTGATTCAAATTATTGGTGCGAAAGTGTTTGAACAATTCTACCCAACGACTTTTAGTTGAAACATTTCCAGTGTTTCATCCTGTCACTTTTTACGGTGTAATGTAGTTCTAATCAAATAATACTGCATGTTCGTTGCAATTAATAAACTCCTTTTCGATCAATACATCCATTAAACTTTGAATTTCTTCCCATGTAGGTATTTTGGTTAAATTTGCCCATTCAAATATTTCTAATTCTTTAAAGAAAAAAGTTCACTGCTCTAAATATTCTTTGCTTATTTTATAGAACTCAGCAGCTGTAGTTTCCATATATTCTTTATCAACATCACTGCAGCCACTTCCTTGCAATTTTGCCATTAAGTTACGAACAGAGTGGGGAAGAAACTGAGTACTTTGTTTCAAGGCCAAATTGTCTTTAAGATCAGAATTTTTATATTTTTCTAATCTTAAATGTTGGTTAATATTGCTGGCACCTCCATGGACTATGCTAAATTCTGTACAACACTTTTCACATCTGACATCCGATGGAGTACTTCTTTATAAGCTGGTACTTTGTAAGTTAACATCAAAAGTGCACTTGCATTTAGGCATTCTTAAAATGGAGGTGTCACATAAAAAAATTTAAATTGATTACAATAATGCACATCAATAAAAAAAAGTCAAGAAAGATGCGCGAGTTCGCAGGTTTCTGATCGACTTATAGTTTGTTCACGGAAGGAAAGTTTGAGAGGGTAGAAGAAGGTTTTCAAAAATTAACGAATGTATGGGGGAAGAGGCCAACAGAGGAAAGTTCGATTAGCCACGGAAAGGTGACCAAAAATCGGTCTGTCGTTGGAAAATGTCAAATAGCTAGTTCTCCCAACCTTCTGTATCACATTCAAAACAGAAGACATGATGAAAGAAAAGAAAAGATAAAAAGCAGTACAGCTGGCATCGAAGGCATGTCTTGAGGATTACAAGTCCGGAAGCAAGGATGTAGCCTCTAGGTTTGTCAGAACAGAACATTTTAGATCCACTAGTTGTAAAGATGGAGGTTGTCAGAAATCGCCAAACAGCCGTAAAAATACACCAAAAAGAACAGCCTATACTACATCTGTACCCTATGGCCTTCGAGAACACAGGGCTGTGTTTATATTTTGTTGTATACAATCGTGTAGCAATGACTTTGATTTCTCAGGTGGTGGGGGCGGGGGGGATTTCTAAAGCAACGTGACTGAGAGTTAGTAAAATTTTGTCGGGTCTAAAGTTGGATTACTGACAAAATTTTATCAGTTGCATTAAGCCCCGGTGAGTCGGTAAGTCCCGGTCAGTCGTTTTGATTTTTTGTTATGACTACTGGCAAAACTACAGACCAGCAGCATCAACATCGAAATCCCAACAAATTTTCTTATTATGCTATATCCACGGAAAAATTATGTTTTTTTGTTTTTCCGCGTGCAAAATTCATTGTTATAACCAAGGCTAACTTACCTCCTCCGCTTCCTTAGAAAAATAAAAATTATAGTTGAGTTCTATGTACAGAACATCAAAGTAGCAGCTATAACCGTTCGTGGACTTGGATGTGCTATGCCAATCCGCAAATCATTATGTGTAACTAAAGAATGGCATTGGATTAAATGCAAACATATCAGGGTTTTAATGGCACTTTAACGTAACTGTTCCAGATTATTTACTCCAAAGTTTTGAGATATGGAAATACAAAACAGTTCGTGAATGCAAGACTGCATAAGGTTTTTTTTTTTGTTTTAAATCGATACTATTTGATCTTAGAAAATATAGTAGCAAGATTGCATTGCTTTTTAGTTTCTTCTTTATTGATATTAATATTCATTTTGCTATTTGAATTGTGTTAGAATATTTAACAGTTCGGTTTTGAAGGTATTTCTCTTTTTATTGTCAATTTCATGTACATTTCTTTCAAATACTTTAAAATAAATTCTACAGTGAAAATACAATGTTGATTTCATTCCAGGGTTGAAGACTTAAGGAAAAGTCTTTTGTCTAATTGTAGTCTTCAAACCGTTCAAAGGATATGTGATTATAATCCATTACCCGACAGTTTTCGTGTTGACATTTGGAAAGTGAGTATAGAATTGACATTTGCTGCATAATGGTAGACTATTTAATATACAGGTGGTCCTAATTTTTATATTACATATTTATACTATTGTGTCCCAGGAGTTGCATTCCTATTAGATATGTGTGAAGAGTCGATGAATTGCTAAAAAAAAGTTGGCTCACTAAAATGAGTCAGTTTCCACTGACTCATTGAAAAATGACTCAACGACTCCCTCTCGGTCTAGTTAATGAAATAGATATTTAACTACACTGAAGTGCCAGAAAAACTGGTACAGGCGTGCGTATGCAAATAACGGAGCTTTGCAACCAATCAGCGTAACGCGATGCGGTCGGCAGCGCCTATATAAGACAAGAGATGTCTGGCAAAGCTGTTAGATCGGTTCTTTCTGCTACAATGGCAGGTTATCAAGATTTAAGTGATTTTGAACGTGGCGTTATAGTCGGCACAAGAGAGATTGGGTGACCTTGATAGATGATAATCTCGTAGAAATAAATAAAAAAAAACTGTAAAAAGTGGAGCAATAACTCAACATCATATATGTGGGACTTGTGCTTTAGAATGAAGCATTATGAAGAACTCTATGGATAAATATTATGTCCTTTAATGAATAATTGCTACAGCTACTTCACATAGTTACAATGTTGTGTCTTCTACATTAAAGCACATAACACAAATTATCCTAATTCTTCATAAGTACAGCTATATATCGTCGCTGTGGTAATATCCTCTATAGTCTTATGTCATCGTAAGCGTCTCTGTCCTGCGTCCAATCTCCACCTCGGTTGTTTCACGTCTCCCAATCTTCTCCGTTTCCATGCATGCGTTACTGTCACTGTCTACACAGTCTCATGGTATATCTCATGTGTATAGGGATGGGTGTCCCAACCCACAGTCGGCCTTTCTGACAGGTGCACTGCTCTCAGTGCATGGGCATCTCGTCGCAAAGCATCTGGCGGAAAAAAAAAAAAAAAAAAGGTCCTATTCGGTGGACATCACCAAGCTCATCTGCTCCATCAGTTCCGTTTCATCTTCATGTCTGAAAAACACTAAAATATAATTACTAAACAGGTAAATAAGCAAGTTGTGAGTCTCTTGAGGTAAAAAAGAAATAAAATGTTCGGTTTTTGTTGTTGAAACAAAATTGTCTTTGGATGTCTGGGTCCATTTCTTCATGTGATCTGCTGCAGTCGTTGTAAAATTCGATCCTTCATGTTGGCCAACTTTTCCACTTCATATCAGTCTTTTGATTTCAGTGCTATAATTCTGTATGGTCCGAAAAATTTAGGTCTCAATTTAAATCCTGTTCTGAACTGTGTACTTTGTATTGCTACAAGATCGTTAACTTCATATGTTGGAGCTTTTCTTCTCTTGTTGTTGAAAGATTTGCGATTTTCTTCTTGTATCTTCAAAATGTTACTTTTTTTGCTTCTTCTCTAATGTTTCTATCTTGTATCATACACTTGATGTACTTGTCTTCCAACAGTTTTTTTATTTTGAGTTCTTCTTTGTTCTTTACCTCCACTAGGTCTTTTATTTCTTCATCCTCCTCTTGTGCAGTGACAATCTTGTGGGTTACTTTATCTCCCGAGCGAGTGACAACTACTAACGCGGTGTGGCGACTTAACGCATCCACATGTTGTATCTGCTTGCTCGTTCTGTATACAATTTCATAGTCAAATTCTTTTAGTAATAAGGTCCATCTTGCAATTCTTGGTGTTAAGACTTTTCAATCCATAGTTTTTTGGAATGCTGAACAGTCTGTTACTATTTTAAATTTAATGCCTAAGAAATAATTTCTAAATTTTTTCAAGACTTCGATTATGGCAAGCACTTCCAGTTCGTAACTACAGTATTTCTCTTATTGTGGAGAAGTCTTTTTACTCACGTAATGAATAGTGTGAAAATTTCCAACTTCTGCTTGTTGTAATAAACACACACTAAATCCATGACTACTAGCGTCTGTGTGTAATTCGAGTTCAAAACCTTGTCTAAATATGTTTAGTACAGGTGAAGTAATCAAAATGTTTTAAGCATCTTAAAAGCTTCTCTTTGTTCATAACCGAAATTGAATTCTACGTTGCTGCGGAGTAAATCACTTAGGGGTTTCGCTATCTTATAATAACCTAGAATGAATTTCCAAAAATAACCCGTTAGTCCCAAAAAGCTTTGAACCTGTTTTGGCATCTTTGGTTCCAGAAACTTTTGGACCGCTATTGTTTTAGATAGAGAAGGTTTTATTGTGCCATCTCCCAGTACATAGCCTAAGAATTCTATCTTTCGTTGCAAAAATTTACATTTTTTGAAGTTGAGTTCCAACCCATATTTTGAAGCTTCTTCTTACACACGCCTTAGCTTGAGTATGCCTTCTTCTTCATCTCTTGAAGGGATAGTAATGTCTAAATACAGTTCTACGGCATGGTTATTTAAAAGGTCTCCAAATATATACATTCTATACATATCTTTGGAATATCGAAGGACTTGTTGATAACCCTGCTTTAACTTTCATAAATTCATACTGACCTTCATGCGCTTCAAAGGATGTGTATTTTATACTGTGTTTGTCAGTGTACAAGAAGCCGTTTTTCAAATCTAATGATGTAAATACTTTAGTTTCCCCCAGATCTAAAACAACTTTAATCAATGGAAGCGGAAAACAATCCTTCATAATTTTCCTGTTAATTTTCTGTAATCTATGCATAGTCTAGAGCTACCATCTCTTTTCTTACAGAACACTACCGGTGCTGCAAAGTCTGAACAACTACACTTAATAATTCCGTCCTTAAGCCATTCTTTCACTTGTGTTTCAACAATCTTTTGTTCTGTAAACGATAGCCTTCGACAATACTGACTTACTAGTATCTCATCTATTAAAACAATATTCAATTGGTGCTTTAATAAAAAATGGTGCTTTCTGTTTTGAAAGGTGGATAACCTGTCAGACTGGCTATTTCCTGTCTCTGTTTATCTGTTAATCTGCAAAATTTCAGAAAAATCTGAAATGGTCGAGCTGTGAGCTTGGGTGATTTGACGTGGAATGACCGAGATAGCAAGTTCCTATATAATAAGTCCAATGGTTGCCAACCTAATTGTACATGTATCTGTATATATATATATATATATATACACACTACTTGATAGGATGGTTGATGTTGTTTTCAAAACATCGATGTTTTACTTATATATTAATAGATGATTCCATGTGGTCATTTTAAAATTTGTTTTATTTTTTAATTAATAATTTGATTTATTTTCTATAACAGTATGCCAAAAGTTATTTCTACAAACAATAATTCACCTATATCTCGATATAAGTTACCATATGTATTATCTACTTTATTATAGTTTGTTTTTATTTAAAAATAATGACTAAATTGTTATTTTTTCCAAAGTAAATTAAAATTTTTATACTTCCTTCATATAATACTTGGTTTACCTCATCTCATTAATCATAAAATATATTCATTTTTTTAGTTAAACAACTTCTATATTTTTTAAATTGGAACATTGGTGCTTTTCGTTATAAATGTCGATGTTTAGAAACCGATATTTCATAAATATCCCCCTTTTCTTTTAATAATTAAACACCGATGCAACATCGAATAAACATTGACGTTTGGAGAGCAATATTTTTCAAACATTGATGGTACTTTGTCGATGTTGAAATGAACGTTTTGCTATCGATGCCCATCTCTGGAATTGACCAGCCAAGACACAAGTCGCTAATTCTCTAAAGACAAAAAGTGAAATGACAAAATGAAGACTGCATGTGCATAGAATTTGTTTTATTTAAATTTAGAAAAGTGACTTTTGTATTTTTATGTTGAAATTATATTTTTTAAATCCTTTGTATAAACAAGGCTTTTCATTTGGGTCATTCCATGTCAAATCAACCGATTTTTTTGTGATTTAACATTCACCGATAGGGATTTTGATAAAATTTGGTATGTGTATTATTTCTTTTCTTTTTTAATAATTTTCGGCACTTACGTAAAAATAAGCTCAAACTAGAGCTTTATTGTTTTTGGAGAAAAAGAGACGCTTTCCCCATCCTGGATTCGAACCAGGGTCCCTCCGTTTAGCCCAGAGTGTCTTGGACCGCTAGACGAATGAGGACAAGAACAACGCTCTTTTTCTCCGTATGTAAGGATGTAAGATATTATTACCCTCCGCAGGGATAACACAATTGCCTAAAAGATCAAATTGAAATTTTTTAGATGTTAGGCATGAAATTGCATATTGACTAATATATTCAATGAATGAAAATGTAGTTAAAAAATTTTTGGCAATGAAAAAAATTTTAGGAGGAATTATTTATTCATTAAAAACGTTAACAAATTTATTAAAAACGTTGATAAATTCATTAAAACTTGGATGCCTGAAGTAATGTCTTGGGCTATTGTATGTTTGAGAATATTCATCCCAGAGTTAACCCATTTACCGAAAAACAAAAACAAAATTTTATCCAGGCCATGAAAAGACCACTGTTTTCATCTGCGTTTTGGTAGATTTTTTTTATAATATCAAAAATTTTGAAAAATGTACGTAATTTCTATTTTCTTTAAAGATTTTCCAACCTTAAAAGTTCCAAATTACCATTCCAGTATTTTTATTTATAATCAGCACATTTCTATTGATTTACAGTCAAAATTTCGAGTCCCTAGAGATTTCAGATCTTAAGCTGCAATTTTTTGAAGACGAAACAGCGATCTGAAATAAGAGGCTCAAAAACGTTCATGGGAATTTTGAAAACTTTGATCTCCTATGATCTATGTAAGGCCTAGGGAAGGAAAATTTCACGTGGGTTCTAATCCACATGAGGGTAGCGCACATACCAAGTTTTATCAAAATCTTTGTCAGTGGGTGTCGGGGTGTGGTTGAATTGACATGGAATGACCCATTTGTTTTTCACCTTATATTTAAGGTATGTTTGGGTGTAAAGAAAAAAGAAACTGAACCATTGTGGGATGTGATCTTTGATCTTCCTGAACAAGCATTGATACGCCAAGATTGCCAAAACTTAGTTGGTAAATACATCTTTTAGCTCTTTCTTGCGAATGTAATTTCCATTATAATTATTTAATTGTAGCAACCATAGCCTATGTCAGTGGTATTCAAACTATGGGTCAAGACCCCAAATGGGCTCGCGAAAAATTACCTTGGGGGGGGGGTCGCAAAGTGGATGAAAAAATTGTAACTAAATTTAGTTAAATACATCACTGACAAACTTTTTTGAGAAAAAACATTGGTTTTTAAAATGTGAAATTTTATTAAATTCTAGAGAGATTACTATATTTTTAGAATGATGACTTCAAGGAGATAGACTTGTGTGTGTGTGTGTAAGCTCGAGCCCACAAGTGAGCTTCTCTGCATGGTCTCCTTACGTAAGATAATGAAGAACCGATTTCTCCCAGAAGACCAGCGAAAACCGCCAAAGAGAGACAAGCAGCAGCTTGCATACCGAAGATAAAACATTGCTGTTCATGTGCTCTCTCTATCCGGAGCGCACAAAGTCACATGGAGTCAAGAGAGTCACATGGTGTGCCTCTATCGGAGCACCATGTGACTCTTTTTGAAATCGTTCTAAAATATAATATATATATTTAATGTATTTTTTTACTTAGTTGAAAATACTTTTATTATGTATGATATGTGGCGGACAAAGGAGGGGGTCGCGGATCTTTTGCTTACTATATAAAAGGGGGGGTCATGGCTTGAAAAAGTTTGTGAACCACTGGCCTATGTGTATTTGTCACCACCTCCCTTTTGGTAGTGAATTCATATCAGTTTACAAGGTTTGATTAAATGGTCACACAGGCATGACGTTGTGCATCATATGTTGTAACTTCTTCTAAGTAACTTTCACATTCTATATAAATCGAACACTACGCAGATTAAATCAAACAACAATATCAATCAACGTTTATTGGCGTAGTGATACCAATTTCACCACCTAATCACGCCATACCATCGGCGTTGGTATCACTACACCAATAAACGTTGATTGATTGACATTGTTGTTTGATTTAATCTGCGTAGTGTTCGATTTATATAAAATAAATACATATGCTGCAACGGGCATTTCGATCAATTTAATACCAGTCTCTTTGCAATTTGGTTTAAATAGTAGTCTATGTACTACACCATTCTGCGAAATAACTGGCAACAATATATATACGTTCGTAAAGAGATTATATATTGTCCTTCGTAGCTCAGTGGGTAGAGCCTCCGCCCGGCAAGTGGAAGGTCGTGGGTTCAGGTCCCACCGAAGGCAGAAATATTTATTTTCTTTCGAACGTTTCACCATCTAATCACGCCATACCATCGGCGTTGGTATCACTACGCCAATAAACGTTGATTGATTGACATTGTTGTTTAACTTTCACATTATCATCTTGTTTGGCACAGAATGACCCTTGCTGTCCTTGTGCCATAAAAACACAACCAACCAATCCTAAGTAACTGACATGACATGTCATGATTTCTGAGTAACTAACACAATGTGCCATAATAAAGATGTACGACACACTGTATGTTAATATTATATAAAATAAAACACATAATCACAGTTTAAATTAATAAAGGGGTTTATAGCTATTTCGAAAGCAATATGAGCTTCCTTCTTCAGAACCTTAGTTACGATACTGTGATCCACATGCTCATAAGTCCATTGATGCCAACATGCTAGTCATAAATTAGTTCGGGTAAACCAGTTGTGGGTACATAGCCACGTCTCTTTCTATGGCATGAATGAAGTTTCTCTAAATGGAGGACAGAGAATAATTACGTTATTGTAACTAAGGGTCACTACTTTAACGTGCATGGTCGACATGTTAAAAGTCTATTGATCCCAACATTCTAATCATAAATTAGTTCAGGTAAACCAGTTGTGGGTCTGTAGCCGCGTCTTTTGCTATGGGACGAATGAAGTTTCTCCAAATAGAGGACATAGAATTACGCTGCCGAAAAACGTTACTGTAATCAGGGTTGTGAACAAGGAAGCTCAAAGGTTTCTGAAATAGTTATAAACTGCTTTATTAATTCAAATGTAATTATGTGTTTTTATTTTGATGTGCCATGCACATGATAGTGAATATGTTATTTTCGTGGGTTTGAAGCATAGGGAAGTTGACTGTACATAAATATACCACATTCAAACATTCCATTAAAATATTGGTTCCAATTCTGATCATCATGACACAGTATAACTTTTGCTGAGCAAGTTTTAAAAGCTGTGTGTAATTGAGACTTGCTGAGTGAGTTGCAATTTGCTCACACACCGACTAGTTTACAAACCAGCGATGAGCGTGTGAACTCGTCCAATGTAATTGAGGCTTTAGTGGTAACATGTAAAAAATCCAGTTTTGATCTTCAGTTGTACCCAGTGCTTCTCTATCTTATCTATCAGTCTGTAGAACAGTTTGATTTCAGGGGCAACAGAGATTTGGGTTTTTCAGAAAACGGTGGATCCTGACCGGATATGTCCTTGTCTATTTTTGCATCATAAAACACAAGTCAAAGCCAAGCAATCACTCATATTTTGTTTCCGTTAACTTGCTTCTAGCAAGTTGACTTTTTTTTTTAGATATAGTATTTAAAATATTGTTTTGCTTTCTTACAGATAGACTTGGCAATGAGGAAGAAGATAAACTTTCAGTCGTTTGTGACATTGAATCTGTGATAACTAAATTCTGCAGAGAAACTGGCCAAACCTATTCTAGCCGGTTAAAGTGGCTAGAATTGCTAGAACCATTGGTCGCTCTTAATCTAGAGAAAACCGACCTGTACAGTCTCTTTCGTGCCATCCAAAAGACCTATATTCATAGGTATTATTTCGATTTTATGTTTTTAGATGGTGTCATTAGTTCCTTATGTCGATTTCCAAGAGCTATTGTATAAGAGCATCATTCATTTGTACGTCATAAAAAAAAAAAAAACAGAAAATTTCCTATTGGACTGCTAATTTGCTTTGATGATTTTACCTACAAGTTCTGTGTTATATATGAATTAAATACCATTCCTGGAAGCCGAAGGAAGAAGATGATGTCAAGACCAGAAGCAAATGTCCAGGAACCTGGCATTATACTTTTTCATTTTATTAGAATTATCACCATTAAACAATTTGGAAAAAAAAAATATCCCCTTAAGATCTTCTCTATCAGAACAGAATAAATATTTTCTAACAGAAATTTTAAAAATTCAGTAAAAAACCCTTGGAGTATTATTTATTTCTTTATTAAGCCTAGGTATATTATAAGAAACAATATAATGTATAGAAGTTGAGAACAATTAGCCCAGGTGGAGACTGGGAGAAAAGTCAACACAGGCAACTTTACTACCCCTAGCCACCCGGACAAAAATTTACACTCCACATTGAGATAATATTCAAAAAGATAATCGAGATAAAATGTAATGTAAAATATATGTGTATGCAAATGTAATGTAGGGGTGTATGTGAAAGGACGATGTTAAAAAAAAAAACTTGAAAATTTGTTGGCTTTTAGCCCTTTAAAACTTCTTTAGGAGTGGACAGGGAGATAAGGATCTGCTAAATTGCCTAGGGTGCCCTGTAAAACTGGGCCCTGCATGCCATAGAAGTATCACATTTGTCTAATGTGTTCTACAAAAATCGAAGTTTTTATTCCATCAGTGCTAAACACCTACCATTTCTTCTACCAATTCATATTCTGAGATGCCTTCAGTGGTTCAAAGGTAATGCATTCACCTAGCATACTATTAACCCATGTTCAATTCCCAACCATGCCAAAAAAAAGAACACTTACTAACTGCTTGCTGTAGTCTGGGGGGTGTTGGTTCTCTCGGCCTTCAGAAGTTCAGGAAACTGTAGGTCCTGATGCAGCATGGCTTTTGCTGTCCTTGTGCCATAAAACAAATTTCAAGATATGATTACCGAGCCAATGAAAAATTGTAGGTCCTAATGCAGCAGCATCTTCCTTGTCCTTGCAACATAATGCATAAACGCCCGTTCTTGAATTATTTTTTTTTTACGCTCACTATTGAGCTTCATTTAAAAAAAAAAAAAAATCAATCTTGTAATGACTGGCAATCAAGTTTCCAGTAATGGTAAAGATATGTAAGGTGTTCGTCTTCGAACCAGTAGCTTAGCAATTCAAAACTTGTGGGGTTGGGGCAGTTAAAGTGGCTTTAAAGAAGATTATGTGATGCAACCTTAGAGAAAATATATTTTGGTATCCAGTGCCAGGGGTCTTGATCCTCTTAAGCGTCCCCTTTCTTACGCCACAGTCCTGAACAGGATGCACTTTGAGAAATGCTACCTTAGACAGTTGAGGTTTATATTCCTTAGAAAAACTGTAAGTTCTGATACACTATGATCTTAACCTTGTCTGGTGCAGAATGACCCTTGTTGCCCTTGCATCATAAAACTACAACCAACCATGATCTTATCTACTCTTGTACCACAAAATACAAATAAAGGTCGTAACTTTCAGGCCAGTCTCGGAGAATAAGCTGACCAACCAATGACATTATGCATCATGAACTGATGTTCTAATGATATGGCACTGCGTTTCTCGTTATGGTGTCAGTTACCAGATAAAAGAATGAAAGATGACTTGGTTTTCTGTATTAAGACTTTTTTTTTTAATTGAAATTTTTTATATATTTTCTCTTCCAGAAATTTATTAGAAACGTATAACCCCTTTCATCTTTATCGCCTGCTCTTACTATATCATGCACCTGAGCTGTGTCTTTTCTTAGATACGAAGAAAATATCGCCAGATTTGTATGCTTTTGATTGGGTGAGTTTGCGGATTTTAAATTAACATTGATTCATATGAAAACAACTTTTTGTACATTAAAGTTTGTGTTGTGTTTTCTTGTCTTCTGTCCTGGTGCATTCCCACTAGATAAAGCAAACTATTTTAAAGGTGTTTAAAATTTGTAACTACTTATAACCAACAACAGAATGACATAATGAACGAATTTATTATTTTGAAAAGATATATGGATTTTTAAGAGTCTTCCAATCCCTGGCAAGCAAAAACAAAATAGCCACTTTTATTTTACGGAGTAAAAAAAATAATCTTACAGATCAGCGGTTCTTAACCTGTGGTGTCTGCAGTGTCCGCACAAGGAGTTCACAAAGGCTTGAAAAAATCTTAAAAGAGTCTCATTTACCATAAAAATACACATAGAAAGCGATTGAACGACGTAGCGTTGAAACACAGAATTAAACTTTCAAATATTAGGCCCAGTATAATAAGGCTTGTAAGTGAAATACAGCACCAGCCTTCTCATTAATAGATTGATTCAATGTTCACTATTGTTATTGTATTTTAAAATTTCTATGTAATAAATTTAATAAATATATTATCGTAAGAAACACATGCATTTATTTATCTTTCCAAATTTGAAGACCTTGACTTTTGGGGATTGTGACAACCAATGACGGGCCTTGTAGTGGTGTAGTGATATGTATTCTCCTAGCATTTGATTACCCCGGGTTTGATTCCCAGCTGTGCCAAATAAAAAAAAAAAAAAGCTTACCGATTAACTGCTACCTGCAATCTAGTTTCCTAGGCCTTAAAAGATTCAGATTTCTCAGAACACTATGGGTCCCTGTTAGGGCCGGTCATACACTGATGTGACTGAATCAGGGTCCCATGCTTGAGGAGTGTTTTAAATATTGAATTAAGACTATTTTTGTAGCAGACGTAAACAACCAAAACATTTGAATAGGGCTTAGAGTGATCTATGTATTTTTTGTAGTACAAATATGAGTATAGTAAAACCTCTGAATATTGGACACTTCAGGACTTGATTTTTTGCCCACTATTTGGAGGTGTCCGTTATTTGGAAAGGATAATCAGCACACACGCACATGATAAACAGTGCTATATAATAGAAATGGGAAAAGTGTCTGTTAAATAGCGGTGTCTGCTTTTCAAGGGTGCCCATTAAGGAGGTTATATATATGGGGGTGGGAGCCCTGCAAAAGTGACCTAAATCGGGCCCCGCACCAGCTAAGGCCCTGCCTGGTCTCTGTGTAGTATGGCCTTTGCTGTCCTGCTGTAAAATTTGCACAAACTAATCTGGGCAACCAAAGGTATTTAACAGGGTAAAGAAAGGTTAAGAACTGCTGTTGTAAACTGTATATTTATTAATTTGCAGCATGTCTGTCATTATTATTGGCATTCAAAGCAAAGCCTTTTTCATGTCGATAATTGGACAATATTTGCTTTCAATGTGGTTTATGTTCATTTATTGGGTGAATCATCTTGCCATTTGGGGTGATAGGAACTCGTCAAGCTGATCTTTACATCAGCTTTTTTCTGCTAAATCTCGTGTAATTCTCTTGTTTTTTAGAATTATTACACTCCGTGTTAGTGCTGTGTAATCTGTTTGGCTACCCGATAAATAAATATTGTATTGGATTAGCTAGAATAGTTGAAATGAAGAATCTATTAGAATTTTCCTTGTCAACACCGTTTTACCACTTTGGTAAATTTTTAACCAAAAATAGCCTGTAAATACTACATGGGTAGAAAAGTCCTGGGACTAGCAATGAAAAAAAACATTTTTTTGTCAAAATCAAATTTATTCTTCAATATAGTTCCCTCCAAGAGCAATACGCTTATTCCAACGGTCCTCTAACATTCGAATACCTTTCATATAGTACGATTTGTCAAGGGCTTCAAAATATGCAGCAGTTTCACATTTGACATCTCCATTTGACCCAAATCTCTTCCCCTGGAGCCACCTCTTCAAGTCAGTAAGCAAATAATAGTTACTGGGGGCCAGATCTGGAGAATATGAGAGATGGTGGATCAATTCGAATTTCAATTCATTCAATTTTGCCATCGCTTTCATAGATGTGTGTGAGCCGGGCTATTGTCTTGGTGAACCAGTACTTTTTTCTTCACCATATGTGGCCTTTTTTTCTTGATTTTGTTGTTCAAACAATTTAATAATCCTTCATAATACTCTCCTGTGACTATTTTTCCTTTCGCAAGGTAGTTGATGGATATTATGCCATGTGCATCCCAAAAAATACTGGCGAAGATTTTTCCAGCTGATTGTTCGCTTTGGGCGGCTTTCGCCAGGTTCCAACCACTCTGCAGGACTGTCTTTTGGACTCTGGTGTGTAGTAATAGATCCACGTTTCATCCATGGTTACGAATCGGTGCAAAAACTCATTTGGGTTATGCTTAAATAGCTCCAAAGCGCACTCTGAATCATTGACTTGTTTCTGTTTTTGGTTGATCGTTAGAAAATGCCGCACCCGTCTCCCACAAAGCTTTTTCATATATAAATGCTCATGTAAAATATAACTCGCCCTTTCTGTTGATATCTGTACGATGTTAGCTATCTCCCTTATTTTCACTTTATGGTCATCCAAAACAATACAGTGGATCTTTTTTATGTTCTTCGCAATTGCTGCTTCAATTGGACGTCCAGAACATGTAGCATTATCGATGCTTGTACGGCCGCATTTAAACTCACAAAACCATTGACAAATGGTTGTTTTCGATGAAGCAGATGTGCCATAAAGCTTTTCGAGCCATTCTTTGGTTTGGATGGTATTTTTTTTTCATCAAAAAGCAATGTTTAATTAACACACAAAATTCTTTTTGGTCCATTGTTTTCACAAAATCAAAAGTATCATCACTTACATGACCGCAACTTGCAAACAAATGGCCGATATATCGTGAAAATTTGACACCAATCATTGGAAGGTTGATACTAACTGAAAGTCATATGGATATTTGATTGTTGATGCCATTTAATGGCGAGTCCCATGACTTTTCAATTCATCTGGTAACTTAATTAAGAGCACCGGGTTTGTAGCAAACTGTATAAAACTATTTCAGTAAAAATACAATTCTTAATAAGTAGTAATATTTTACTGATGAGTAACTGACTAATAATAAATTACCTCTGTATTACAATAACTACAATTATTTTTTCCCCCTAGTTTGCCAGCCTCTTCTCATCCAAATGCTTTCTTAAATTCACACAGATGATGTGGGATATTTACTTCCAGCATTCCGATCCATTCTTTATATATTTCCTGTCACTTGTAATTGTTATAAATGCATCGTAAGTTTGCCAATTTTTGTAAATTAAATTGCATTTGTTTGCTATGGTAAAATGTTTCCAGTTTCGAAAACAGAGTTTGTGAGAGTAAATATTTGTAAATATTCAGTATGTTAAATTTGCATATAAAAAAATTCCCATTAAAATTTGGTACATTAACTAGACCAATATTTCCTTTTAGACTTAAAGTTGATTCGCCATTTTTCTTCATTCAATCCAGGGAGCTCAAATATCTGACTCACTCAAAGTGTATTCCATTTTAACGTTATGCCCAACAAAATCCATATTTTCCATGCTAAATCTAGAACCTTGTTACGTGCAGACTCTTTATTAACAGGTCTAACTATACATATATACAGCATGTAAATACATATTTGCATCAGAAATATATAACACTGAAAGAAATTAAGTTATTAATCAATATTCTGGTAATGAAATTAGCAAAAAGTTTACTGTGTATTACTGTTCTTTTAAGAGACATTTTGATAAGATCTGTTTAAAAACGGGGAAAAGTTTTAAAGTTTGATGGACTTTAAATGAGCCTCTACTGAACCAAAACAAACCAAATTGCCATCAACTCTATGCAGTACAATCTGCATGGTGGTAATATTCATCTTGAACAAGATTTTGGGCAATAAATTGTCCAATTTGATATTTCTTCTGTTCCATAATAAACTTAATTTTTGTGATTAAACTATAATTTTTAATAAATTTAGCATAAGCCACTCTGATACGTACAACAACCTTTCCCATTAACAGATCTCCAGGGACTGAGCAAAAAGTTCCTTAATCAAAATGATGTATTAAGCAAGAACTGATATCAGTGTTTTATTTGATTTCCTTTCAAAATCACTGACTTAGGAATATCAATACATTTAATAAATGCATTGGCATGTTTAAAAATCGTTATTATTTGATTTTATTCCTATTATTTCAATCTTACTTCTGTTATTTAAATTGCACCTTATAATTCAACAAAATTGCCCAAAGGGCAATAACAACATGGTACGTTAATATTAATAAAATGAAGACTTTTTTTTTTTTTAGAGAGAAGGAAAACCCAAAAAGTTGATTGCTTGATTTTGGTTGCGTTTATAGAATGAGTTCTTCTATTTCTATTTTTTTGTTAAATTTTGGAAAATATGGCTTTTAAATACCAAATTTTAATAACTTTTTTCAAGAAGTTGAAACAAATTGATTAAGAGTTCTAATCTGATTTATTTACACACTTTATATGATTACAATAGAACCTCAACGTATCAAAATTGAGGATTCCATATAAAATCAGTGATATATAAAAACAACCTTCTTTATATGTATTGTACTTAGAGACATATTTCGTAATCAGTGCACGTGCCTTTTTAAAACACATTATATGTGAACTTTGTACAAATAATTAAAAATAAGAATTAATGTGAAAAATGTCTTGTGAACGTACTTTGAAAAACATGTTTTTATAATATTTATATGCATTTATAATTGTGTAATAAATTTAATAGGAGCTTGGTACATAACAAATTTCGATGCTAATTCATCATAAAAGTTATTTACACTTTTTGAAGTCCATGAAATATACCATCAGAAACATTTTGTCAAGTAGAAAACCATGATATTGTAAAACATTTAATGGACAAATAAAATCCTGATGTGTCTAAAAAAAATTTAATGTTTAGAATTTTTTTTTATACGAAGAAGAAATTTTTCTATGTAAGCACCATGGGGATTCCCAGAAACTTCAATATATGAATGTCTTATTGTACTCATTCATTTTCGTCTTATGTTGTTATTGCATGTTTCAGAGATGACCTACTCCAGATGAAAGATGCCGATAAACAATCAATTATTGGTAAAGTATCAATGCATTTATTAAACCTTTGTTAGAGAGGATATTTTTACCATATTAAAGCAATTTTCATGCTTATTACATGAAACTTTTCTTGTTTATTTCTTTATAGATTGCTTATCATCCCTTCCATCAGATTTAGAAGCAGATGATATCAAAGATTTCTGTTCAGTTGCTTTTTTGATCTTGACTGCCACACCTTTATCATTCAAAAAAGTATGTTCAGTAAAAAAAAATGAATTTACTCACTATATAGGTGTATAAAGTTTGATGATTTAAAAGTAGAAGAAAAATAAAAACGACTTCAAAAAGGAAATCGCTAAATTTAAGTGCTTGATTGATTTTTTTTTTAAATACCAAATTTTAATAATTGTCCAATAACATTGTAATATACATTTCTCAGAAGGTGCTTTCATGGTGAAAATCACCAAAATATATAATAAAAGTAATATGTAATAAATCACAAAGTAAATAATAGTGACACAAAATTTTATAAACGTTAAAGGAAGAATGGAGCTGCAAACTTTTCCTTTAATGGATGTCCAGGAATAAAGGTATGTCTCCTAAAAACTTCCCATAAACCATTATGTGCATTTTGTTACTGAAATTAATCACCAAGGTGTAGTGATTGGATGCGCTGAAGATAAAATGGATGTAAATACTGCTCTGTAGAACATATATTATTATATATATCCGCGTAACTTATAATTATAGAGACCGTGCCGTTCAATAACGACTTCTAGCTTCAAAAGTCTTCTTTGGATAAACATTCACTGATAAAAAACTGTTTTAGTTTAGCGTTTTCTATCACCTGTTAAATTTTGTGTATAGTTTCAAATCACAACATATTAAGAGTATGTAATATTGGGGAGAGAAATAAAATATATATTCTCCCTTTGTCTTTTATCATTTCCCCAATTGTCTTTTGTTTAATGTGCAGGCAGTACTTACTTTGTGTATGAAAAATTTATCTTTTATATTGTTAATAATTGGTACATACTCGCAGCCCCCCCTCCTCTCTTGTAAATAGATTCTAGTGTTTTATGATGTATTTTATTCTTACAGATTTATTATTCGGTGCTGTTTCATAACGTTAGAGAATCGGCATTGTCAACCTCTCTATCACAAGCTCTATGTTTGCCAGTATTGGTGCAGGACTTAGTGCTGAAGTCGCATGCAAGTATTAAATGGGGTTTTATGGTTTGAAATATTGTTATTTAGTAATTTATATTTTAAAATTGGAGTTAATTAAATGAAGAAATGTCAATGTTGACATTCTAGTATTTTAATTGGCCGAAATCATGCTAGTGAACATC
>QLNU02015270.1:55630812-55647136 GCA_006491805.2 Dysdera silvatica | reverse complement strand
AAAAGCCAAACTTTCATGTGGCACAAGCGGTTCCGGGAAGGTCGGGAGTCCGTCAACGACGACGACCGCTCTGGACGCCCGTCGACATCACAAACGGACGACTCGGTGCAAAAAGTGCGTCAAGTTTTGGACAATGACCGACGATTAAGTGTTCGGGTGATTGCAGAGGAGTGTGGAATACCCAAAACAATCGTTCATCGCATTTTAACGGAGGATCTTCAAATGAGGAAAGTCTGCTCGAAAATGGTGCCAAAAGTCCTGACGAGTGAGATGAAGGAGCAGCGTTTGTTGAAGTGCCAGGAATTGCATGAACGCTACGAAACGGACCCAGAATTTTTGGACAGAGTGATCACAGGGGACGAGACGTGGATTTTTCAGTACGATCCCGAATCAAAGCGCCAGAGCAGCGAGTGGCACACCAAGGAGTCTCCTCGCCCGAAAAAAGCAAGGATGAGCAAATCGCGAATCAAGGCAATGCTCATTGTGTTTTTTGACAGAAAAGGTGTAGTTCACAGTGAATTCGTGCCACAAGGACAAACAGTCAACAAGGAGTTTTACTGTGAAGTGCTCAAACGGTTGCGCAACAGGGTTCGACGCGTCCGAAACGAAATTCGCGACAATTGGATCTTGCACCATGACAACGCGTCAACCCACACCGCGCTCATTGTCTCCGAGTTGCTGGCCAAAATGGGTGTGGCAACGCTGCCCCAGCCGCCGTACAGCCCCGATCTGGCACCAGCGGATTTCTTTTTGTTCCCAAGGATCAAAAGAACCCTGAAAGGAACTCGGCATGGGACGCTGGAGGCGGTAAAAGCAGCCGCGACGACCTCACTGAAGGAGATTCCCGTTGACGACTTCCAGGGCGCCTTCAATGATTGGGTGAAGCGTTGGCAACGGTGCATCGAAGCAGGGGGAGAATACTTTGAAAAGTTCTGAAAAGATTGTAAACTGATATTGAATAAATGATTTTAAAAAAAATCATTCCGGGAACTTTTGGGACAAACCCTGTATTGTATTTTCTTAACCATCACAATAGTATACTTTTCTCTTACTGATCATTTTTCTTTATGTTTTTGCAGCCATCTTATAGTAACAGACACACATATGTATATATTACGTTTAAATTCGCTGAGGAAAGGTTATGCTTTCATCATCGCTCGCAGACCGTTAGTCAACATTATTAAAATCACAAGCAAAAGAAGATGTCCAGAGTTTATTACTTTGAAACATGGGACTTCGGAAGATGACAGTGTTACTGCCGTTGATCATCTCCTAATTCCAAAAGCTGGCGATGCGACTCATCTTATAAAATACCATATTTATGAAAAAACAGATGTTTTGCCTGCCAAATAATTTTTCTAGTCAATCAATGCGATGATCAGCTGTGGGACTAACAGCTAGGCAAACCATTACAAGTGCATTACGCTTTTAAATGTTTAAATTTTATGAAATAAATTATTTATTGTGAACTTAATAAGCAATTATTTACCTCCCCACCCCACACTTTTTTTTTTTTCTAGTAAGCCGCTAGGGAAATTGGAGTTCACCATGTATTTCAAGTGTCCAGAGCTTTCATTTTAATAAATGTTTATAATTTATATATGATTATCATGTAAATGGAAGATCCTTTGAAAGGTTCACTCGTTTTAATAATTTGGTCTAAATCGATGTGGCACAAAACAGTTTTTTGACAGATATGTATATCCTGAAATTTGCTTTTTATTCTTCAGTTGCATTCCGTTAATGTTATGGGTTAGAAAATATTGTTGTCGATAGTTTACTTTTGAAGGCCGGCTTATTTTCACGGTCATTTCCACATGGGTTTATGTATTAACCTATTAGGTGTTACTTGCATGGTTGTGCAGGGTTCAAATGCAGTTTGCAAACCTGGAATTGTCAGGGAAAATAATTTTTTTTAACCCTTTAAGGTTTTCTGCTGACCGAAAGGTCGAAGAATTGCCGTCCTTTCAGGTTTTTAAGTTGTCGTAGGGCTGGGGTGTGATAAAAATAATTGGGAGGGGATCCCCTCCCAATTTTCACATTCCTCAACCCGGCCTTATGGCTGCTTAAAATGCTGAAAGAACAACAACTTTTGGGCCGCTTCGGCTAGCAAAAAACCTCAAAGGGTTAAAAGTCAGGGGTGAAACGAAAGTTTTTGGCCAAACATGGAAAAGTCAGGGAAACCATTCTTAACCTGTTGTGAGTAGCTAAATTTCCATATGTGAACACAGTTGTTTTCTTGAAACCAAGATTAGTTCAAAAGTTTTGTTTATGAATCAATCTGGGAATTTGTTAAAATCGGAAAACCTGAAAGGTTTTTTCCATGGTGAGGGAACTTGCTACAGAGTTCTACTCACTATGATAATGTCATGAAGTTACATAAAATTTGAAAATATTACAAAGGTGTGTGTGTATACAATCCACAAACACTGAAGATTTAGGACCATCTGCAAGATGTATATATTTATTTGCCTGGAAGATTAATATAGAGTAGCACCATGGATGTTTTTTTTAAGGAAATGCACATAGTATTTTAGATTCCCAATGCCTATTTGTGTTTGTGTTATTATCCATCATGATTGTTTTAAAAATGAGAGTTAGCCATAGCCTGCCTCCGAGACAGAACATCGATTAATTGGGACTGAATGCCTTTTTTTTAGCCTGTTTGAATGATCCAGAAATTTAGATGGGAGTTGCTGTACATATGTCATGGATATGAAAACACCGTTGTGCATTTGTATGTAAGTTCTAAGTAAAAAAGTAAAATGGACAGGGCCAAGCTTCTAAGAGTTGGAGAAGCATATAAGGTCACGTGATATATTTTTCATTATTCGGAGAGCTGCTACTCCAACACACATTCAAGATTTTAGTACAAAACAATATCAAATCTTATTGAAAAAAGAATATGTTTTGCGTATAATCTCGTGAGTCTGATACATTTCCCGTTTCGTTATTGTAATGATATCAAACAATAGTGAATTTGATACCAAACTTTTTCTCAACGTGTCTATGCTCAAAAACTTCATGTTGCAGCTAAAATTATATCAGATATACCCAGAATGTATGAAGAAAGTATGAGGTAATACACACGTGATAATAAACATTGTATTTTATTGTTGGACTGTGTTAATATATGAAATGAACAACGGATATATTTTCTATATGTTTGTTGTTAAAGTTTTGTCACTAAATTTATGGAATTGGTTTTGGTCATGTTTCTATAAATGTATGAAATTCATATGCGGTCAGTCTCTATATATCAATCTTCTGTATATTCTAATTCGCTATATGTCTCGCACACACACACATATATATATATGTAGATGGTCGGACGGACGAACAGAGGGAGGGAGGGAGTTCAGCAACCCTCAGATAATAAGTACACAGCGGTATTCCTGGGACAATTTTGAGACATAAAAGTGGTCTGCATTTAGGTGACAGGTCAGTACTTTTCGTGATATCCGCCAAATACTTCCAACCAATAAGGAAGCTGTCTGCATCTGTTAACACCATCACAGGTTGGTTTAAGACGAATTACAGAAAACTCATTTCTGCACAGGTATGGTGTGAAGCACTAGGCAGTTGAATTAGTAATTTAATTTCAGAAGTGAAATGCATGCTCAGGTGCTGATGCTTTTTGTTATTTTTTTCAGCCAATTGGATGATTTTATGCAGGAGGCGGCGCTGACTTTGTTGGACGGTTACAATACTAAAATCAGTAATCCCGACTTGAAAACTATCCTAGTAGCTGGAGGGGGGGGCGCTGTGTGTTTTTTGCTTTTGAAATTAAATTACCAATTAAACCGCTTAGTGCTTTACACCACACCCATACAGAAACGAGTTTTCTGTAATTCGTCTTAAACTAACCCTCGAAGGTGTTAACAGATGCAAACAGCTTCCTCATTGGTTGGACGTCTTTGGCGAATATCACAAAAAAGTATTGACCTATGGTAAAGATGAAACGACACACTGCGCAAAATATTAAATAAAATTAAACACATTAACACAGTTAAAATAAATACGATGGTTTATAGCTATTTCGGAAGCGCGTTTAGGCTTCCTTCTTCAGAACCCTAGTTACACTAATGTGGCACACGTGCTAGAAAGACTATCGATGCCAAATTGCTAGTCCAAAATTAGTTCGGGTAAACCAGGTGTATTCAGTAGCAAAAGACGCTGCCATTTCAAACAACGAAATTTTTTATCATTAGAGGAAGGATACACCACTCATTACGACTGGTTATAAAAAGTACCTGTAAGCAGGTTACAATAATGTGCAGTACATCTTCTACTCTTAAAACTAAACGAACTAACAACATCTGTTTTTTTTTCAAATACCAGTAACCAATCAGTAAGGAAGTATGCTGTTTGAATTTCTTACTATCCTGGATACTCAAGTTCGTTCGGAAAACTTCGTACATGCAAAATAATTACGTATGAAAATTATCCTCGTTTTACTTAATATAGGAATCACTCAGTACTATTGTATTAGTCTGATTTTAAATATACACTAAAATAATGCTATATGCTTAATAACCATGCCACACCACCTCCATAATATGTAGAGCCCCTAGAATTATAGGCGAGCACATCAGCCACCATTTTCCTGCATACTTCCTCTTCCATTTACCTTAGTGATAAAGGTTTTCCTCTTTGATGCAACAATCTCCATTTGGGCATAAAAATCATCAACAATCCGTAATTTTCCGATGAATGTAAATATTAGCGCAAATTTTAAAATGTCGCCAATAAATACAATTTGCAACCCTAGCTTGGTTTTCGATTGATGTAAAATTATAATACAAATGATCAAAACAAACTTTCACTGTACGTAATAGCTGTATGTGGCGGCCAGGTATCCAAACATTCTATGTTTATTCCTCGAATGATTAGAACAATTCTTAGCGATACACCCACCCATTTCACCTTATTTTATTAAAAATAACACACTTGTAAATCACTAAACTTTAACAAAGCAGTGAATAGGATCACGTGATACGATGGTAGGAAAATGGCGAATATGCGCCAGCTCTCTTTTCTAGAAGCTTTAATAATGTGTGTGCAAAAGAGAGAAAGACAGAAATAGGATACCGGAACTCTTGAAAGAAATTCCATAAGTGAGGAAGTGTATATTAATAGAAGGAGAGTGTACTCATACTGTGCATAATTAATTATTCATACTCACGATAGTTTAATGTACGAACTTAAAAAAACTGGAAAAGTATTCACAAGTAGATTTGTCAGAACCAGGCTCTTGTCTTATAAGAGAAGAATTTACCAGGCCGTGGTCTCATGATGGTTGAGAATCACTACCCTAGGCCGTGCAAGGTTCAGATTTTTCAAAGAAACTGTAGGTTTTGGCACAGCAGAGCACCTGTCATTCTCTTACTGTAAAATACTACAGAATCAACCTAATCATCTAAACCCTCAATATTAAATAGGTTTCACTAAATTAAATTTATATTTTAAAAGTTCTGTGAATACTTTTTTCTTTACTACTACTTATATTTTAAGTTATTATGTGTGAAAGTGAAAAAAACCTTCCAACAAATAGAACATGCCCACAGTCCAATATCGAACTTCAAGTAGGAAATTAGGAAAGTATAAACTGTGCTAAAATGGAAGAACTGGTTTAACTATACAGGTGACTAATACCATATTCCAGATCGTTGAAATACTTCAGGCTTTAATTTTTATGTCAAAATGATTTAATTTTTGGCTTATCAGGAAATATGCATGTAGTTTGGTGGTTGCATATTTTTTAAATGAAAGTTAGATTGTCATTGTCGCATTCTGCTTTTGATGGTATGAATAATATGAAGATTCAGCTGGCCTGTGTTATGTTGGTAAGATTCTTGAAGTAACTTCACCAAAAGAAATTATTCAGAAAATAAGTAACATTCAAGGAGTGGGGTATACAAAATTTTTGTCTTGCATAAGACATCATATAACCTAAGTACATTTCTGACTTCAGTTAGATTTCGGGAAGTCTTTGACATTAAAGCCCACTCAAATAGAGTAAATCTCCTTGTAACAGACACCCCTCAGATAAAAATTCACACTCTTTTACGAACAAATTTTTCTGTCTGGTGAGTGTCCTACTAATGAGGGGTTTTATTGTAGTATACTAAATTACCAAACATCTGTCACTTTTTGTGTTACGTATGTGGTCAGTTCTATTAAAATTTGCCTAACAGTAAACTGTTTACTAATACTCAATCCTTCCATATCACCAAAACATTTTCCGTCACCGACAGGCACTACTACTATGTGAATACTATTTACAAGAAATGGCAAAAGACCCCTTTGTTTACTATGTATCTATTCCAACAAATCCACTTCAGATGAATTATGATGCAAAATGCTGTCTGTCTGTTTACACACGTCAAATTTCACTTACATACTCAAGCTATTCTTAATTTGAATATTATCCTAGTATTGGAGGTGGTCAAATGCTGTTGATCTAATTTGTTAAAATAATAATTTCTTGAATATTTTTTTGTAATCCAGTAGTGAATTTAAAAGTGCACTATACATCGTCATTTCACATTCTTACATTTGTCTCGAGTGAAAAAGGTCAGATGTGATTTGGATGTCCTGGATGTTGGTCCTGTCTCAAATGACCAAAGCAAGCTCGAGGCATGAAACTCTGAAATAAATTATTAAAAAATTTGGCCGTAAATTTTAAATACAAAGCTAGTTTTGTATTTTTTATTTTTCCAAAGTCTTAAATATGAAAATATATTTTATTATAATCGAGTGATTTTTTTTCCATACAGAATTTTATATAAATTAACATCATTGATTTTATTGCTTTGAGCTTTCGGTATAATCAAGGTTGTGAAATATGAATTTTGTATTCTCTTTATAGTTTAACGTGAACTGCCGCCATTTTGTGTGTAACATCCATTTATAAGAGCAATTTTCGATGATTTTAGTTCTCTTGTAGTTTAAAATTGTCATTTTAGCTTGATTCACAATATTTGTTATCAGGTGTGTGTATCTGAATCAATTTTGCCATGAATAGAATGTATAATTGTGTATAAAGGACTGTATATAAATAAATTTTGTTGGATATAAACTTGTTTTCAATAAAATAGACTTATTTCTTGCAATCATAAAATTGACATGGAAATTGCGAATAGATTTATAACATATGTTTACCCTGCATATTTTTATAAATTGTGTGTAAAAATACTGTATGCAATATAAAAGTTCCATAAAATTATGTACAATAGTTATAGTTCACTCATGCTCAGCTGTCGTCCGATACCGTTACTAGACGGATTGTTCCATTGCAGTTTAGGGAAGGGCGTCTTGCCGAAACTGGTTTTTTGAATGGAAAAAAACAGTTACGGAAAGACGCCCCTCCCTAAACTGCAGTGGAACAACCCATCTTGTAACGGTATCGGGCATCAGGTCTGCGCGAATGGACTATATGTATAAAAGCGATTTTATTATTATACAAATATGTACAATTAATATTGATTATAATTTTATTAATATTAGTTTTAATCTTCTATCCACATTTTCACTTTTCCATCCCAATCATTTAAGATACCTTCATCCTGTAGAATCTGCAAAACTACATTTTTGTGATTTTTAATAAAATGCGATTTTACAAGTCATAAAGATAAAAGTATGAAGTTGGGAAATAGTCGACATGATACAAAATTCCTTATGTGTATTATATTTTGTTTTCTTATGTCAGATTTATATACACATGCAATCAAACCCTGTTATAATGACATGAAACGGTACAAGTAAGTATTATCCGTCAACCATTTTCGCAAAATCAAAAACTGTCGCCAAATGCGGTAAAACAGAGCCAATAATGAAAAGACTTTCCTGTGCATGCTCGTACACAATAACCTTGTTTATAAGTTCTCATATTTTTTGCGTGAAATGATTAAAATTTGAAATCTACCTTCTATGGAAGAGAACGCAGTGGAGTGTTTTCAAAGTTACGGGATTATTCCATTAAAAAAAAAAATAAAAAAAATCATGTGTTAATGGTCATGATATGTCTATTTAAAAACAGACAAACAATGGAGATGTAATGTTAAAGATTGTGACAAATGAATATCAATTCGAAAAGGAAATTGGTTAGAAGGATCCAGATTTATGTTAGTAACCTCACTAAGGTTTTTTTACAGCTGGTCCAAAAAATTACCATCGATTGTTAAAAATTGTATTTAACTTTTTATTTATATAAATCGAACACTACATAAAATAACTGGCAACAGTATATATATATACGTTCGTAAAGAGATTAGATATTGTCGTTCGTAGCTCAGATGGTAGAGTCTCCGCCCGGCAAGTGGAAGGTCGTGTGTTCAGGTCCCATAGAACTCAGAAATCTTCATTTTTTTTTGAACGTTTCACCATCTAATCATGCCATAACATCGGCATCACTACGCCAATAAACGTTAATTAATATTTTTTTTTTTTTTAAATAGTGGGGAAATAACGCCAATTGATGATTATATTTAGTTATGTAAATAAACTTGGCATAAATTCGTCAGAATCTTTGCCAGTTGTCTGGCTGACAGGCTAATTTGATTGGTTGCATTTGTCAATCACTAATTTAATTGGTTACATTCAAAACATACAGGGTGAAAATCCTTTATTACGAGAGAAAACCTGTCATAGCAAGCAAGTCCAGCAGAATTTCCCCTTAATTTTAGTAGGTCAAGTTCACAAAAGATTTTTCACTCTTTACAAAGATTTCATTGTTAAGACAATAAGAAACACACACATCAAGAACATACTGTAATAAGTATTATTTCAACATTAGCATAAGGTTTAAAACACGGCGTTTAAGGAGCCAATTGTTTCCTTTGTCAAGTAAAGGTATATTGTAGTTGTACAAAATAAAAACTTGTGTACTATATCACACCCTTGCGACGAAAGTGTTACAACTCAAAATTCGGTGAAAATGACTTAATGTTACAACCGGATGTAGAAAATATTGCTGTATACTCCAGTGTAAAATGTTAGGTCATAAGTTATTCGGGTTGCCAGTAGTTGGCACATATCATTAGATGAACGCAACGTCCCTCAATTTAGCCAGAATTTTTTGTTTTTTGAAGATTGGGATTTTTTGAGTTGTAACACTTTCGTTGCAAGGGTGCAATATGAAAAATACAAAAGTTAGGGAAGGTCGCAATATTTATGTGGATGTTATTATGTTTAAGAACATTCAATGGGCATTAAACATGGTTAATATTATAGAAGGTTTCATAATGTGTATATATATGTATTATTGCACTTATATTTTTTGTTGTAGCTAACTTTTCATCCACAGCTGCATTTTTGCATTTCATATTTATTGTATTTGCCTTTATAAAGGCTTTATGATTACGCAGGTTGGTGCCCCCACTCATATCAGAGAAAACATGTCTTAACTTTTTTGGCAAAATTCCCTTACTAATGGCAGTGAATTCTCTTTTTCTGTGGATTCTGAAAACTATGTGCAGTCTTACCGTGTTTGGTGTGAATGGCCCTCACTGTCCTTGCGCCATAAAAATACAACCGACCAACCTTTTATGGATTTAACTAAACTTCAGTTGCAGAGAAAGCAGTTTCACATTTATGGGAGATTTAAGTATTCAAAAAAAAGTAAGTTGGGAGGGCTTTCCCTGACTCTGCAGATTGTACTAAAAAAATCTTGGTTTCCCCCGATTTTTACGGACCATTTCAGATTTCATAACAATTCCAAACTTTCTAAAGATGTGGGAACCCTGATGCAGGTGCATCAGTTTTTCCCTATGCTGAAATTTGTCATTTGACTGTAGGTGGTACAGCCGGTCAAGCAAAAATCTAAACACCAGTTTACCATTCGCGTAATAATTATGCTACAAAAAATTCAAAGATTTTAACCGATAGGGAATAGTGAAATCTACCAATTTTTGTGCATAAAATTTGTATAAGGTGCGGTCTTCATAATAAAACTGGCAACAACTAGTTTTGATTAAATATTTTGGATCTGCAACCAAAGGAAACCTCTAACACTAAATAAATTTCATTTGGTTCAGTGATTTATGAGTTTTGAATATTAGAAATATCAAGCTCATAATGTTAAAATATTTTATGGGATTTTTATCAATATCTCCTGAAATACTCTTCATATCTCTCCAATAATTTTTATTGCGTTAAGTTCAATAGTCCAAATAAAATTTGTTTTTGATTTTTAAAATAATATCTAATATGAATTATAAAAATAATATTCGATAAAGGTATGAATATAAACATATTTTCTCATGCAAATTAAAACCATATGGTTTTTTACGTACTATACAGAAATTTCAGCTCAATCTGCTCAGTAGGGTTTTTTTTTATGCTGACTCTTAGTTAAAGCGACGGTTTAAGGGGGCATCACATAGTTACAAAAAGTAAAGAGAAGAGAAAATAAAGATTATTTTATTCTTTAAAACGGTTGTCCAGTGATATTTCTTAAATACCATACATCAGGCATATTGGTAAATTTACATCTAACTACTGTACTACAGAATATGAATACTATAAAATATATATAATACTATATGAAGTTGGAAATTTAAAAGAATGTTATACTTATGTTTTGGACAATCATTACAGACAATTATTCTTTACTGTAAATACCCACAAACTTTCAAATGTGTAAAATTCATGCTTTCCGACATAAACACTATTGTTGAAATGGATTCATTTAAAGCATATGCAATAGGCTTTCGATTTTCAAATCTCTCAAAATTAAGTCTATTCATACAAACTTCCACTAAAAATTCTTTTCACCACCACAAGCTGATATAGTATTTAGATGCTTCCAAATACTCCTAGTGAAGTTACTTTTGTTTTTAATCAAAGGTGATGTATAGAAATAGTTTCTAGTAAGTGGTAGCTGAATAAGTGAATCCAATCAAGCTGTGTGATGTATGGATTTTCGAAGTAGTTATCTAAATAGTAGTGTGTATTTATATAAACATTTAAAGAATTAGGAAAAGATTTTTTGTGTACTATGTGTTAAATATGTATTTTCTTACTACAGTAGACTCGCCTTAAATAACGTCCAAAATTCCCATGAAACTGACCCTATTACCGATAATAATGATTATACTTTTTGATGTAAACAATATAAAGTGCAAATAGTTCATTTTGAATGGAATAGATTTTCTCCCCTTAACAAAGATGGATTTCGATAAGACCCTTCTCTTTCCATCGTCCAAAGGGAAATAATGGTTCCCTCCTTGTTGCACCCCTTTGGAGGACAATGGACTTTAAATTTAACTATCGATGATCTCATGCATATTTTCTACATTTTCTCTCTTTAAATATGCTATTTAAGCATTCAACACTGTAGTCAATATCCCTTCTGTGCTATTGCTTCAACTCTCAATTATAGAACAATGAAATTATCTGATTCTACTAGGAACGGACTATTCTGCTCTGAAAATAGAGGTTAAAGCATAACAAAGCTTTCTCCTTTGAGTGGACTAAGTCTTACACAAATATGACACATGCTAGCTTGCGTATATGGCAGTATATCGGTTTCCTTGCATTTCAGGTGTCTGTTTTTTTTATAAAGTTTTTAACAGGTTAGTTATATTTAAACCTGGCACAAAGAAATGTGAAATAACCTTCATCGTGAACTAAGTGGATCCCAAAGTCAAACTGAAAATGCAGATTACAACTCAATTTGGAAAGCCGAAAAATAAGCTGTTAACAATTTTGAAAAATAGGCAAGAAATCGAGATAGCGGTTGCTATGAACAAATATATAAAACTACTCACTGCCTACCACTGTCCTTATTTCCAACACTTAGTTTTTTAGCACTCCTTCGTTTCTTAAACAGCATGGGCGCTTTTTGTAGCTCTTGTTGCCCCCTTTTCGCTTCTCTGCTATTTTTCCTAATTGGTGTGATATTGGACTTGCTGCTTTTACCCATTCGAATTCTTCAGTTTTTGGGTGGGCATTATACAAGCAGTTTTTTTTTCTCCCCACCACTCTGTAAGTCAGGAGCGTGTGGTCCATAGAAGCAATGTAAGCATTGCTTCTATGGACCACAATTTAAAACACATTTCCATTTTTGCCTTAACCCGAATTCATTGAATTTCCCTTTCAAATTTCGTGATCATTGATATTATGTTCACTTGTCTGTGTAAACTTGTTTTGAAGTTGCGTTTCTGTTGATGGATGCAAGCAAAGCTGTAAGTCGAAATATCCGGTTTTGATAACATTTTGGCCAAATAATTAGATAAAACGAAATATGATGTTTTCAATTTTACAAATGAAACTGTCCGTGTTCAATGAAGCCAAAGCTTTGAAAACGACTGAAATTACACTGCGCTATTTTTTCTGGACAACATATTTTCATTTAATGACGTTTCTTCATTTTTATATGCTCCAAAATTTTAGAAGCTACTAAATCGTGCATCTGATAGATAAGAATTTATTATGAATTATATTTGATATATCTAATTGTTTTTTTTTATCAAAATTATCTAAAAGCACTAATATGCAAAACCAGACCATATGGAGGAATGTTTAACTTCAAAGTCAGTTTTTCACAGAAATGTGAACTTGCGTATATTTCTGTGCAATAATTTTGCATTGTGCATATATTGTCAAAGATTTTAATCATATTGTTTAAATCAGTGACTAAAATCATGATTTTAAACATGCGCCCTTTTAAAAAAAGTATGATTGAAATCAAAATGCGATATCTTGTTTTAATCAACATTCTAAATTTAATTTATATAAATCAGAGGTTTAAGTCTGATTTCAGTTGATTCTTCGATGCTTGTGAAAAATAATTTGAATTGAAAATAGCCTTATTTTCTTTTTACGAGTTTGTAAAGCACAGTACAAGCAAAAACAACTTTTCTGATAATTTCACTGCAGTTGTTTACATGCAGTTCATGGTCAACTATTTCTAAATATTAAAATAATGTGTATTTAATCATTTCCTTAACCTAGGGCGATTCATGCTCATCACGGAATTTCATCATAGTTGATATATTCTTATCGACACAAAGGTTCCTATGGGATACCAGCTGTATGTTTCACGCTTCAGCAGTTAAGAAGGGCCAACAGGCCATATGACAGGTAGGCGCTATTTGGACAGGCAGACACAGTTAGCGCAAGATGAGCATGTCTTCCGAATTATCCTAATGAAAAATCCAGACTGGGAGCAACGGGAAAAGATACATCTGTTGTAAGGTAGCGGCTAACGACTTCCGATTTTGACGGCTACTGTCCGTTCGCCAAAAGAAGTCCTATGGTATAGTTCAAAATAACGGGAGGTGACGTCAAAAGCGGGCTTGCTGCTTATAGCTGAGTAGGACACGGATTTCAGAACTTTTTTAAGCGGACGTTTGTTAACACCGAAAACGAGTTTAGAACTTGCAGTCCACATTGTTTTAAGCGGCTGGCGGGTTTGTGACATCAACACCAGTCATTTCTAACAGTTGCACCGAACTTTTTTCGTGAACGAACAGAAGCCGTCAAAATCGGAAGTCGTTAGCCGCTACATTACAACAGGTATAGCTTTTCCCGTTGTTTGCAGTCAGGGTATTCCACCAGGATAATTACAGGTCGTCCATTACTCCACCGGCAACCCTCATGTGAGGGACGACTGACCAATTAGATGGTTTAGGATGAACGATGTTATCATGGCCTGACTAATGAGACGACAGGAAGAATCATTTGAAAGCGACTTTCGTTAGATTTTAGGAAAGGACATGAAATGTTAGAATTCTTATTTTTTATTTTTTTAAGAAAAATTGTTGGAGGTTAAATTGTTAAGAAAGAATTTATTTTGTGTTGTGATTGGTATTTGATTTTCCTAATATACTATGTTACACGAAATTGTTTAAGCGTTAAATTACTCAAATCCCCAGTCGGTAAAAATACGTTATTTGAAATTCAGTACTTTCTTAAAACATTGGCAGTTTAATACATTCTTGTGTAATGAGAATTACGTAGTGCAAAAACCATTCTTCGAAATACTATTTAAACTGAGATACCTGGCATTAGAAATGGGCTGAAGTCCTATCATCATGTCGAGCAACAAACATATTTTAAGTTCATTCTACACACATATAATATATACTATATAGGTATAGGCCAACAATATAGTAGTTATGTTCCAGTGTTTCCAGCTGAATATCGCCCTGCGGTGGCGCAGTGTGGTAACGCGTTCTCCTATTGCGCGGCTAATCCGGGTTCGACTCCCAGCAGTGCAAAAAGAACGCTTACTCAGAGATCTCATAAAGATCGCACTGCTCACTGTAGTCCGGGGTTTGGTTCCCTAGGCCTTAAGAGGTTCGGATTCCTCGGAAAACAGTAGGTCCCGGCGCAGCATGACCACTGTAGTCTTTGAGCCGTAAAACCACAAACAAACCAAACCAAACCAGCTGAATATCACTATTTTTATTTTTGTCCTTGTAAATAAAATGATAAGGACAGTAGTCCTAAATCTGTTAACAGTTGTGTTTCTGGATTGTGAAGAACAGAAATGAAATACGTATGGTTGAAGCATGGAGTTTTGACTCTGCCTGTTCGACTTTCTACAGCAAGTTGTAGAAAAGTTTCAGACTGATTTTCAGTCATAAGAAACGAGAGTAATAGACCAGTAAAATAGAACATCAATATTTGGAGTGATAGAGTAAATAACGCAACAACATACATGATTGCTACTTTATTGGAACCTTTAGGGATGGCCCCATTTCCGATTAACATTTCTACAGAACAAATAATGTTCACCAATTTGGCATAAATACTCTTAAAACTGATTAAATTAGCGTGGCGAATTAGTAATATCAATAACACCGAAAAAACAGAATTACGAAAAGGACAATGCATTTTAATGTCATTACAAAAGACAATTTAATGTCGAAATGGATATGGAAAATAATATATTCCTGCTAAGCATCCAGCTTTCTTGGTCATGATCGTGTCAGTGTCCACGACGTACGAGAAAGCATAGTCACTTACTTTCGACCCGGGATATAAACCTACTCTGTCGTATGCCATGTCTGCTTCCTTCTTTGTAGTATCCATACCCAACTGCTTCCACTTCCATTTGAATTTAAACTACCCCATGTCTCCTCCGTTGGACGCGCGAATTCATATGTAAATTTCATGAATTTTGAGAGAATTTCTAATAACTCGAATTCAATGCAATTTGACACGGCATATTTGTCATCTGCCAATTTTAGAGATATGCACAGACACATGTGATTCATTGCCCAACGGGATATGCAAGACCGACCGTAATTTCCAAACGCAGATAATGCAAACAATTTTGAACGGTCTCTGTTTTTGTAGTGCAAAGGTTAATTTATTTTCAAATATTACTTGCTCTATTTATAGACAGCCAATCCAAGGATCATGAATTTAAGTTTAGAATGCAGAGATACAGCAAAACCATCGGTGTTTCTGATTAAATAATTTTAGGTGTAAGAATTTCTCATATTTAAAAACACTGCAAAAAATTAGAAAGTGCATGTATAAAAACATCGATGTTGGTAGAATAAACAGAGATTAAATGAAATAATTTCAGTTAGTACAAAATTTATATCTATAAGAGGAACAGCTTTGTAATGTGCTCTTCTTCAGTGGGGTATTGAATATGTGCATTGAGAAATAATTTTGACTGCAAGAGTCTTCATTTTTCATGCTTAATTCGAGTATGTTCTACATAAGCGCCTGAACAAAATTTAAGAAGTGCGGGAAGATATCAAGTCAGCAGACCACTTGCAGAATTCTTGATCTTGAATCTTCTATGACGACTTTTAGAGCTGGTGATTATCTCAAATAATAGAACGACAAAGGAAATTGCGAGACCGATAAACAATATTTCAAAAACCCCGGATAAATTCTTGATGGAGATGGGTCTCAAAGAGTGATCGTGATTGGTACGAAGCTTTTCCTTCAAACCAAGTTTAAAAATCTTGTCATTCAATGTCTTCTGGTAAATACCAGATTGATGCAGCCGAATAATCGCCTTATTAAAATTTTTGGTGAAGCGGAATTTCTTTTTAAAAAGAACAGAGACTGGCGATATACCCAATCCGTCATTTGATATAAAAATATTATGGCCTTGCCTGGGGCCCCTTATAGACAAAATATATCTTGGTCCCATAAAAGCGTAACCGCCGTTGACCATTTCAAGTGCTTCAATATCTGAGTTTGCTAACGCCTTTGGATATTTACGAAGATTTGTTCCCAAATCTGTTAATAGTTGTGTCTGGATGATGAAGTGGATGAAGAAGTCGCTTCGCGATCTGCAATATATTAAGCTTATTCTGTCGGTCTTTAAGTCCACTTCGTTCTTTTGTAG
>QLNU02015270.1:55598189-55630712 GCA_006491805.2 Dysdera silvatica | reverse complement strand
TGTGAATCAGAAGCAACCCTCCAGGCTGTTTTCCAGTGAGTATGTTAACTATGGGCATATCTACGTAAGCATATTGTTATCATATTTTAATTTTCTAGATAATCGTGTTGTCTGCTTGAAATCTGTGATTTTGTCAAATTAAACGTCAATTAATTTTATAAATACTGATTATTTTAACTTTTAAGCGTCATAATTGCAAAATTGTTTTAATCTGAGAAGCAGTTTTGAAAGTTCTTATAAATGATAATGCTGCCATCTAGTACCATATCAATGTGAACTTAAACGATACCAGGCAAAAATAAATGTATTGCTTGCCTAAAGAAAACTGTCACTGCATGCCACTGCTGTATGGTTGGCAGACCTTGAGAAAAGGGCTCGCCACCTTACACTGGTGGATTGAACCCAACTGAGGTCCTCGGACAGTATCTCTAATGGGGATGCTTCCCCACCCCGGCAGTTGAGTTCCCAATCTACATCTTTCGGATTCATCCAATTCCAGGTTGATTACAACACTCGCACTTAGTGGGAGACAGTGACAGGACGATGAGCAATCCTAATGTATATGTGCCTGGATTTTGAAAAAGTTCCCATCAGTATTTCCATCAATAATATTAATTGGCTAGGAGACTAACATCTGGCGAGAGGAGAAACTAGCTTCTCCTATGTAATCGGGGTGGGGGGAGCTTTAAAGTATTACAACTGTATCCTTATAAGGCCGGAATTGTTTAATCAAGCATGGAAAATGGAGGTATTTACAAACTGTGAATTATGGTAGTAGTGGACTGTTTTATAGAGATGAGAGTTAAAGTAACTGTTAAAAATCACCTGTTACCGACTGACCACTGTTCTCAAATAACAGCTGTTATTTCAGTCACCGGTGACTAGGAACAGGAGTTACTTGAAGTAACGTTTAAAAATCACCGGTGACCGAGAAATCACTGTTCTGGGAACATATTCCTCCGTTTTCATCACACAGGGCTATCACAACATCCTGCGTAGTTTTCTTAGTTGACGCCAGGACTTAGCCGCTAATTTCCCGTTTAACATCTGATATTAAGTTTTAATATTGTTTATTTTTTTTAAATATCTAAAATTCAGTATTTTAAAACCTCATTTTTGCCCTTTAGTTTTGTATGTGTGCATTTTTTTTTCCAAAGGATTTATTATTTTTATCAAGTTGGAACGACGTTCTGTTACGGATTGAGCATTGAAATGCGTAATCGTTAAGTTCCTCAATTCCCAAAATCTGTGAAGTAACGCATAGGTTCCAGTCACCGGTGATTGGAATCTTATCCGGTTGGAACAGGTTATTCAAAAATAACAGTTTGGTCCATCACTGCTGTTTTAGAGGAGTAGAGGCAGGTTTTAGAGTATAGTGTACTGTTTTAGAGAAAGAAGAATGGACGGAGGTATTTATGGTAGATTATGGTATTTTAGAGGAGTATGGTATACTGTGTGTTTTAGAGAAAGAATGGATGGAGGTGTTTATGGACTGAATTATGGTGATAGTGGACTGTTTTAGAGAAGTATAGTTAGATTGTAGTATTTTAGAGGAAGTGGTCACGGACTGTTTCGTTTGACTACTGACAAATTAAAGTCCAAGCGCAGAAACGCGACGGGAGAAGCTCCTCTTCCCGCAGTTATCTAACAGCTACATGCAAGTAGATCTAGCTAATTTATGGCGTGTTTTAGCAATACTAGCACCTAAGCGGCGACGTGCTTGCATTTACGAAGTCCACGCTTATGCGCAGAAGGACTACTGATCGTCCCGTCCGGCAGGGGCTCCTTTTGCATGAGGGCGCCAAACTCAAAGTTTGAATTTTTTTTAATTGACCAAACAATAGAAAATCTCTCTAAAAAGAGAAGTTTAGAGAAATCCTTTCAGAGACTTTTCGCCACTTTTATAGGGTATATGCACTGGCGAACGAAGAAGATGTTAATGGGGATGTAACTTCCCATTATAAATAAATTTTGTATATTTAACATAGGAATATGTGAGTTGTAGCTCTGTAAACCTCCACCTTGAGCCCATAACGCTCCCTTTATGAACTGTGCATACGCCTATGGGTATATGGTTTACTGTGCATCTGTAAAAATCTTTTGTTTTCACCGGAGGTGAGAGGTGGGAGGGCGCCAAAAAGCAATCCATGCCAGGCCACCTGGGTCCAAAATCAACCTCTATCCATCTCTGCTGTCCGCTAAGAATTGCTGATTATAACTAAGTTGAAAAGCTCATTCAAGGGCAGGTGCTGCCCCTAGGGAGACAGTTTGGCAGAAATCAATTGATCACGTAAAGCCGTGATACGAGTTTTGCAGCTTTTCCTCACAATTTAGCTATTGTTTAATGATAACTTTTATCTTTGTTATCCCTGTATATTTCGACAAAAAATGTGTTTATCATTTACTTACGAAATTAAATAACAGCCAAACCTTGCCCATAGCGGCGCTACGATTACTCACCATGCACCAAGGAACCAATGGAGCTTTCCTATCTGGTTGTGTTTATTCTGTGGGTCCAATCCATCCTAGAAATACTGTGCATCGAGTTTGGTCAACTTTTCTATTCTATCAGCAATTCTACTTATATTTTGCGAAACAACAACAGTACTTGGATTAGGAATATCATGCAAAATAGACTCTTGATAATGCTTCTTAATGAATCAAAAAGCACAAAAATTTAAAAATACGCCTTAAAAATAGCGAGTGATTTTTAATTCATTTTTAAAAACGTCCGTTTCAAATGGAGTTATGTGAGGGTAGAGACGGGTCACTTAATGTACTGCGCATTGTCTATCTACCTCATTTATTTGTATTACATTAAAAAAAATGTTATTGACAGCATAAATAATCATTTTTCGGAAAGCGAATAAAGTAAATAAAAACCATTAAATGTGAATTCCCTAAAATCAAGGTAGTGTATATTTATATTGAAAGTAATGAAAACACGGTTTGTTGTCTTCTACAAATATAACATCATCGATTAGATTTTTTTAATATTAATCATAATTGCGCTTATTTTAAAATAATTTCAGAGTTTCTCCGCCTTTTTTTTTAATTATGATTACTCAATGAAATAAAAAGTCCCCGAGAATAACGCACCAAACGTTAAGAGACAAAAGCACTCCCAGAATCAAAACCAAAACCCAAAGCTCTTGAACGTGGCTAACATTAGAAATTTTGAACTTTTAACTTAACGCTCCTAAGTTGACTCCTTGTGATGATAGCACTTTAATTTTGGTAAAAAAAAAATATTTCTTTTTATATTTTTTTTTAAGTTCATAATTTTTATTCATGTCCGATGAAGAAAGTTATCCAATAATTTTCAAAATTGTTTTATGCTATAATGAGTTATTGTGAATTGTTAGATTTAATCATTTAACTGTACTTATATTTATTTTAGACATTATGTTGTGTTTATCCTAAATTTTGTTTCATTACTTCTTAATTGTTTTATGAATAGTTTAATTTGAAAATAGTTAAATAATAATAATTAAGTTAGTTAGTTAAATAGTTTAATCTGAAATAGTTTTTTGAAGTCGATATTGATCTTAACGCTATGCTCATGTTTTTAACATTTACATATTCATGTAGAGGTGCGTGGTAAATCAGTATAATTTTGCATTAAAATATAAGATTTAATTTTTTAAAACACGCTATGTTTAAAAATTAACGCAATCTTCGAATTTAGGGATTAAATTTGATAAAAGAGAAGGGGTAGTGCTATAAGATTAAGTATAGGGTATATAGTGTCAAATATGTTACCGAATCGCTGATGTTTTCACTTATGTGATTTCGCAATCTATGAATGTTATTAATAATATTGCCACCTAGGGATTTCTAACTTTTAAATTAATCTGTTTTCATTAGTTTCATCGGCGCTAATACAGAATATGGTAACATTTGGTGACTTTTTTCAAAACTTGCCATCACAGTCGCGTATGTCGCCATTTTGGAAAAAAAGTTTGGTGACAATATCACGTTCGTTACCCAAAACTCGGCCTATTCTTTTGAAAACGCTGCAAACTCCGCTAGATTGCCGTATCACGTTAGAGTGTGACGTCACGTAGGTATGTACGAAACCCAAGCAAGCTGTGAGTGAACGCGTCATGTTTTTCTCGGACGCAAGAGGATTTTCTACGAATCAGTATTTTTCCTGTATCAGTGAAAGCCTACTGGGAGGAGGGGTGCCCCCAACACCCCCACCACTAAAAAACATCAGGAAAGCACGGAGTAGTACTTTCCCTCTGTAAAAACGTCGTAAAAAGCAATGGCAGGTAGTCACTGTGTGCCAATTGCCAGGTTTTGAGTTCTTGGAAACACTGCACTAGAATCTGCTAAAATTGCGCTAGTTTTAGGGGGGTAACGAACCAAGTATTTGAGCCAAACGTTTTTTCGTTCTTGGAGGAATGTTTTGAAACTTTCTGTTGTTGTGAATGTTTTCGCTATTGCAAGGTCTACAAATTCAACAAATTGCAGGGCCATGGTTTTCTAATGTTCTTTGTATGGGAGGGGTGGCATCCCTCCACCGGTAAAACTACAGATGAATCCCCTGTTTTGTCGCCAACTCGTCTCCAAAACTGATGTTATACTCTTAAAATGGAGGAAAAGTTTTGTGGAGTGTTGAAAATATGGGCATGCACGTGACAGATGCATTGTGGCATCGTAGTGTCCGTTCGTGCCGGTGATGGTTTGTGAGTTGTAGCGATACGATGAGTGAACGTTTAAATGTTTTTATTTTTGTAATGGATTGGAATTGATAGTTTGTTTTGGACAGAGAGGGGGTATTAGAAGAGGTTACAGGAGGTATGGGAGGAAGAGCTTTAAGGGTGGTATAGGAGGAAAAGGTTAGAGGAGGTATAGGGGGAAGAGGCTTGGAGGGAAAAAAGGGGAGGGGAAGTAGGGGAAAGATGAGGAATGTGAAGTATTTCATTTGTTCATTCAGCAGTTGGACTCGTACTTCGCAAATCGGCGTTGATCAGCTGTCGGATTCGTACTTCGTAGAAGGTAAGGGGTGGGGGAGGAAGAAGGGAGAGGAGATATGAGGGGATAATGGAGAATCGGAATGTCGGCGCTGAAAAGCTGTTTGACTCATACTACGCAGAGTATATGTGGAGACGGCGTCACAAAAAGGAAATGGGGGGGAAATGATTCCAAAAGCCATAAAAGCTCAGAAGCTTAAAGACAGAAGTTTTTTTTTTTTGTTAAAAAAATCTGAAAAGGTTATAATAGGTAGTAAACTCAGTATAACAGGGAATTACTCCTTAAAAAAAACGGGGTGGTCAGGAAGCGAGCGTGTGATGATGTAAACCGGGAAGGAGGTTGCCACACTCTGGCGACGAATCGCACAGGGTATACACGTGTAGTTTGACCCCTTCACGAAACGTGTATTAATCCATGAAAAGTACTGGGTCATAAAAATGTTTAGGAAACAACATTCCATTTTTTTGTATCAGGAATGTGGAACCTTAAAGTTGCATGTTGACTTTGGGGTAAATCCAAATTTTGCAAATTAAATCCTTTTATCTTGAGTTTGTTGATCTTATTTTTTATTTATTTACTTTATTATTATTAACTTAACATATTTAAAATACAAAAGATAAAAGAAATATCGGTGAAATAATTCTCCCAAACTGATTTTCGAGTTTTGGGTGTCACTGCGTAGCCAGTGTTTCCAAAACAGATAATCGGCAAAGTGACCAGCCACCATGTTATTTACGGAATTTTTTGTAACTTTCATGAATCAGTGACGGGGATGTATTAGTGGAGGGGTTGGGGGGGACACCCCCCCAACCCCTTCGGGCTGCACCTTTGCTGCCCGTTCATATAGGATTCGAGTACCCGTGGATTGGTATAATGTTGAATCATAAAACTTCTGGAAAGCCAAAAGCAAGTACTCACCTGGTTCATGGGACGGATGTTTGCGGTGAGAAAATAGTTGTATTGCATACACAATCCATAAAAAATAGTATGTCAAATGTTTGGACATTTTTGTCGCAACGAAAAAACATAGCGAACGTAAATCAAAAAGAGAATAGCATACCACATCCATTCTCACTGCCTCATACAGATATATATGACATCAGAACGTGTGATGTCACAAGCCGATCTAATGTAATTTAGTACAATTTCAAGAGGACAGGGAGAACTTGTGGGTAACTTGTTGTATAGTAACACCAATTTCTGATAATCAGGGTTCTGTTATGTATCTAAACAGTGACCTAGGAAAGGGGGTCTCAAACCCCCCACAGGGTAGTAAAATACATCATTCCATTTAATACACATACAGTTATATTAGCCCGTTGGGCTCGGCCCCCAAATGATTTGAAATAAATCACAATTTTACATATAGGCTACTGTAATATATAAATCTACAAAATATGTGGTTGCCCCCCCCCCAATAATTTTGAAAATGCTGATGCATTTTTCTCTATGCTGATGCATTTAACACTAAATTACATAATCCGTTAAAAAACTACCTGAACCCTATCTATAATTTTTTAATTGTTATGCTCCTGTATCTGAATTCAAATTTCTCGAGTGCTGCCTTTGGCCCCTTTTACAATATGGTAAGGGCTTTTGTTTTGGCAAGTGTTTCTTTCCATACGTTTTTTCTCATTTGGATTTTGGTTTTCTTCTACTTTTTTTAATACCATCTAATTTAAATTAAACTTTGTCTTTTAAAATTTAAATGTGACTTAAAAAACAATTATTTTAATGAGTTTTTTATTGTTTTTGGTTAAAATAATAACCACAGAGTTGCCGAGCATTGGCGAGGCCTTCCTCACTCCCTTAATTTGAATACAATTTCCTTTTTTTCTAATTTACATTCAAATTTTTTTTCTATAATTCAAATATTAAATTCAACTTCGTTTTTCTGTAGTTTAAGTTCAATATCCGGTTTTTCTCTACCTTAGATTCAACTTCATATGATTTTTCTGAACTCACCGTTATAACGAACGCATATGCCCATCGCAATTCCACCATTTTAAAAAGAGTAATTTTCATTAATACACAAATATTTTGAAACAGTAATAACTGGAGAAAATTCACCACTAGTTTACAATACTCGCAACCAAATTCGCCACTAGTTTAAAATACTTGCTATCAAATTAGAGATAACTGTCATGAAGACAAAGTGCTGCTGACTCAGTCAATCTTACTTATTTGCATAAATCGCAACTGCTTTGCAGTTAAAAAAAATTTCCCAAATGGTTATAAAAACAAATAGCCAGAAAAAGGTGGAAAAATTTACTTTGCGGAAAAGTAAATTTAGAATAAAAAAAAACGAAATCCTTTTTATATTTAAAAAAAAATATTAAAAAAGTAGGAGAAAATCAGTATTAGGATAGGAGAAAACTGTAGGTAAGGAAGCATTTGCCAAAATGAAACCCCATACTGTATTGTAAAAGAGCACCTGGCCTTCCAACTTAAAAAGGTTTCTTATCCCTGTGTTGGGCATTCGCTACAGTTGTTGGTGTCTTGGCAGAGTTACTATATTCTGTACTAGGACCATTTCTTGTTTTTATATTCTAGTTTCATTTGTTACTCACCGTTGTTTCACTAGTTTATTCTTTTAGCAATTTTATTTTGGCAGAAACATGAACACACACACATATATATATATATACACAGTGAATTTGAGATAAGTCGACTATCCATGTGTGTCAAAGTTTTTATGTAGTTCCGGTTAGGGCTGGACTGATGGTACTTTTTGACTGATGCCGATTGTTTAAAAATTCAAAAGGCCGATGGCCGATTATTTTTTTTTCCAATGGCCGATGGAAAAAAATTGCTTTAAACCATTAAAACATTTAGAATGAGTGTCAAAAATGTATCATCATTTGATTCATTCCATTCGTGTTCCACAGATCAAGAAAGCTATGAACTGTATGTATAATTTGCTAATTTTCTGTTTCATGAATGTAATTTGCTTTTGTTTATTACAATGCAAAATCCAGAATGTGCAGACAGTACATTACATTGGTAAATACTGCTTTTGGTTTATTTACATATAGGCTAATATAAAATAATTACATGAAATAGTTCATATTAGAATATATTGTTTTCTTTTATCTACGATACATCAATGAATGTAGTAAGTTTTAAATACACATACAGTAAAGAAAAGAAACAGTTTTGCAACTTTAAATTCCCAATACTTAAAAACTGGAAATAAATTAAAGGAAAAAGTAAAAAGATAAAGTTGTAAATTACACTAATGTCTGAAAATAAGAATTTGCAAGTTTTATTTAAGAAGACCCAAATACTTATAACGCAACCTCAATAATTCCTCAATACAAAAGTGTTTAATCGTATAGCAGATGGTTTACGAAATTACAAAATATCTTTGTATGAAACTTTGTCTTCCTTTTATTTTAGAGTGCCATGTAGAGCATAACCCAGATTAATATTATCAGTAAACAAAAGATTTTTATTCTCTGTAAAATTCACTTTTTGAATTGTAGCATAGGCTTTTAAGACACTAATAAATTTACCAATCACATTAACAACAATAAGTTTTAAGGATCCATAAAGGAATGGAACTAATCGAATATCACTTTGATATTCTTTTGAGATAGGTTCGACTACTGCTATTAAAGATTAAAAAAATTTTAATTCTGCTTCTAGAAGGGGATCTCCCACAAATGAACAAATTTTATTAAAAATTCATGTAACATAAACTTGCTTTGTCATTCTTTGTGCCATCAACAAACTTTAAAGACCCAAAATTGTATGGAAAAAAAGTATGATTTTGTCTCTTTTCTAAAAAAATGGGAGTGGCAACTGCCCCTTTTCCGCCCCTAGATTACGCCCATGCTTTTAAATGCAAAGTAAAAAAAACTTAGGGTCCGACAATTTGTCGTTTTTTTTTTCTACGAAAAACATTGGCCTTATATTAGCATTTAGATGTTTTTCTAGACCAATGGCCGATTTTTTCCCTAAGTTAACATTGGCCGCCGATGCCTAATATTTCGAACAATCAGCACCAATTGATCAGTCTAGCCCTAGTTCCAGTCCCGTCTATTAAAATTCAACGTAGATTTTTTCCTTACGTCAAAGTTCTCTTCAACTGTGTTCTCACACTCCGTAAGAGTTTTTAGCTAATCGGAATCTTTCCAGCTTCCTGCGTGCATTTCCAAATCCCACTTTTCAGATAATGAAGTATTTGTGGTTGTTTGTTAGAGTGGTTAGTGAATACTGTGAGGCGTTTTGTTGTTTAAGCATAGGGTTTTAAGATATGTAAACGAAAATATCCTTAATTTGAAACAAAAAGTGGATTTAACAAATAATTTTGAGAAGAATCCGAACTTAAGGGAAAAGGATCCAGCAGAGAAATATGGCATTCCACCCAACATGCTATCAACCATTCTGATGAGTAAAGAGAAAATCTTGAAAAGACGCAAGTGCAATATTGATCTGAAATGTAAGAGATTAAATTTGTGTTCTTTTCCTGATGTTGAATCCACTTTTTGAAGTGTTTTAAATCGTACAGGAGCCAGAACAGTAAAATTCCTCTTAGTGGTACGATGCTACATGTAAGAGTTATGGACTTTGAAAGTCTGTTGAAAGTGGAGGGCTTCAACGCAAGTGCAGGATGGCTTGAGAAATTTAAGACAAGGCACAACATTGTGTTTGAGACTACGCAGTGAAGGAAAAGATGTATCCAATGAAGACTGTGAATAATGAAAAGCAGGGTTTAAGCTGCTTTAGTTTTTTTCACATTTTGCAAAAGGATTTTGTTATTTTGTGAAAAAATTTAATACCACTTTCGCTAAAAAGCGAAAGCCCTGAAAATTAAAAATTTTCACAGTTTTATGTCCGCGGCCGCCGTCGATGACCACGAACATAAATTTAAAGAAAACAATGTACTATCAGAATGGAATATTTTGAAGAAATTTGTTGATGCCCGATATAAAGAGTTTTCATTTTTGCAGTTACTACAGTTTTTAAATCAAAATGAAATGAATGGAGAATTTCCTTCACTGTGCTCAATAACTGAATATGCGGCAAGTATACCTATGCATACTGCAGATTGTGAAAGGGCTTTCTCCCAAATGAACTTGATTAAAACTGACTTGCGAAATTGTTTAACAACGAACCATGCAAGCAAATTGCTAATGATAAATATTGAATGACCTGTTCGAAATAATTTTGATTTTGAAAGTGCCTACCAACTATGGTGTGTAGTAAAGTCAAGGAGGATTGTCCAATAATATTGTCAATTATATAATTTCATAAAAACTAAAGAGTTTTATTTGTAGCCCGAAATTTTAAATATGTTATTTTGTTCAGTGTTCGCCTAAGGGACAAAATTTTCAAAATATCTCAAGTGTTTAAATTAAGAAAAAAAAAAGCTGAAGGAATTTTAAAAATGCTATTTTTTTTTACATTTTTGCTAAAATGCTAAAAGAAAAAAAAATTCAGATTAAACCGTGGTGAAAAGGTAAAATTTTTTAATGCGGTATCAGTTCTGCAGTAGCTTGAAAGTAGAGATAACGTATACGAAATTTTGTTCGTGTTTTTACAAAAGGTAAATAATTTCATAAAATTAGAATTTCTTCAAAAACAATCCGATTTTTTGAGAAAACATAATTAATATAAGTACCGTTTCCTGTGTTCAAAATATGGCTAGGTAATGCAAAAGTTGCATTTACCAATAAATAATACAGTACATAAAATGAATAACTTCTAATTATTAATGTAATACTCTGCGTTTTGGAAACGAAGTTAGTTTAAAACGATAAGTAACTTACGTTTTATACAAATCCAACCAAACTAATATCTTTAACCATTTGGAAGATATTATAAAAAGCAAACATGCCTATGGGACCCACAGTTGCTTGTCGTAGGTGGCCATTTTGATTTTTTTCTTCAATATGAAAGCCTATGAAGATTAAATAAATGCATTTCTGAAGTCTACATGTAAGGTTTATGCTGTGGTAAAAATTTGAAATATTGCTAAAATATGACCGCAACCACTGTGGGTAACAGTTCATGCAATGACCCTATATCGTTAAATCTTGTATAGGCCTATGTTTATTTAATATGCTATGAGACTAAATTTGTGATGTTCTCCTAAAATGGATATTTACATAATTACATTTAGCCTATTTATATAAAAAAAAAAGTTGAAATTTCCAACCCCAAAATGAGAGAATTTATATATACTTCTGGTACCAGCCAATTTAAGCACATTATTACATGAAAGTTAATGGAGGTGGGGAAGGGAATGGTTTTATCATTTCGAAAAGATTACATCAATAATAGGCCCATTCTCCCATTATGCACGGGACATTTGCATAACTTCCAACTTCAGTCCTGTAGATAAATATTTTATGCAATGTCTTTTTCAATAGAAATCTTAGTAGATACCATTGACATTTAGTATGAAATAATAAAAAAATAAAAATTCAATTGCGTTCAAAAGGGAAAAAATGGCGTAATGTTTATGTTACGCACGTGACTCACAGAATCTTACATTTTCCACTTTATAAGTTATAATTGAAAGTCTCTGTGAATTATGTGCAAATAAAATGCTATAAAAAAATGAATGCAAATAAAATAATATTTGTTTTTCAATACTAGAGGTTTTTAACAGTGATGTCCCTCTATTTTTTTCCTTATAAATCAAATCAGAATTTTTAAAAAAAAAAATTATAATGGGTCACGCCAGGGGTCAAAATTAACTTTTTAAATCAGGTGCACAAATGCACCCAAGTCTTACGACTTACGTGCATAAAATACTAGTTAAGTGTACAAGTAACGAACGGAATAGAAAGTAAACCTCAACATTAAAAACGGGTAAAATGTAAGTGAAATAATTACATTAAAACATGTAAGGTAAAAAAGTGCAAATTTTCAAAATAATTGAACATTCATTTGTAATAAAAAAAAATTCAAAGCAAATGCAGATACATTGAGAAAATTATATAAAATTATTCCATAGGTCACTGTTTTTGAAAAATAAATGCAAGTAGCCATACTTTTGAATAGTTAGGTGCACTGCATGCACCCAAATTAAAAATTTATGTGCACATATAAAATTTCATGTGCACAATGCACACGCTAATTTTGAACTCTGCGTTACGCTCGGGACGTTTCTGAATTTTGAGAATTGAAAGCATTAGAATAATGTGAGTATTTGACATTTGTTATCACGTTTCACCATCTAATCATGCCTTACATCAGCGCTTGTATCACTGCGCCATTAAACATTGATTGGTATTGTTATTTGATTTAGGTTATCTTTTGAGCAAAATATAATAACTGGGGCTAAGATAAAATATTATTTATCATTATGTGATGCTCATATTTTAATATAAAACAAACTTCATTGTTATTGTATGTTTTTGATTATATTATAATCGTTATTTTTTACATTTTTAAAATTAAATCCACAATTTTTTGTGTTTTTTTTATTAATAATTATTTTGGATATGTAACAAAAATTCACAGCGTTAACAAAGTTACTGTAAGAAATGTTCAAGAGGTGAAAAAAATCAAAATCAATGGAAAAGCAAGAGTGGTAGTTTTCTGGAAAATGTAGGTAAAAGAGGCTGCTAGCAAATTAAATTGCTACCTAAAAGAAAACATGCATTGATGAAGTACTCTCTACAATGCAGTGTAATTTTTCTTCTGTGGTATCCCATGTAAACACAAAAAGGATATGGGATGAAGAATTTAGAAATGACAAAAGTAATTTGAATATTAGAGTACTTCAAATTGACGTTGCTATGAACACCAGTTTCACTAATCAAGATTAAGTTCAAAATGCTATTTGGGCTAGAAAAAATATAATGTTATCTACAGCAGCATTGTATGACAAAATTATTTGTTAAAATTTCTTGATTTGTTCAGATGCAGTAGAGAAAGAGAAAAATTCAGTCCAAACTTTCACTAAAGAATTATATAGAGTATTAGAGCGTAATTCAGAAAAAAATAAGAATGTGGGGAAAAATTACATGATCTGCTGGCCCTCTACCAGAATTTAAAAACATGTATATATCTATATAATATATATAAAAATAAGTATAAATTCCCATTCATTTAAGAACTAAGCAATGATTACCAAAAAATTTTTAATTTCGATGGAAATATTTCGTCACAGCACACAGCAAAAATGTAATTGATGGGAAATTGGAGGAAAAGTAAAACCTTCTGTAAAAAACACTGTCATGTCCAAAAAATTAACTGCTCCTATTGTACAATCAGTAGAAGATTTTTCTAAAGTAATTGTGAGCACCATGCCATCATAAAAATACAGTTTTGGAAAAGAACATCATAAGAAATAGCATGATAGCGGTAGGATAGTTCTAAGCCAGTTCCATTAATTTCAAAACTTCATGGAATATTTTGTTTTTCTTCAAAAGAAACTGAATTTTTCCTAAATAAATTGACTCCATTTAAACAAGGTGACTCTGTGAATAGTTCTGAAAATATTTTTTTAGGAAATTGGGTTATTGCAAATTATGATGGTAAGTTGTATCCGGGAGAAGTTACACGAGTTCTGCATCACGAGTTTGAAGTTTCTGTTGGAGCAAAGTATGGCAAAAACCCAAAATGGCTAGAACAACATTAAAATGTTTTGCACTTCTCCAAGCATTATTAAAAAAAAATAATACAGCCAGCAGAAATTGTAAATGTTTGTTGCTTTTTTTAAATTTTGCGTTTCTCAGATTTTTAAAATTTTGCATTACGCACGGGACAATTTTTCATTTGTGCGTAAGATTTGCAAATTTAATTTTGTTGTTGATTTTTTCTGATGTAACTTCGTTATACAAGGAACAAAGTAGATCTATAAAGATTTTTATTTACCTTCAAAAGTAAATTCATTAAATAAAAAAATGTATGTATTTTGTTAAGCGCGGGACAATAGGGTTTCCATTTTTAATAAATGACACATATTTTATTTAAAATAGCAAAATAAATTACTTTATAGTTATAATCTGTTAAAGTAGAATATTTGGCACTAAGAATTTAACAAACAATTTTTTTATCCTGGATTTCTTTTACTTTAAGCAATAAAGTTTAAGCCATCCACTTCGTAGATTTTTTAAAAATTTTTTAATGTGCTTAATTCAATTTTGTAAAATCATAGTAAAATTTTGTTCTAAATAAAAATAATTTATCGTTTTGTATGGTTCAGAACATGTATTTTTTTAAAAAACAAAAAAAACCAAAGCAACAACAACACTTGCAGGATTATTTTTTTCATTTCTGTGGGTTACTTTTGTGAAAATGGGCCAATAACATAATTTGTACGCCTTTGTAACATCTTCTGTTAATTTTTAGATATCTTTTTATGATTTTTCATCATGTGGCTTGGACAAGATACTCAAGCATATTACGAAGATGTATTTTCACTGGTCTGTGAGAGGCACAAAGATAGGGCCGATGAAGTAAGTATGAATTGTAGTTTCTAATGGTTTCATTGTGAAACAGAATTTCAAAAAACAGAAAAACATTTTCTGGATGTATGTAAGCATCAGTTGTGTCATCTGCGCATTTAGGTTGGGTGTACTTTCGTGTGGATTATGTAACCCACACTACAAAATCTGAATAACTTTGATTGTATCATTGCTTGTTGGTCAATGTGTGAAAGTTTTACGAGTGCATAATATACTATACTCATAGAATCTGAAAAAGCTCTGCCAGAAAATGAAGCATTCTATACATGGTTAATATTGTTTCCCAGTGTAAATATTGGCAAAAAGGTATAAATTTTTTACTGAAAATTATAAATATATTTTAAAAGCTTACCTATATCAATATTATAAATACATCAGTTCATAGTTTATGGAAAAAAAAGGAAGAAAACAAAAACCAACTTATAACGAATTATGTTTGATTCTGGGTGATGTTGTCTTAGAAAACATCCAGTCTCACTTTCTGACCTGTTTAAAACTAATGAACTGCCAATAATTTAATCCGCAATGCCATCTATATGTCCGCTTAAAGTGCTGGAAGCTCTGCATATTCAGTCTGTTAACTCAAATGTGATTCAATGTTCTTGCATTGAAATGTCACCTCTTTTGAAGCCTTAGTACCTTATATTTAATTTTAATAATTATGGGAAGACTGCAAACAATTAAGGGAATCTTTAAGGGGTATAAATCTATAAGTGTAATATTCGTGATATTACTATTCATATGCCTATGAATATTAAACATATATTGACAGAGACAATATCCATATCTATTAGTTTGACTATATGATAAAAATAATTTATTCACTTCTATGTCTACCTCAGGTTTGAGGATCATTGTCTTGCTTTTATAAAATGTTTTGAATTACTGAATACAGAATTGTTTTCATCATTGATTGCACTTTAAGTTTAGTTAATTAATTAAAAATTAGTTCATAGTTGTTATTTTAGTGTGTAATTAAAGCTTGGACCTGACTATAAAATATGTGCTTTTGTAAAAATACCGATTGACTCATATGATAAATTTTTCAGACTAAATTTGATTTACTTTGCTTTTTTTTTAATATTTCAGATTAAAGAGAAGGATAAAATTTGCAAAGGTAAGATTTTTGTCTACTTTTGTACTCAAATCATTGTGATAAACAGAGCCTGGGTTATATGCAATTGCATATTTTAGTTTTTTTCAGCATTAGTGTCTATAACAGAACAGTACAGGGTTTCACTAGGATCTCCTAGTGAAACCCTGTACATACAACCCTGTACAAACCCATAACAAACAGTTATTTTGACACTGGCGTAAGGTTTAAAAACACGACGTTTCGGGAGCCAACTGCTCCCTTTGTCAAGTGAAGGCAGAATGAAGAGTTCGTGAAAGTCCTAAGCTTATATACCCGCATGTTGGGAATCCCCATCTGACGTCATCTGGTACAGGAGAGTTCTGGCTGGGGAAACTTCAACCGTGGAACCCCCCCCCCCACACACACCAAGTGACGCCAAATGATCACTCCTAACTCAAGGTTTGGCAAAACCCCTGTAAGGTGTTGGTGGAGGTATCGCAACGTTTACTGCATGACTTCTCAAACTGTGGGTTTTCCATGACTACAGAAAAGTCTACTCCCCGGATTCATCACATTCTGATATAATACTTTCATCGAATGCCAGTTTGATTCGTGACTTTCCCCAGGGTTTCCACAGCTGTTCCAAATTGCGCCAAACTAATAGTCCTGTACCATTTAGTGCCAAAACGTTTATTTTTTTTGCGAGATTGCTCCATTTCTGCACCAAAAATTGACAATAAACTCAGTGCCAAATTTTTTTATTCGTATTAAAATTGCTAAACATAGCGAAATTCGCTTCATTGAAATTTTTATTTCTCTTAAAATGGCGTTACCTACAGAATCGACAAGAAAATGATGTTATACTGGCTAAAATAATTGGGAAGAGCCCACTACCATTATTACCAATTTGGAGAGGAAAAAAGCATTAACATCTAGCAAAGAATCAGCTTCCGATACGTAGCCTAATGCCGATTTTGCTGGCATAAACTGGCAGTAGTGTTGCCAATCTTAGAAGGTTCCACACTGGATTTAGGGTTTTAAAGTTGCAGCGCTGATGGTGATCAGTAAGAGCAGATTGAGAGGAAATTTTTTTCAAAGGGAATTATTGATCTATTTAAATAATTTTTAAACAGAATTGGAATATTTATTATGGGCATTGTTAGCAAAGGGCTGGAGTCTTGTCCCCCTAATCTTAATTTCTAGTAGTTTTTATTACTTTTAAGTAGTATGTCACATCACATGTTGTTAATGCAGGGTGTCTATCCATCGGGAAAAATTGGAAATGGACTTGAATTTTTAGCGCCTCTGGAATGTCGGAAAATATGCTTGTATGATTGAAATTCGTATTTAATATTTCATTTTAGGGTCCGCGTTCAGAAAATTTTCAGCTTCGTTTTGGTTGGCCACATTGTGAAGTATCCATTATATGGATAAAAAACACAATGAAAACAAGCAATATTTTTCAATGCGAATAAATGAAAATGTATTAAATAATACATCACAACTCCAGTCTTAGTTTTGATAAATATAATTTAGATCAGGATATTCTGCTCCCATTATACCATTATTGACAATCGCATTTTAAAATTATGGAAAATGTCCAGTATAAGGTAATTTATGAATATTTTCATATTTTGGTTTGTGAAGGACCCCTTGTTCTGTTTCAAGGGCATCTGGTGTCAATCTGTGTCTATAAACGTAACATAAGCAATTGTTTTCCTGTAATAGTCCAGGAAGGGAACAAAGAGATTTAGCAAGGGAAATTGCAAAAATTAACTGAAATCTGCTAAATTTAAGGATTTTACACTAGATTTGCAAGTCCACCCCCCCCCGAAGAATATTACTGCAGCACATTTTTTTATTAATGATTTTAACAAACAGCACTAACAAGAGTTAGTCTTGTTTACTGAAATTATAGATTTAAAATTTATGAGTCTTAAGTTTGTAGTGAGGTTGAAACAACCATTATAGATTTATATTATTTTTTCAAACAAGCCACTGTACAAGGTGAAGATTTAAAGCAACTGGAAATCAAATGGGGTTTTGTGGAACATGTTGTTTTTTGACATATAGAAAATAAATGGTTAATTCTGTACAGCAGTGTGAATAGATTTGAACAATTTGAAGTTCTGAAAGATTTTTCAAAACAACACATGATGTAAATGTTAAATTTACAGGACTGAAGGGAATTTCAGAAGTATTGATTGATACTCATTTGGAAGTATTGACTTATAAAGCCTTGTTATTTAAAGCTCTATTTATAATAAATTCTATTTATAATAAATGCAGCAAGTTTAATTACTAAGATGGCGAAACCCCTTATTAGTGGATACTCCCTGGACAGAAAAAAATTGTCTGTAAAAGAGGGAGTGGGGGGAGGGGGGGGGTTATTCTGAAGTAGCTCAAATATTACTCATCAATCATCTAAATACTTCATTTTGGAACTTATGTATTTTTGAGTACGTAAGACAAGCTTAAGTTAATAAACAAAGCAATTCTTAAAATATACTTCAGGAAATGGATGCAAGCTTTTTTTTTCTGCTACAAACTGCTACAAAATGGTATTTTTCTGCTCCAAACCGATACGAAATATGAATTCTTCTCCTCCAAATTGCTACAAAATGGGACTTCCACTGTTTCAAATGCTGCTCCGAAAGCACTGTTTGGCCGTGGAAGCCCTGCTTTCCCCTGAAGACATGTTCAGCTAACTGGTTTGAATCATCTCCCCTAGCTACCGCACGCATATGCTCCTTCCCTCGTAGACGTATCGATCTTCCCGTCTGTCCAACATACACCTTGTCACAGTCTCCACACGGTATTTGGTAAATAGCACCAGATTTTTCCTCCTCAGGGACGCGATCCTTAACTTTAAGTAATAGATCACGCAGGGTGTAGACAGGTTTGTAGTAGGTCTTAACATTCACACAACTGAGAATTCGAGACAGCTTTTCTGAGACACCCGCCACATATGGCAAAACCACTGATGTCTTCCTAGTCTCATCCTCTACATTCCTGTTTCCACCACTAACACCACATTGGTTACGAGCGATAAATTTAGTCGGGTAACCGTTCTTTTTCAACACGCTTTTGTTGCGTCGTAATTCAACATTGCGAAGGTCATCATTACAACAATGTGTAAAGGCTCGTCGGTGCAAGGCTCTAATGACAGATGCTTTGTGTGATGCCGGGTAATGAGAACGAAAGTCAAGATACCTATCAGTATGCGTTGGTTTCCTAAACACCGTAGTCAACAGTCGCCCATCCCCATCTCTATTTATCCATCTACTAGGAAGATATTTTGCTTTATGTAGTAGTTGTCTCAGAAAAGCTCTTTCGAATTCTCCATCGTGCGAATGTTAAGAGCTACTACAAACTTGTCTGCACCCTATGAGATCTATTATTGTTAAAGTTAAGGATTTCCCCCTAGATTTTACGTTTACCCCTACATTTTTTTACTTTACTTTTTTTTTTTTTTTAATTTACGTTAGAGGAAGAAGATAGCGGTTCCTTACCCTTCTTAGATGTTCGGATAAATAGAGATGGGGATGGGCGACTGTTGACTACGGTGTTTAGGAAACCAACACATACTGATAGGTATCTTGACTTTCGTTCTCATCACCCGGCATCACACAAAGCATCTGTCATTAGAGCCTTGCACCGACGAGCCTTTACACATTGTTGTAATGATGACCTTCGCAATGTTGAATTACGACGCAATAAAAGAGTGTTGAAAAAGAAAGGTTACCCGCGCAAATTTATCGCTCGTAACCAATGTGGTGTTTGTTAGTGGTGGAAACAGGAATGTAGAGGATGAGACTAGGAAGACATCAGTGCTTTTGCCATATGTGGTGTGTGTCTCAGAAAAGCTGTCTCGAATTTTCAGTTGTGTGAATGTTAAGACCTACTACAAACCTGCCTACACCATGCGTGATTTATTACTTAAAGTTAAGGATCGCGTCCCTGAGGAGGAAAAATCTGGTGCTATTTACCAAATACCGAGTAGAGACCGTTACAGATGGGAAAATTGATACGTCTACGAGGGAAGGAGCATATGCATTCGGTAGCTAGGGGAAATGATTCAAGCCACTTGGCTGAATATGTCTTCAGGGAAAATCACGAACTAGATTGGCATTCGATGAAAGTATTGCATCAGAACGTGATGAATCTGGGTAGTAAATTTTATTGGAAACCTGGGAAACCTACGTTTAATAATAATAATTTTAGTCAACCAATGAAATTATTCAATAATTATATAACATTTTGTGATACATAACTTGAGAAGTATAAAAGTTATAGGAATGTAAGAGAAGATCTATATTAAATTATTTTAGGCTTTAGGTTAGACTTAGAGAGATAGGTTAGACTTAGAGAGACTTAGATGGTTCTGATGCTAGAAGTTATTATTTTTTTCAGTTATTAATAACACTGTGTTTCTGTTTATATTAATTAGCTAGTGCAGGTTTCTCTGGATTATATGTCGTTTTATCTATGTAGTGTGTGTACATTAAGTAATTTATAGATGCAGGCAGCATTTTTTATAAATGGTATTGCATCGCAGTTTGTGATGCAAAAAGCGAAACATGCGATAAAGTTAAGATTTTGCGTAGCAAACTGCGATATAAAATGATTACGGCAGGGAAAAAAAAAATCTCAGAAGATAAAAATTGAATCGCGAAAATTATGAACAAAAAGTTAGAAGGGCGGATCATATGATTCCAAAAGACCAGAAACAACTCTGTGATAAATAAGTGGTACTCTCTATTGCTCCCAGGCAAGAACACTATCCACTGGGCAAACCTCACCATCCGATGGTTTTATTTGGCCTAATTTTCAGTAAATGATATGGCAACACTACTTCTTTGTTTGTATCAGAATTTTCATTGGTGTTTTTTTTTTTGGCGATTAAACATTTCTTTTATTCTTTGTAAAGTAAGAACAAGTCCCCTATTTACTATAATGTTCCGTTCAGATAGTGTACGTTTCATTGCGTTTAAAAAATGGCAAATGGAATTAGATCCACGAAACGTGTGGTTAAAACGTGTTACGAATGGAAACGTAACGTCAGTGTATTGCGATCTATGCAGAAAACAAGTAATTAAGCTGCATTGGTTGAGAAATTTCAATGCTTTATTTATAGGCGGTGTTAGTAGCTTTATAAAGAAAGATAACTGTTTGAAACACATGAAATCAGATATGCACAGACATGCATTCAATATTAAAAATAAACCCAAATCAGTACAATAATTTTTTCAAAGTACTCCATTTGGGAAGTCAATGACTTCAGTTGGCAAAGATGTGAAACATCGCGTTAATAAATTAGTTGACATATCGTATGTTTTGGCTTGAAAAAAATCACTTTCAACAAATTTCCATTTCCAAAGTTTGTGGAACTGGAAAAAAGATGTGTAACACTTGGATCTTCTTACAACAATGTGGCAATGTGTGAAGAATTTACCAAGTGCATTGTGAAAGTAAAAGAAAATGATTTGAAAAACGAACTGAAGAAAGCAAATTACTTCAATATATATTGTGATGGCTCCACTGATGTGAGTAATATAGAACAAGAAATCGTCTTTCTAACATACATGAATAGCAGCAGCAATGAAATAGAACCTAAGTTTTTAAAAATAACTAAGCTGGAGAGGAATACTGTGGAAGCTGTACTTTTGGCAATTAAAAATGTTTTAGATTCCTTCGGTATTTCTGAATTTAAATATAAACTTGTTGGATTTGTAGTGCTCCTACCTCAACGTGTGAAAATCAAACATAATTTTGTATTTGTTCTCCTTCTTGGACAGAAGAAGTTAATGAATACAAAATTACGTTTGATTTTCACATGTCGAGGTAGGAGCACCTATTCAAATGGAGTACCCATTCAAATCACAACAGGCTAGGGTAGACAACTTGAGAGTAACCTGTTTCATTGTCTATCACGCTTTCTCGGTATATATAAAACCAGACCGCTGTGTACCATCCTGTGGCAAATAGTCTCGTGGAACGTTTCCACAGACACTTAAAAAGTGCACTCATGTGTCATAATACTGGTACATGGTTTGACATACTTCCCACTGTTTTACTTGGACTATGAACAGCAGTATGTGAGGATCTGAATGCTTTGGTAGCTGAGATGGTATATGGTACTACCTTGCGCTTGCCTGGTGAACTGTTTCAATCTTCACAAACTGATTTGATGCGTCCAGCATTCGTAGCGAAATTACGTGCTCGCATGCAAAACTTACAGCTTGTACCGACGACCAGAGGTCTACCAAGAAGGACTTTCGTCCACGCTGATTTACAGATGACGACACATGTATTCGTTAGACAAGACCTAGAGCGTAAGCCTTTAGCACAACCATACGCAGGTCCGTTTCAGTACTTTATTGTACTGACAAATTTTATAAATTAAATGTAAAAGGAAAACCGACAAACATAATTTGGACAGATTAAAACCAGCTTTTAAAATTGAAGGTACACCAGAAGCAACTAAAAAGAGTACGCCCAGCTCCAACGCGTCACAACCACAATAAAAATCAGTATAAAACTAGATATGGTCGATGAGTGACATTTCGCACCTAGATTATATCATCTTTCGCCGTTGGCTTAGATTCCGTGGTGGGGGAGGATCCTGTAGTGCTCATACCTCGACATGTGAAAACCAAACATAATTTTGCGTTTGTTGTATTTGTTAACTTCTGCTGTCCAAGAAGAAGGAAAACTAATAACAAGTTATGCACTCACATTTTTTATTCTTTTGGATTTTGTAAAAACAAATTGAATAAAGTATTTTTTATAGCGTTCAAATATAGGTACGTTTTCTGTGTCTGACCTGCAATTCTACTTTCTAATACCGCTATGGATTTCTTGCTGATGGGGCTGCAGTTAACATCGGACTTAGAAAAGGAGTTGCTTCTGAACTGCAGAAAATATGAGTAAAGTAGGATTACGTTCCCTTGAAATAGCTTTCGAAGATAAATTTTTTTGTCTTTGAACTAAAGCAATAACGACACAATTTTTAGTTTCCTGTTAGTCATCTACATACCTAATCTGCAATGTTATTTGATAATTTGTTTCACATTAAATTATTAAAAATAGGGTTCCACCCAAATTAAATAACTTCCATCGTAAATTGCATTTGACTTTGTCTATACTGATATCCTTTCCTAGTCTCACGTGTATCGTTCTAGACAGATTTCACTGTATACTTTAAAATGTAATACTTCAAACATTTTATATTTATTTATAACTTTTTGTGTCTAACATTAATATTGTGTTATTCTTTATATCTAGAATTGAAGGACACGTTTTGTGCAATGAAAATGAAGTCTATGTCATTTGCCATTGAAACTGATTGCCTCAAACATAGTAAATGTGTTAAGGAAGGGATGGTTAAGCATCGAATATTTGATGGCAAGCTGTAAGCCAATTTTATTGTATACTAACTGAATCAGTATTTATTAATATTTTGTTTATTTTAAATCATTTGTTATATTTTTCTTTAATGTACTTAAAGTTTTTGTGAAATGAAGTTAAATATTTTTGTAATGTTTATGATAGATTGAAAGGAAAAGGTGAGAGAAAAATATGTATTGGGCCTTGTGGTGGTAACACAATCATAAAGCATACAGTTATCCCATGTTTGATTCTGAACTGTGCCAAAAAAAGAATGCTTACCTATTAATTGCTCTCTGTAGTCTGGGGTTTGGTTCCCTATGCCTTAAGAGGTTCAGAGTCTTTGGGAAACCATTGGTTCTCCCGGCGCAGCATGTCTCTTGCTGTCTTTGTACCATATAGCTCAAACGAAGAAAGATATACATTGACTGACAGTGGAATGACTTGTCATAGTCATTATTATATCATTACTTACTATACTACGATGGCAATTAATTGAAAATTGTGATTTTAAAATTCTACATCTATAGTTCTTTTTGGTAATTTATTTGCACATGAATGGATTTTTTGTTTATAGACTCTTCCATTAGGAAGTAAATTGGGTGCTTACATATTAATGGGCTATCAGTGACAACTTTTCCCCCCTAGAAATGTAAGGATTGGAAAAAATTGTAAGTGATAGCAGTTTTCATCGTAATTGTTCGTAAAAAATCGTACGTCTTTGGATGCTTTGTCGTCTTTGAAAGTGTGAATTTGTGGCATTGATTTTCCGGTTTGGACTTTTAAGTGAGAAATGAACGTGTAAATTGCTGTTACAATGCGTTTGTTTGAACTTCCGAGCAACAAATGGGAATCTATTGCCTTCTTTCAGGAACAAGGCAGGAAGGCCATAAGTTTTCGTAAATTCCGGGAATTTCAACCCACCTTGGTACTTACGTATTATAGTTATATTACGTTTTAGCGCCCCCCCCACAATCTTAGGATTGCGCCAAGCTTTTGAAGCATGAATATAAAAATAAAAAATACAAATTCAACATAATATTGATTCAAGCAGCGCACATTGAATGTGATCTGATCGGACACGAGTCACAAAGCGACTAGGGGGGGGGTCTGGGGGGTATCCCCCAGTTCGTTCCGATCGTGTGATTCAGGTAAGTGTACTAATTGCATGAAAAAATAATGTAAACATATTTACATAATAATTAAATAAACAAAATGGCGGCGCTGTAATGATTTTAAAAGTGTTTTTATGATAAAATCCAAAACAGTGTTTCCAAGTTACGATTTTTGTCCGTGAAACAATTGCAAGTTCTAGTACAATGGCGTTGACGACCCGTTAATACGCAAGTACCTAAAATTGTTTATAGACTTTGCCTTTTTTGTTTATAGACTCCACAGTTTAGAAGAAAAACAAGAATATAAGGATTCTATTGTACTAATTGATTCTGTTTCTACTGTTTCCTTGGCTTTACTCTTAAAGGTACGTTTTTAAGATGCAGATTTATATTAGTTAAATTCTTAGAATTAGAAAAAATCTCTAGTTTGAGCTGTAATTAAAACGTGGGTGGCAAAAATTATTGTATAATAAATTCCCCCACGAAAACTCACAAAAATCTCGCCCCGGAGGCTTTCTTGTGTTGACCATATTTGGCAATTGTGTTATCCCTGCGGAGGGTAATAATACCTTAACACCTTTACATACGGAGAAAGAGAGCGTTGTTTCCTGTCCTCATTCGTCTAGCGGTCCAAGACACTCCGGGCTAAACGGAGGGACCCTGGTTCGAATCCAGGATGGGGAAAGCGTCTCTTTTTCTCCAAAATTACATAAGCTCTAGTTTGAGCTGTAATTAAAACGTGGGTGGCAGAAATTATTGTATAGTTAAATTCTGAGTTTGCAGCTATAAATATGGTTACCACAGTCCTTGAATATTTTTGCCAAGTCAGGGCCCTTGAAAAGTAATTGAAAACTGCCAAAAATGTGGTTGGTCCTTGAAAAGTCCTTGAATATTTCCCAAAACCCCTTTTTAAATTTTTGGGGGAAAAAAGAGAAAGAAAAGAAAAGAGTATTGACAATGTAATGTCCTTTGGGGAAAAAAAAAATATTTGGTCCTTGAAAAGTCCTTAAAAGGTCCTTGAATTTCATCAGGACAAAAGAGTGGGAACAATGATAAAAGTAAAATCCCAGCTTAAGACAGTAAAAAAAAGTCTTCTTATGAAACCAACCTGCTTCTTAATCACATTTTTATAATTGAGTAAAACACAGCATTTCCTGTTTTTCAGTCTATGAGATTATTATCTGTCTCTTATCAAAAATGTGATATTTCAAAAGGTTTTCCCCTATAAGTTGGATTAACAACAATAAAACCTTTATATTTGTTATAAAAAATTTTGTAAATAATAATATGTTTATATATAATCATGCAGCTCATCTAGGAAGTGGAACATTTAATGTATCATAATAATGATGATAGGTGACACACTGTGTAAGAAATACCAAATTTATAGCAACGAATGTCATGGTTAAACATTTAATAAACTCGGAAATGTTTTTTGGTAGCTAAGTTTGCTACCTTCATCAGTATGAACAAAACACACTATGAGCTTCTTAAGGGATGTGAAGAACGAGTCAAGTAATGTGCTGCTATCTAGTGTATGAAAGGTAAATAAATAATAAAATAATTAAACAATATACTATTGTGATAAAGTAAGATTAAGGAATTGGGTTCACACAGAGTGGATGGAAAGAGGTACCATTCACCAAACCGTCGAGTTTGTGGAGGATTGAAAAGGATTCAAAGACATTAAGTTCAAATGGCGAAAACGATTTAAAGATGAGTTTAGCTTGATCAAATTGGAATTGGTGATCATTCAGACTCCAGCAATGTTGTGCAATGGATGATTTAGTGACATCTTGTTTCCATATGTATGCTTGATGTTCTTTGACCCTGAGCCGGAGAGCATGCAGGGTTCGTACGGGCTTTAAAGTTCTTTAAAAGTCCTTAATTTTTTAGGAAACAATTTTTGGTCCTTAAAAGTCCTTATTTTTGCCCAAAATCTGCTAAAAGTCCTTAACTTCGTTCTTTTATTTCTCAACATTTGTCTGAAGTATGTTTTAGTTAAAATTTTTATTATTGCCATTCTTCTCACAATATGAATCAACATAAAAAATGAACATAAAACTACACACCACAAAGGTTGTAATATGCCTTTTACGAACAATAGGAACATGCATAGAGGAGAAATAACTCCCTCTGGGAATATGCATAAAGAACTTACCCTCGTCTCTTCGTTGGAGCTTGAGGCAGTATTTCTTTAGAATAATAATACCAATACATCTCACATCTCTTCCAAACCCAGATTTAAAGTGCGAGGCTCCTTAGACACAGCTTGAGTGCCTTGAGCACTCTGGGTACCGCAGCCTTTTCCCCTGTCTGTGCGACTCTCTATATTTCGTAATTAGATACCCGTGCGAGGTTTTACTCTACTCTGTATGTGTCTCATGTTCATCCCAGCCATTTTTAGACGGTTGGATCGTCCTACCTGGTTTTCATAGTTAAGCTATCTACCTACCCAGTAAAATATTTTGTGATTGAAAATCACTGTTAGGTGGGGGCATTTATGATTATCTTTCATCCATTATTGTAAAATAATGATGTTTTTGTCAATGAATTTATTTTATTCGATGGCGAAATTTTTTATTTTCTTGTTGTTTGGAGAAGGTAGTAGTTTTTCACGGAATTTTTCATAATTTAATACTAAGATAAAGAAGTGGAGGAGGGGGCACTTTCACGTGGAGGAATGATCATCGGAATTCTGCGGTAAAGAGTAACTACAATTTAAAAAAAAAGAAAAAGGAAAAAGTAACCTTTTAAAATTTTGTGTCCCTTTATAATAAATCTGGGCTTTCTTTCTTTCCACCTTAGTATCGATGGTGGAGGTAGCCTCTTAGGACCTCAGCTAGATGCTTTTTTTAGGGAGGTGGGCCTAGAATTCGCTAATGATTTGAGGTATTTTATAAATATATTTAATACTATCTATGCAGACTGAAAATTTAGCATTAATGAATAAATGTTTTAACTATTTTTGTATTGTGTTAATGATGGGTCCTGCTGTGGTGTGATAGTAAGGCATTTACTGTTATCCAAGGTTCGACTCCCAACGATATGCCCCCCCATCCTCCAAGAAGAAAGTTCACCATCAAACTGCTAGCTGCAGTTTTCAGATTGGTACCCTAGGCCTTACGAGGTTTTGAATTCCTTGGAAAACTGTAGATCTTGACGCTGCAAAACCCTTGCTGTCCTTGCTCCCTAAAGTTCACAAACAAGCATGAGTTAACGGTTGATATAGTGGTCCGCTAGAAAACAAAGGCAGAATTCTCATATAGGAGAAAAGATAAAGAGATGATAGTGACCCTTAGCGAAATTTTGTCTTTTTTTTAAAAATTAGTCTATTTCCTGAAATTCTGGAACGGGAGTCCCACTGTTCATGGCAACAATCTTTTCCGCTGAACAAGAGAGATTCAATTTGGTGACCTTACGGCATTTTTTTGGAACTTTTTGTTTTTGCATTGTTTCATAACGAAGATGCCATATTTTTGATTGACTGTCGTATTTCAAACAGGAAGGGGGGGAAAAAAAAGAAGGATCCAGTGTGCCTTTACAGAATTTGGCCCACTTTTTTAAAAACCGGTACACCTTTAATTCTACAGCTGGGATTGTGCTGTCTGCAATGTTCAATTCCGTCAGTTGAATTAAATTTTGATTATAAAGAGTGTATATTGAATTAAAATTTAATATAAATTTGAAACCCATTAACTTTAATTATCGACCTTATTTCGATTTATATTGTCTTGTTTAAAGCTAACTGCTTGATCAATTTTAGGGAATTGCTTTTCAGTCTCAACTGTTGTTTCACAGTTGTTAATTCTGAGATTATGTTTAATTATATAACACACCCTAACTTTTATTTTATTATTAAAAAGTTATTATAAATATAAAGTCATTTTCATAGCTTATATCTGATTTGTTCGATTCCTGTTTGCTAATAAGTCCTTAATTTTTTTTCTTTTCTGGTCCTTAAAGGTCCTTAAAAATTCCTTAAATTTCATGTAAGGAAATGCGTACGAACCCGAGCATGGCGAGTTTAACCTATGTAGGATAAACACAAGGAGAGGATATATCACATAGGAGAGGAGTATCCTACACAAATGGATAGGACAAGAGCGAAGAATTTGGTAAATTCCTCAAGAATTACAATCTGAAATAGTGTCTTGTAGATTGAGAAATGCCAATTTTATTGATAGGTGAAAAAATCGTTTTGAAGTTAAATTTGAAGAGTACATAAGAAATTTTTGAGCACAAAAATTGTTTACTATAGTTATGTGTTAGTTTCCTAGGCCCTGAGAGGTTTGGATTTCTTGAAAAGTTGCAGGCCCCAGTGAAGCATGCTCCTTGCTGTTCTTATGTCATGAGACATACGAAAAAACAAGCTGATGGCAAGACCAGAATATGGCACAAGCAACATGAACCCATCCTGCCTTTTGGCAACCTCTCAAGTGGGTGGTGGTGAAAGAATAGTCTGGGGGAATGCTTTTCTAGGTTACACTTCATCCCTTAATACCAGTCAAAGCGTCTTTAAACACCAGAAACCTATATTAACATTATTGCCGATTAGTGCTCCTGTTTATATATTTTATATCCTGTTTATATATTTCTGAACATACATAACTTGCAGAAATAGTATTACAGTGTTCCCTGATGTAGATGGTAATTTCCACAGGAAAATGCACCTTGTTGCCATGCTTAACTAGTCTCAGAATGGTTTGAGAGACATGATTACTGGTTACTTTAATGACCAACAGAGTCACATGATCTCAACCCCATTAAGCATTTGTGGGACAAAATGGAAAGATCCATTGGAAGCTTAGGAATGCCATCATTCAATTTGAACGAACCAAAAGTTCCCATTATATCAGTATGAACTAATATTTCTCTGCAGTGATATCAACAACTTGTTGAATTCCATGCCAAGGAATATTGGATGTGATCAAAGGTAAAGAAGGAAAAATTTGATGTTAATATGGTTTATCTAATAATTTGGCTACTGAGTGTGTGTTCATATATACAGTAGAACCTCCGTTAACAGAAACAAAGGGGTGGGACACACGGTTTTGGATAAAAAAATAAATTGTGATTTCTCAATTTAAAAGGTGTACATGCGCAACAAAAACTCAATATATTATATAAAGTCCTAATAATTAAGTATTTATTAAAATTATATACAATATGTACTGTATTATGTAATCTGGATAATATGTAGTTAGGAAGTGCCACTGCTGGTTTTGGAATAGGTGGTTTTACTCATCTCCATTATCATGTTCTATAATATTGTAGCATCATTTAATATACTTCACAGTATTTCGTTTTTTAACAGAAAATGCATATTTCTGTAAAAAATCATTAAAAAAAACCCTTTTTAATACCGTACATATTTTGGTTAAAAGTATTTCAGTTAATGGAGATTTAACCGTATGTATAACCTCCATTATCTGAAGCAATTAGGACTGGACTCAAATTGGTAAATCTAAATATTTCTGGATAATTGAAAAGGCAATTTATTCATAGGTATAGCACCAGTTATAGTACTAACTAGAAGCATATAATTTTATAAGTATGCATGTAACGGGAAAAGAATTAGTTTTGCGTAAACTTTCACAACGCATTATAATAATAAGCAAAACAATTTTTAGGCAAGCAGCTGCATAAAAAAATGCATAAAGTGCGTAGATTTTTATTGCTAAAAAATTCGACGTTTCGATTCAATCTATGTGAATCATCATCAGAAGAAATTATTTATACATAGAAATCGAAAAACTTCTGAACATACATAACTTGTAGAAACAGTATTTATCTACATTCAAAAGAATTATTATAAAAATTGTAGAGATAAATTTAAAAGCTAAAACAGAAGAAAGTGAAATAAAAAAAATAAAAAACAGATATTCACACATTACAATTTGTTAGAATGGTCAGCCAAGCAACAGGAATAGTTTTTGCATCATCATCATCTCTATTGAAATTAGTAGGATTCTTAAAGATCTCTATTGCTTCTGTGTATAATCTGGTCTAAAAATCAGTTGATTTTTGAAGAACTTTAAGTATGGTTAAAAAGGATCGTACGATTATTTAAAATTGAATGCTCTGCTACTGTCGATTTAGTTATCTGTTTATTTTTCAATAGGCTTTCATTTTGAGCAATAAAAATCGTTTTTCTATTCAACTGATTTCTTGAAAGTTGTTTTGCTTATTATTATGAAAAGAATTACTGTATTATAAAGATTTATATTTTCTAGCGTTGCCACATTTGTACCGAAGTAAGATATTTAGATGATGCAGAAATATACTCAATTAAGTGGGAATTGAAGAATGCTTCTTCACAGAATTGTACCATTGGCAATGACCGTATTTATGGAATAGTTAAGTAAGTATGTTAACATTTATTTTATCCAATAAGTAGAACTAAATTTAAAGCATACGTTAGGAAGCTTCAGTACGGCGTCATATTTTTTGGGTGTGGATTTTGATTAACTTATGTCTCATGTCGTGCAGCGTAAGAAAATGAGCAAAAGGCTTAATTTTTTTTTCTTCCACGGACTGAAATTAAGAGGGTGACTGGTCGATTGAGAATGAAATTGTGGAAATATACAAAGGTATGTTTGGTAAAAGGAAGTAAAAAAAAGTACACGATTGAATGAGAGATGGGTTTTCGGAGGAGTTGGAGAGGGAGGAGGAAAGAGAGAGGTTTTAGGAGGAGATTGGGGGAGGAGGGGAGGAATGAGGGATAGGTTTTAAGAGGAGTTGGGGAGGTGGGGGGAAGGAACAAGGAAAGGTTTTAGGAGGAGTTGGAAGAAATGTTTTATGTACGTATGTAAATTTTTGAAAAGGAATAAGAAGTGTAAACAAAAAGTCTGAAAATGTAAAAGTAGATCCATTTGCCAATTGAAGGTACACCCACATAAGGGCCCTCGGACCTCAGGCCCTTATGTGGGTGTACCTCTGGTCATTATAATCGGCATTGTTATAACCAATTTCCACAGTATGTGTTTTCTTATTTCCTGTTTAGTGCTGCCAGTTCCAATTTTATGTCAAAATTTCTAAGTTGTCATGTTAATTGCATGAACGTTTTCGTTGCTTTGTCAAATTACTGTAAGTTTTAATCTTTTTCAGAAAAAACTTTGAAGGATATGAAGAAAATTTCATTGAATTTGGATATACTGTTTCATGCTGTAAGTGTTTGCTGGTCTATAATTGATCAAGTCCATTAATATAATATTTAATATCAGGTTGTAGGTGAAGGAAGAGCAATTGTAATAATTTTCCAAATTATCACTTTATTTTAATTACATAATTTTTCATTTTTTAAATGAAGATTTCTGCTTTTAAACTAAAAACAATAGGAAGGATGTATGGTTTCATTAATCGTATATATTTTAATATGCATCAGCATGCATTTGTTAATTTTACTCTCTTTATCTATTTTCTAAAAATCAGTTTTGCTAAATAATTTGCATATATAAAAATTGGGGCTGGGCTGCCCGAAAAAAAAAACACTTAAAAAAAAACAAAAAACAACCAGGTGGGTTTTTAAAATAATACTTTAAAATCAAAAATTAATAAAAGATGCTGATCTTATTTTTAATTTAAGTGTACTTTCTTATCATTGAATCAAACGTTATGTATTACAATTGGTTAGAAAGGAGCACAAAGTTTATAGGTAGAAGCCTAATGTGATTGAATTCATCAATGTGAAAAACCCATCTTGATTTTATCAGTACTGTGTGTGATTTGAGTTCACGAAGTATTTAAATTGGTGTCTTCTGTATTTTAAATATACTTCTTTACTTGCAATTACATTACAAATTTATGAACTTGCTTTACAAACAAAATAATCATACTTAAATGTTGTTATTGCCTTATACATATTCCTTAAAGGTTATTTTCTTTTACAAAATATAGATCTATTCAAATAGAATATATGTGAATTAGTATTTGCAAATGGTAACTTATAAAATGAAAAGTTTTTTTTTATTTATTTTTTATTATTGAACCATTACATTTTTTGAATTCACTTGTTTGTATGTACATTATTTGTATTATAATTATTCAATTCCAATAACTATATAAAATTACTAACATTAGGATATTCCAGGTTATGTAGATCTTATTAATCAGCAGTTACAATCCAATTAGGTCTTCTACCAATCTTTTTGATTTAAGAGACCTATATACTTTCACCAATTTTTGGTTTTTTCACATCCAAGTATATTTCGTAATTTTGGCCATACCAGTCCAAAAGTTGAGAATATTCGTCCAATAGATGTTGATGTGACTGAATGCAGGTCTTTCAAAAGTTTACAAAAGGCAATATTTTAAACCTCGCTTTTCTCTTATAGTATATTACTTTACGCCATTTATTTTTTTTTTACTTCAGTAGGCTTTATCACATTCTCAGAAAACGTTGATTCTGAATAGTAGTCATTATTTTGTATTTGAAACATCTTCAATGAAACATAAAAGTCTGGATTGAAGCTTTCAAGCCACGATTCAGCAGAAGTTTCTTATTTGTTGGTTAATCTTTGCCCTTTTAGATCAG
>QLNU02015270.1:55587520-55598089 GCA_006491805.2 Dysdera silvatica | reverse complement strand
GTAATATTTGCAAAAAGATGAATAGGGGTTTGTGCCTGTTCCAAGCAATGTTTTATGGTATTTTTATGTGACGACAGCTCTTTACTGTAAAAAAAATATCAAGCCATATTTTTGCAGTGTATGCAAGAGTACTGCTATCTTTTTTTAATATCCAGTGGAACTTGGTAAAATGATCACCTAAATAAAATGATCATTTTTTTTCAGCAGAGCACAGGTATGGACTTAGTCATTCGTATACCAAAGTCTGTTATGTACAGTATATATAGTTATAGGAGCATGCACCTCTCCATGCTCCTTTATGAAAGCCAGACAATGCAAAGGAGCATGGAGAGGTGCATGCTTGGAATAACTAGGAGAGATCGAAAACGAAACACTTGGGTGAGAGAGCAAACTAGAGTAGAGGACATCATTGTTAAAGTAAAAGGGCTGAAATGGCGATGGGCTGGGCATATTGCAAGAACTGATCAACGATGGACAACAGAAATTCTGAACTGGATTCCAAGAGACCACCGAAGACCTAGAAAACGTCCTCAAACTAGATGGGTGGATGAAATAAGAAAACAGGTTGGGGTGACGTGGAAGCGAATTGCTCAGGATAGACTTGTGTGGAAAGCATTTGGAGAGACCTTCATCCAGCAGTGGATAGATAATGGTTGAATATGATGATGATGATATATATATATATAGTTGTATAGTGACCACCTGTCTATTGTGACCTTGCAGTCTAGTCCCAAAGGTGGTCACTTCATGTAGGTTCTACTGTATTTAGCTATTTATCAGGGTTGGCAAGGTTTTGGACACTACAGTAAAATCCATTATATTTACCATACTGTCCAAAACCTCTTTATGTTAAAATATGAGAAAATAAACATTAATATGCAAAAACTTTGAAAAGTATATGTACACACAGTTATATTAATTGATTTTATATTACTACGTTCAACATACGAATGCAGAATGCATCATGTTTTTATTCGATTTTTCATATATACAGCCATTGATGACAACGACTGATACATTTAAAGAAATAGAATATGCATCAAGTTGAATATCGGATTTATTTTCAAATTATAAATTTGTACTATAAAAAATGAAAAGTAACGTGGAAATGATACATGGAAAAAAAAATTGCAAACACTACAGAAATAAGTATGTAGTATAAGAGAAATATTAATAATCAACTACAATCGGCCCTCTTAACATCCGATAACACATAACCAGTTTAGCTGCTGTGTTTGTGCCTAGACGATTTCTGAGTTTTGAATGTATTACTCCAAAGTTGGAAAATATTCTTTCAATCAATGCTGAACTTGCAGGGTATGAAGGTAGAAAAGCAATATTTTATAGATAGTCTTTTGAAACTCCGTCTGTTTCTAGTGTTTTCCTACTGCTGTCTAGTGTGTGATTGGATAAACTTTTTTCCAGATGCAGTGAAGTAGGAGGAAAAGGCACAACTTCAGCTTCATATGCAATCAAAAGGTGAATGCTGTTGGGATATTTGTTTACTAACCATGAACGTGCAATTTTTTTTTTTTTTTTTGCTTGGTAGGCAGACCTTCTACCTTATATTTCGGATTTAGCAGGTAGGCTAGGAAGTTAAAAGGTTTCATAGCATGATTTATTCGTTTTGAAATTTCCTGAATCCGAGGTCATAAGACTCTTTTGAACAATATGAGCCATGTACACAGGCTTGTAGCCAAGCCGGGGCCAGCAGGGGTATGGCCGCAGTTGCCTCATGCTTGTGCCCCATTGAGTTATTTATATGTGTAGAATAATTTCTGGGTGCTCCATATGCCCATTGCTTTGCTCCTTCATTCTAGCTACAGGCCTGCATGTATGACAGGCTTCATGAATTATAGCGGTCTTTTTATAAACAGTCCATTAAAACAGCAACTCGTTTCAATTGTTCCACTGCATCTTTAGCCTATCTATATAAATTACATTTATAAGAGTGGCTAATAAGGGAACCTCGCGAACTGTCAGAGCTCGATTTTTCTGAATTTCGGTTTATAGGCCAATATGACCGAGTAGATGAAAGATCCAAAATCAAATTTGGCCCAATCGACCAAGGGGTCGAGCTACGGCCCACTGAAAATAGAGCTCACCCTACGATGATGCTTCGCTGCATGACAGGTGAAAACAGTGTTTTGGCGTGCTGAGCAAGCATTAAGCGCCAAAATTTTACTGTGAGTTACTTTTATTCATGTTAGAAGTTTAGCTTTCTACGTCTTGTAGAAGTGAAGTCCTGGCGCATCGGAAAAGCTGAGGTTCCTTTGCAAATAATTTTAGAGGCACTTTCCAAAATCAATTAAAATTATTTACCGCTGCAATATTGACATATGGAACTGATTTGAATTATGAATATGGAATATTTACATATGAAACTGATTTGAATTATGAACATGGAGTATTTATGTAGAAAAAAAATTTTGAGTTACCTAACTGCGGGGGTTTCCAGAGTTATAACTGCGCTCTTGGTTGTTATGAACCTAAAACGCTTTTAATGGAAATGAAAATCAGTAAAAAACGAGAAAGCATAATAACTTTGAGCAATGATTGCAACAAATGAATGAACTACCATCGCAGTCCATTTCGTGACACACTTGGTCCGTGAAATTAAAACAAATTTCTTGCACATTGAAGAATTTTTCAGGCTTTGGTATCGGGTACATTGATTTCCACCAAGCATAGATTATCATATTACGGAATTTTGGGGAAGACAGCTGATTGTGAATGAGTGAATGCAGTTTTGTGATGTTATGACGTTCTGATAAGATTATATGCTCATAATAATGCAAAAGGCAAAATCACGTTAAGCGTTTAGCGAAATATTTCCATTGAAGAAAAAAATATACGTCGTATGACTGTATGAGTGCTATCCCTCCAGGTGGTGTAATCATCAATTTCGATTGCTCTGAAAGACTGGCTTGACTAACTGCAATCCAATATATTTTTGCCCATTTGACCTGTCCACGAATCCATAATTAATAGAACTTTTGATGTTATGCCTGGTTTGAGTACTTCGCTGAGGAACACCTCATGTACTTCGGTAAAGGTTTTACCACATTTGGAACATTCCAGAATAACATTAGGGGGTGTTGTGTATGATATTAGCAGAGTTATAACCAAGAAGCTCAGCAGTTTGAACTTTATTAGAAATGACAGTAAAATAATTGCCGTCGCTCAGCATGTTGGCTTGTGTATTCACAGATTAACATCTCGCCAAAGACTTTTGGTAGTTGCTAGCACCACTCCAGGGGAGACCTCGGCATACTTGAATACGTATCTGGTGAACGATTTTCGGTCATTGACATCTGATGTGCAGTCAGCATCCACATATCCCATTAAAGGCTTTTTATAGCATTTGAAAGTTATTCCTTGTGTACGTGTACCTTTCAGGTACTCAATACTCGTTTTGCTGTCATCCAGTGAGGTTTTCCTGGATTATTGTTGAATTGGCTCAAAAAATTCACTGCAACTGTAATGTTTGGTCTTTTTGCAACCGACAAATACATTAATGATCCTATCAATTGACGATAGGGAACATCATGCATCTCTGCGTTTTCTTAATCACTTTCTGGACACATAGCTTTGGTTAACTTAATGCTGTTGTCCATAGGGGTTTTAAAAATTTTGCAATCTTGTATTTTAAATTTCTGCAAGATGTCGTCAATGTTCTTCTTTAGTGACATGATTATGTTATCTTTGTTTTGCATAAACTCAATGCCCAAACAATAGTGTAACTTTCTCATATCTTTCATCTTAAACGATTGGGATAGTTTGTTCCTGATTTCCTCATAACTTTCTTGGGTCTTAGCGAGGACACTTAAACCATCAACGTAACCAATGATGATGATTTCATCCGTGGAGTTCTTCATATGGTAGATGCATCTGTTCGGTGCTTCAAATCTTAAAGATTTTAATTTTGCATCTAACTTCAGGTACCACTGTCTCCCAGATTGCTTAAGCCCATATAGTGAACGTTTTAATTTACATACCTTGTTCTCTTCTTGAAAACCCTTTGGCAATTCCATGTAGCTTTCTTCGTGCAAATCTCCATTAATGTATGCCATAACGAAGTCCAGTTGATGTGCAGTAAATCCATTTTTAATTCCATATGCAAGCACAGTTCTTATTGAAGACAGTCTAGCCACTGGGGAAAAATTTTCTTCAAAATCAATTCCTGGAGATTGAGAACAGCCTCTTGCAACTAATCTGGCCTTTAACTTCTCAATGGTGCCATTTGCTTATATTTCGTCCTTAAAACCCATCTAGATCCAATTATTTTCTTGTGTTTTGGTGTAGGTACGAGTTCCCATGCTTCTTCTTCAACGAGGGCATTGAACTCTTTTTCCATTGCTTGCTTCCATTGCTTTTCATATAAACCGCTTAAAGCTTCAGCAACAGTAGGATTTAATTCAACATTTTCTGCAATTTGGGCTGTTTCATCTTTTCGTTTATAAACTGTGTTAAACAGTTTATGAGGTCTGCTAGGTTTACCAGTGTGTATTATACGAGGGAGCCCAAAGGTTCTAATAGTAAATGGGGCTTGAATTTCCATTTCAGAATCCGTTTGCTCCTTTTCCAATAAAACCATTTCCTGTTTATCGCAAAGATCGCTTTCGCTGCTCTGTGGACTTCGACCTTCGGAATTGCGGTAGCTGTGACCTTGTCAGTCTTCATTTTGTGGTTGAAAAGAGATAAATTCTGTTTCTGCGTTAAACGGAAGCTGGTTTTCAAAGTCGTCTGTGACTCTAACATCATGGCTTGTAATTTCTTTTTGAGATTTTTATCCCACAGCCAATTTGTTTTCAATTCAGATGAATAACCCATGAATATGCGTTCCTGTGATCTAGGCTGAAACTTGCCCTTAGATCTTTCGTTTAAATGACCATACTTTTGATGCCGTTTACGTAGCTGTGTTACAACCCAGCAGAATCGATTTTGGAATTTTTGGAGTACAAATCTTTTTTTCTTTCAACATGCATGATGATTTCCCCGCCAGGCTCGATTACCTATGCTTCATTCACATTCAGTCAATACGACAGAATGATTTTTACCCATAGCTTTCGATATGGATATCAAATTATTCTTTAATTCTGGAACACATAACATGTTTTCTAATTTAATGGTTTTTAAACCTCTGTTAAAAGGCACTTGAATTACTACTGTTCTCTTTCCTGTTATTTGCATTGTTTGCTCATTTGCTAGATTTATATGAGAGTTTGTCCATGTATTTCGCAAAACAAACTTGCGTTCTTGCATATATGCGATGTGGCCCTGCTATCTAGACACTGTAATTTGTCATTATTAGCAGTATTTATGACAACAGCATTTGATATGTTTTCATTCTCAAAACTAGTCGACATTCACGTTGCATGACAATCCCGTTTGGATTGTTCATATTTTTGATCATGCAAATTTCTTCTGGCGTTCCGCCGTTTTATGAGCTTTCTTTGAACAGTATTTACACTTTACGTTCAGATAAGTCTTACCTCGGTTTCTAGAAGTATTCCAGTCATCGAAACTTTTTTGATTGATGAATCACCTTTTTAGACGTTAGGTAAGCGTTCTGTGTACCAATGTTCTTTTTCTTTCGTGCACTGCATTCTTCCAACATTTTTACTTTCAGGGTTTCTGGCTTCGGAAGTTCCTCTCGAGATTTAGTTACGCATTGAAAATTGTCGTAACTCTCAGGAATACTATATAACATTAGAATAGCTAGAAGGTCTTCTGAAATGTCAATTTTTATTTCCTTGAGTTTATCCACAATTTCAAAAAAAAATTTTAAATGTTCGGACATATCATCGCATTCACTCATCTTGCGAAATAGCAGTTGTTTTAACAACGTCGCTTTCTTTGCTGGATCTTTGGATTGGTAAATTGATTTAAACGCTTCCCAAATTTCATTTGAAGTTTCACAGTTTTTTTATTTGTAAAAGTTCGCTTGGTGAAACCGCTAAAATTATCTCAGCTCGTGCATTTTGATCTGTTTTAATCCATTTTGAAATCTTTCCTCGTTGTTCATTGGTTTCGGAACGTTACCAGTCACATGATCCCAGACATTGTTTTTTATTAGGGCGGCTTAAATTTGCGATTTCCAGGTTTCGTAACTGTCTTTGTCCAGCTTATCAATCGAAGTTAGGGCCATTGTCGTTAGTTTAAATTCAGTTCAGCTTAATTTCAGAAATCCCAGCTTTGAAAACACTTCCAAAATGTCATCGAATGGATGCTTACTTCACTGGTGTCATTCATGGCACAATTTTAATGGCGCAGTTGCGAAGCATGTCTGGTTCCATAACTATTATTGTTAATGTTATTAGTAGAGTTATAACCAAGAGGCTCAGCAGTTGGAACTTTATTAGAAGTGATAGTAAAATAATTGACGTTGCTCAGCATGTTGGCTTGCGTATTCACAGATTAACATCTCGCCAAAGACTAGGTAGTTCGTTAACGTCACTCCAGGGGAGAATGCCGGCGCTAGCATTGTGCTGCTGCTCCCAATGGCGCATGCTCTTCACATATATGGACAGGGTATTTATCCAACAGGGGGTTTAAATAACTTCTGCTGTACGCGTGGATGGAATACACCCTTTGGTTCCTGATGGATGAGCAGAAATTGCAGCAATAATTGTCCAGCAGCAGAAATGATAGGTTGACTTGTTACGGAATGAGATACGGCGTGAGAAGATTGAATGGCACTCTGATTGTTTATTTAGCCGGAGTGTTTAATTCAACTGTGAAAAGTTTTCATGGTTATGTAATGCTGCAGAGTGCATTTTCAGGTCATGGGTTGGGTCCACTTGTTGCTTTAAAGGCAAAATGGGTGTTGCACATTACCTTTTAATCATCAGTGATCATCTTCATACCATGATAATGCAGTTTTCTCTCGCACTGCTACTTTTCCACAAATAATGCTCTTATTCGTCAAGCTTGTGTGGTCACTCAGTGGTTTGCAGAATACGACAGTTAATAGTTTTGTCTGCCATGGCAATCCTTATCACCAGACTTAAACCTGATAGAACATGTATGTGACATTTTGTATGAGTCCTTAAGAAACATTCCCACCTCTGAGGAACCAAGAAAAATTGATCCAGTTTCTGTTGAATAAATGGGTGTAAAATCACTCCTGTTCAGTTCCAAACACTGTATTGCCCATTTCTTCCTCAAAGAATATAGGCTGTATTGAATGCGTACTGTCACCATATTATTAAAAAAATGCAAATTTTTCATTTTTATTGTCTATTACCTGTATGTTGTCCGTTTTCAGGAATTCATTAGGTTGAATGTGAACTAATGTAATTTATATATAAAAAAACTAACCTCGTTATATATAAAACTATCATAATTTATATATAAAAACTAATATAATTTATATATATAAAAAACTAGCTAATTTATATAAAATTAATAACTCTATATATATTTTTAGAAGAAAATGCTTGTCAGATATGAATTGAAACTTGAAAGAAAATATGTTTTTAATAAATTATCTAATCTGTAGGAATTTTGATCATGCACATCTCCTTTACTTATATATGTAGTCATACGCACTTTAAATGGAATAGAAGATGAAACATCAGCTTTGCAATTGTTGTGGGATTTTAGTGTGAAGAAATACAATTTTTAATACAGTTTTGAATTTGCCAAATTCACTATAGTGAGTTATATTGTCAGGTTTGCATTTATATATTTTTTGGCCTTGAAACTTATTTTGATTGCGAAAATTTTAGTGCATTGTGTGTTGTTTACTGTAATTAGTGACTGGAAATCGATTAAGATTTGGTCTGGAAACCTGGAAAAGTCAGGAAAGTTTGAAACCAGATTTGTGTAAACACACTGTATTAATCACCTTACTAATTTTATAGCAATGCACTGTTTTATTATATAGTCGAAAGATCTTCATTTTATTGCATTCAAAATTTGATGTCAACCAGAATGCAACTTTATTTAGTATCCTGTGAATAATATGCAACTTTTTAATACAAGTGTGTCCTTTATTTATGCGAAGAAGGTATTATATTGTTGCTAAATATTATTAATTTATCAGCTCAAAAACAGTTTGTGTTTTTGCAAAGAATAGAAAGATTCTAAAACATAATGTGTAAAAGTTTTGCACTTGCAATTAGAAATATCAAACAGGTGTTTATATAGTAAGGCATGTAGCTAATATATAAAAAAGAAAAAAATTTAACTGAAGAAAAATTGGGGTAGAAATAAGTGAAAGAATAGAAATAAAATAAATGTATAAATTTTAGATGGAAACCTGTATCCTTCCACTTTTTCAAATTTCTTTCTCTAATTTCTTTTCTGTTTTTTCGTATTCTTTTCTCTTTTGACCTACACTAGTAACACGCTCTATTATTTGTAATGCTGTGTTTATATGATAAAAGTGTAACGTATATCTCTCTGCATATTTTATCAAGCTCGGATTGCTTCAGAAAAAAAGTATCATTTTATATACTGCTTAAATAAAGTATGTTTTTTTTTCTTTTCAAGTTGCCTTTATTTCAACATTTCCAGCTGATGTAAAGGAAATGATTTTTTTACGTGACCTCTGTTTTTTGACTAGACCAGTATCGATAGTGAGTTCACGCATATATTTTTATTTGTAACGCAAGTGACATATTTTATAAGCTATATTTTTATCTTCTGTTAAGCTGCATCTGTCAAATATAGCTGACAACAAGTTCATATTCCTGGATTAATTACACTCAATGGATGGTTACTGAAAAAAGTGCTAAGTGAAAAACACTCCCAATTTAGAAAATCATGTTCAACTATATTAAGAACGATAGTTTTTGTGTTTGGAATGATTGGCCAATGCTGATTGGTCCAAATTTGATACATCCAAAGGTATGATTAATCCAAAGGGTTGATTGGTCCAAAGGCAGTTTGCCTTATCTTCAATCCTATGTCCTATCAATTATTCCAAATGCGACCTCTTTAATAAAATCGTTTGTTATTCATTTATTCAAAATTTATAGTATTATTTGAAGTAATGGTTATTTAATATGTTTGATTATTTATTAATTCATTAATTGCAATTTTAATTAACAAATTGTTATTCCAATTCAAGAATTGCCATTTTAATTCACAAATTGCCATTTTGTGTGTGTGTGTGTGTGTGTGTGTGTGTGTGTGTGTGTGTGTGTGTCAAAATTTTTCTGGAGGGGGAGGTTAAGCACCCCTTATTTATAGCCACTGACTGGTTCTAGAAAATTTTCGCTTATACGACCGTATGATGGCATTAAATGACACATTTGGAGGGTGAGGGGATGACGAGAGAAAATTGCAAACAGGGACTACCTCGGGGATTGATTCTTCCTACCCTCGAAATTTCAGTACAGTATACTCTAGATATAATGAACCTGGATATAGCGACCTTTCCAATATAACAACCTGTGACTTTAGTCCAAGAAACGTCGCCATAGAGCACAATGTTAATTTGTTACCCATAGAATGACCCAAACTAACACCGCTATTCGTTAGAGAGACCATTTTTGGATTTTCGGAAAACTGGAAGTTGTATTGCAAAATTGTATGTTCTACAAACAAAGCTGTGTTTAGATTCTTTCAGGGATATTTCAACCTGGACCACTTTGAAAGCGGATGAGTAAATGACTTTCATCGTCTTTATTGTATAGTTTTCACCTCAAAGCAGAATGTGCTAAAAAGTGTGACGCACGTCGTAGAACAAACACTTTCACTGCAGAGTAATCATAGGGTGAATCAATTTTTTTTTTTGTCTTAAAATAAAGAAATAAAAAAAGTTAGTCCGGCAAATATTTTCTACATTTCTATTAAAAAAGGAATTTACATTTTATAGAATTTAAAAATGTATATAATACGTATATATACATGCATCTCCTGCAGAACATTTTTGATCAGCTGAAGGCTTGTTGCAGAACATTGCAAAACATTCTGCTGTGAAGGTTTTGAAGATAAGGCCCCCGCTTTAGTAGCACTATATTACTAAACTAAGAGTTGGCAGTGCCCTATTATGCTGATGACCACTGATCCAGGCTTATTTCACCTTAGCTCCACTAGCATCTAGCATCATGTGCAAAAGAGTCACATAATCGTGTTTCCAAATTAATCTTTTTTTGTGCTAAATTCTGCTAAAATCGTATATATCTAACTATAGGAGATAGCCAAGGCCATGGCATTCTCAATACAAGCCAAGCAGGAAACTTGCAACTAGCATCTATGTTCTGTCATGGATCTCAGGAAAATGATGCATTGCGCATGCCTACAGACTTGATTTTGATGCTTCTGAATCTTTCCTTAGGGGGTGGTTTAAGGATTGTGGAAACGCTATACTTTGACAAATGCATTACGACTATAATCGTAAACAGAGAAGAATAGTAAATTAGTGTTGACGTTTTATCCTGCTATGGATCCATGTGTTAGGCATTTTCCTTTTTCTTTTAATGCGTGTTCCGATGTAATTGAATTCGTAAATGGATTCTATTAAATATGTGCCTTAAGATATTGGCCTAATCTGGTAGGAGCACTTTCTTCTCACCCCCAGTTTTTTTTTATAAAAAAGGCAAAATCGTACTTTTC
>QLNU02015270.1:55575387-55585791 GCA_006491805.2 Dysdera silvatica | reverse complement strand
GCGTGTTGAAAAAGAACGGTTACCCGACTAAATTTATCGCTCGTAACTAATGTGGTGTTAGTGGTGGAAACAGGAATGTAGAGGATGAGACTAGGAAGACATCAGTGGTTTTGCCATATGTGGCGGGTGTCTCAGAAAAGCTGTCTCGAATTCTCAGTTGTGTGAATGTTAAGACCTACTACAAACCTGTCTACACCCTGCGTGATCTATTACTTAAAGTTAAGGATCGCGTCCCTGAGGAGGAAAAATCTGGTGCTATTTACCAAATACCGTGTGGAGACTGTGACAAGGTGTATGTTGGACAGACGGGAAGATCGATACGTCTACGAGGGAAGGAGCATATGCGTGCGGTAGCTAGGGGAGACGATTCAAACCAGTTGGCTGAACATGTCTTCAGGGAGGGTCACGAACCAGATTGGCATTCGATGAAAATATTACATCAGAATGTGACGAATCTGGGGAGTAGACTTTTTCTGGAATCATGGGAAACCTACGGTTTGAGGAGTCGTGCAATAAACATCGCAAAACCTCTACCAGAACCTTACAGGATTTTTGCAAAACCTCGAGTTGGGGGTGTTCATCTGACATCGTCGGGTGCGGGGGCTTTCCCGGCGAGGGTTTCCCCAGCTGGAAATGCTCCGCACCAAATGGCGTCAGATGGGGATTCCCAACATGCGGGTATATAAGCTTAGGACTTTCACGAACTCTTCATTCTGCCTTCACTTGACAAAGGGAGCAGTTGGCTCCCGAAACGTCGTGTTTTTAAACCTTACGCCAGTGTCAAAATAACTGTTAAATATTAAATAAAAAATGTGCCCTTTTCAATGATATTTATTTACATTTTATACAGTATAACACTTACCTAGGAAACTTAATGTTCATGAGAAAGAGAGTTGTGCATAAACTGTGTCCTTCTCTTCATTTTATCTGCAAATTTATCAATTACACAGTCAATACATAAGTCTTTGCACTCTTCTCTCTCGATGGAAAGTAGTTCGAGTGAAGAAGTTCTTTGTTGCCCTATAGTACTTCTTAAATGATCCTTTAGATGATTTAACATGCTGAAACTTCTTTCACAGGAAACTGAAGTCACAGGAAGCGTAACTCCAATCTGCAATATTTTGCATAAGTTGGGAAACAAATCATGAGGTAAATTGTTCAGTAAGTCAGTGATGGATGCAGGGCTTTCTTTAGGACTGAAGATGAAATTTCGTGCAACCGTGATTTCTGCACTAGGAAGTTCCAATTTAAAATGTTTGTTTGTTTTTTGGTTTTACGGCTCAAAGACTACAGTGGTCATGCTGCGCCGGGACCTACTGTTTTCCGAGGAATCCGAACCTCTTAAGGCCTGGGGAACCAAACCCCGGACTACAGTGAGCAGTGCGATCTTTTATGAGATCTCTGAGTAAGCGTTCTTTTTGCACTGCTGGGAGTCGAACCCGGATTAGCCGCGCAATAGGAGAACGCGTTACCACACTGCGCCACCGCAGGGCCTAAAAATGTTTGCAAAGTCCGGCTAATGCAATTTCCAACAAAAACATTTCACTATTTTCATTAATAATGCTTGGTGACATAGAGTGAATTGCAGAGAGAATATTGTTTTCTAAGGATCTTCTTTTCAGTTCGCTCATAATTCTGTACAGGGCAGGATAATAAATATTGTTTTTTAACATTTCCTTATCGTTTCGAAAATCTTTGTGCCCTGTTGTTTCCATAATTATGGACTTAGATTGTAGTTTTTCTCAGTTTTCTTTTTTTGGATGCCATAAATATGTTTGCATGGAATTCGATTTCATTACGTTTTGCGAATTCAGTGATTTGTTCATATAAAATTGAGAAACTTTCTTCGCATCTCATCTGCTGCAAAGTCTACTTAAACAGCATCTATCCTATTAGCTGCATCATTAATGTCAATATTTGACGACTGCAAACTAGTGTGGAGTATTTCTGTCACAGACAGGCATTTATAAAATATATGTGTTAAAGAAACAGTGTGAAACTACATTAAATATACGTGCCATCCTTTTGCTCTTACTGTATCACCTTCCTTTGCATCGTCTAAATATTGTAGTAAGGCATGATAGGTTTTTATTAGGGCCTTTATTGCACATATTTGGCATGCCCACCTAGTGACGTGTAGTGCTTTTAATTCCGTTACAGGAATGTGTAATTCTTTTTGAATTTCTTTGAATTTTTCATGTGCTTTTCCGGAATATGAGAAATACGAGTGTAAATTTTGTGCAATATCAAAACACTTTTGTACTTCAGAAATATTTTTACACACACATCAACTAATACTAAATTTAGCTTATGCGCATAACAGTGTATGTATATGGCTTGTGGAAAGTAATTTTTGAACAACTGTTGTACTCCGCTTCAGTGCCCACTCATAACTGAAGAACCATCATAACCTTGTCCAACGCACGGTACATTATTTATTCCATAATCAGCCAATTTTTCACATAAAAGAGAAGTCAGTCCTACTGCACTCAAATCCTCTACTTTTAAAAAATCTAAAAAACGTTCGTTTACTTTTTTTCGTGATAATATCTTACACATAAATTCATTTGCTTAGTTTTACTGTGTGTGTGTGTGTTATTTCTCGTGCCATCAGTAAGAATGATTCTATGTTTCATTATCATTACTAGAGCCCAGATAAGATGTAAATGCATATTTTATCCCTTTTTAGTGTCAGTGTATATAAATTCATAAAAACAAGTGAATTTCCAGAATAAATGCATATTTTAAGGGTTTTAGTAATTTTAAGAATTTTATTATTCCTTTAACAGAAAAAATTCTCCACAACTCTAAAAATCAAACTGTCCTCTTACTATTTATCTGGTCAGAATTACAAAGGATTTTGAAAACATACGCATATAATTACGTCCTAGTGTACCAAAAATGTTGTCATGGCTGGATTATAGCCACTACCCTCATTAGGAAAATCGAAGATTTAGTTCTATTGTGCTGGATTAGAAATTGATTCAAGGTTGGATTAAAAGAATATACACTTCTATAGGGTAAAATCCCACATCATAATCTATCAAATAGACATGAGCGATAGAGTCTATCATGGATAGGCAATTCGAAAATTTGTATAAATGGTGTCCAACCACCTTTGTATCTGTGGAAAGGATCTTTTTTTGGCTACAAAAATGTTATTGAATAATATAAGATAAAGCTTAACTGTTCACAATGTCAAGAGGCACATTGTGGTATATCATAATAAAAATGATGCTGTATAAAGCGTGTTATTATTTCATGTAATATTGAATACCCAGCAATCAATAATAAATCTCTGTGTTTTTAAATGCAGGGCATTCAAGTAAGTTAAAAAATATTTGATTATATATTTATCCATTTTTGGCGCACGTTTAATCATTTTAAGTGTGTGTATGTGCATACTTTGAGGTTTTTAGTGCACATATTCCACATTCTAATCATTACACTTCTATTTATCGTAGTAGAACTATAAATACGTGTTACACATATTTGTTCCCACCATAACCAGTAGTGTCTTTCCAAAGCTCATATGTGTAACTTGAGGGTTAAATATAGTGTTAACTGAGGGGAGGGTGTGCAAAAAACCCAAATCCAAAATTGTGTAGAATAAAATACGATTTTTCCTCTGTTCTAGAAAAATTGGGGGTAAGGCATATGCCCCCCCACTTTCCCCTGTCAGATAACACCTATGCCAAAACCTGTATGTCTTGAACAGAGTTTTGATTTCACCTGTGAAACGTTGTATGCACAATTTAGCATAACTGCATGCTATTCAATCATCAATACCGCTTGCTTCTCTCATTAGGCTGATTTAAATATTTCGGAGTATACTTTTTTCCGCATATCACTTTTTAAATTTTTTATGATGCCATGATCTATGTGTTAGAGTTTGCTTGTACAGTGAGGTGGCTGATAATTAATGTTAAGACAATCCTAGTTACAATCTTGATTTGTAAAATTATCTATGAGCTAAATATTCTTCTGTTTTTTTTGTTTTTTTTTGCCATAAAATTCTGGCTTTAGAATAGAAAGAATGGTTCTTCTAGCTTGTGGAAACAAAATATACTCTCATCCCCCCTACAAATTATTATTATTATTATTTCCAAAGCAATAAGAGTAGGACAATTTTCTTTAATCTACATCTCTAATCTGTAATATTATTTAACTTAAGTCAAATTCCAAATTATTGATTTATATAAATTATTAAACTTGTCTAGTATGAAATTAGTAACAGTAATGTTACATCCAAATTAAATAATTTCCATTTTAAAGTGTGCTTCATTCCACTTTATCTATAATTATAAACTGTTTATAACGACATTTTCCCTCTGCTCTAGCATGACGGTTCCCAAAATTTTTTTATGCTTATTGATTAACTACCCATCATGGCAAAAAGTTGGTTCCCCCAAACCTTAAGGCATTCAGATTCCTCGCAAAACTGGTTGCCCGGCCACACCATGACTCTATCTGTCCCTTAGTCATAAAACTCATGCAAACACATGTATTTGAATATTAATATTACTGTTTATTAAATTGAAAATTGCATTTTTCTTTTCAGCTTAATGCAATCTTAACGGAAGCGTGTACAATGTTAGAAAAAAAAGGTGTAATAAGAGATGGTCATGTGAAACATGCAAATGCTGAAAAATGCCAGCATAGTGTTGAAGAGCAAGTAAATACGAATAATTTGTGCATATATGATGTTCTACCAGAGCTTGGAGCAAACAGTGATGATTTAAGGACATTTGTATTAAAACTTGAAATACATGAAATTAATAACTTCATAAAGAAAAATTCAACATTGCCAGTGGTAAATATTTTTTGGGAATTTTTAATTCTTACAGTTAAAAACAACTCTTTAACACCAGAAATTACATGAATTTAAAAAGTACTCAGTAGTTACACATGAAATGCCCCTATTCAGGGGCGGATTAACGATTTTAATGCCTTGTCTTACTAAACATAACCAAAGGTGTGTGTAACTGAGATTTTGGTGGCTATTTTACTCACCTTCCCACAAATATTTGTGAATTTGATGCTTTGTGTGCCTCTCCAGACACAGTGTCCCTTGCAATTATCTCTTTGCCAATGCCCAGTTACGCTTCTGAACATGATATCTATAACTGGATGTAAAAAGTGGATAAATGAAAAAAAGGTTAAATCTTTATAAAAAAAAAAAACATAGAACATTGCAATCCTTAACAGTAAATAGAACTTTATAAGCAAGTACTACACATTATATTTTAACAGTGACATCTGAACCTCACACATATAAAACAAAACTAATAATTTAAATTAATAAAAATTATCACTTTTTTATTACAAAAATATCAACAAATCTCTTAAAACTTTTAAGTAAAGTGTCACAATGAGGTGCATTCTTTTGTAAAGTACAAGTACTTTAAAATATCGTTTAGATTTGTTTTCTGCAAAATTTTTAACGACAGCATCAAAACAAATTGATTCCAATATACTTAATTAGATTGATAGAATTGCTATTGTTGTGTTTTCTGACATTTAGATCTCAAATAACATTTATTCAAGCAAGGAAACAGATCTTCCAGAAGAATTAGTTATCCAGTCGTTAACATTTAAGTCGTAAACTAAAGCACTACATCATCTTTTTCTTTGTTTTCAATTTGTTCAGTTATTGTGATGTTTCCGTAAGAGAAAAGACAGGCATATTTACCACCTATTTTTAAAAAAAGTAGGTGATGTAGCGGACAGAAAAATCATGCTGTACTTCGATAGGTATGAAACATTTCTGGGAAATTAATAATTCAATTGGCCTAAGAATTCAGCCCTATCTTTGTAAATATTTTGTTTTCGAAAGTTTCGACCATATGTTTGATCCCACTTAATAAATCTGCCATTGTATCTTGTTATGTCCCTTTTTTCATTAACTTTTAAAGTGTAATTTTTAATATTAACTTTGTAATGATTGATTTTCTTCTGGGTGGATCCTTTTTTTTTGTTTCATTGTAAAATTATTTACATTTCAGAAGAAATAATTGTAGTTGTCATTTGGAATTTCTAAATATGTTGTATATAAATTAAATACGAACATAGGCGTACGCATAAAGTTTGTAAGGGGGTTATAGGCTCAATGGGGGGTTACAGAGATACAACTCACATATTCCTATGTTAAATATACAAAATTTCATTGCAATGGGGGGTTACAACTCCCATCAACACCCCCTGCGTACGCCAATGAATACGAAATTGACTTTTTTTAAATAAAACAGTGAACGAGTATTGTAGCAATAGTATGTAAATTGAACTTCATGTACAGTATAAGGGCACTCAGTTTTAAATTTTTGCACATAGTGTATGAATAACTTAGTACAACCTAACTAATCTGAATTAATAGATTCAAAGTTTATTTACATTAGCGAGATGTATAAGTTACCAAAGTTTTATGACTTTGTACATTTTAATATGTGCACCTACTGTTGTAAAATGATTCATCGCTACACCATCACTAATCAACCTATTGGAAAATCTATACTTGTCGCAATTTACATATAATATCAGTTATATTCGTTTTGCATTAGCCATTACAATGCTTCAGGTTAAATACAAGAGCTACTTGTTTTATATTGCTGGTTTGAAATTGTGGAGAAGTTCAAGTGCAATTTGTGTTCAGTGAAGAAAAACTAAGAGGTTTTGAAACATCGTTGCAAGAAGGAGAGTTATATTAATTTAGCCAGAATGTTCAAATTCCATTTCAAATTATCCAGACTACTGTGGTTTGGATTAGTGGGGTTTTAACATAGCGAAAAAAATTTGATATAAAAATCTCAGAGCCATTTTAAGTTTTATATATTCTTGACTAAAAGTGTATAATTTTTCAGCCCAAGACAGTAGAAAAAAAGCCTAAAGGAAAGATTGCCGACATTGGTGATTATGAAATAAAAAATGAAGTAATTATTTTTCGTTTAAATTGTTTAAATATTTGCACTTTCAGGGTTCTCATGCAACCTGGAGAACCTGGAATTGTTAGGGAATTTGAAATCATCCCTAAAAGTCAGTAAAACAAATCTTTTTGGTCAACTCTGGAAAATCAGGGTAAAACATAATTTTTTGGTCAAATCTGGAAAAGTCAGGAGGAAAACAATTTTTTTTGGTCAAATTTAGAAACGTCAGGGGAAAATAATTTTTTTTTTGGTCAAATTTAGAAACGTCAGGGGAAAATAAATTTTTTTGGTCAAATCTGGAAAATTCAGGGTAAAATAAAAATTTCTGGTAAATCTGGAAAAGTCATGGGAACCTTCCTAACCTATTCTGAATAGCTAAATTTCACTGGAACATGAGATTATTTCCTGAAACTGAAGTTAAATTCCACGTTTTGTTTGTGATCAGTCAGGGAATTTTCCCCAAAAGTTGGGGAAAAACTGGGAAAAGTCGGGAGCTTTTTTCTCCAAGAAACCTTGTAATCTGAATAACTAATACTGACTCAATATTAGAAAAATAGTACATCTTAGGGACCCACTATTTAGTAAGGAAAAAAGTGGGGTTTTTTTTGGACCTGTAGTTCCCCCCCTCCAAAAATAAAATAAAATGCCCACATTTTTAAACATAGTGGGTCCTTGGAACAGGTTTATGAGCACCCAGCGACACCCCTGGTCATTCTGAATTTGAGAAATAAGTTTGACTTTTAATTAGGAATGTAATGGTTATTTAGTTGATAGTAGGCCTCTTTGACCCATGTGTCGAATATTCGGTTAAGCCAATTACTGATTTGATATTTGGCCAATCATAAACAAATAGCTTCCATAGAACCAGGGCATAAAAATCTAGTTAAAAGAAATTACTTACTGTGAAATATACTATTTTGTTTCATTAATCACTTACAAAAATATATTATTTTTTAATAGTTCAAATATCTTTAAAAAATTGTAAAGCTTCTTAAAGTATAATTTTAATGACATATAAAGTTATTTTTAAAAAAATGTATAAAAAATTAATTTTGATCAGTCATGTGCACAAGTTTAAGACTTATTATTTTTTGAAAGAGCCCAGTCACCAAATAAATAGTTAACACTAAAAAACTTTCGGGATAGTATTTTTTTTATTAAGATTAAAGTTCTTGTATGACTTGTAAAGTGAAGGAAGGAAGAAGAGAAAGGAGATCATTGTGTGAAGCTAGCTTACTTTGGAATACTGGAGAAGGGAAGGGTATCACACTGGATTAAAAGGGAAAAGAATATTAATATTTTAATTAAAAATATATAATAATAACACTACTTATAACAAAAATTAATGTTTATGTATGTGAAAGATAAAAACGATGAATGGAATATTTAGTTTTATGAAACATGCTTTTATATAGCATTAATGAAGATAATTTTAGAGAAAGTTGAAAGTATACGGCCAACTGTTCGCTTAATTTGGACTAAAAATGTAAGAAATATTCTTAGTGTACATTGGTAAAATTATGCTGTTAGTAATTTATTCAGGGCCCTGCGGTGGCGCAGTGTGGTAACGCGTTCGCCTAGTGCGCCGTTAATCCGGGTTCGACTCCCAACAGTGTACAAAGAACGCTTACTCAGAGATCTCATAAAGATCGCACTGCTCACTGTAGTCCGGGGTTTGGTTCCCTAGGCCATAAGAGGTTCGGATTCCTCGGAAAACAGTAGGTCCCGGCGCAGCATGACCATTGTAGTCTTTGAGCCGTAAAACCGCAAGTAAGCAAGTAATTTATTCAGATTTATAATGTCATACGTTCAGTCTGATTATCACCATTATAGCAGTATTTTCAGGTATCATGATTGTAAAAAAAAAAGTATTTTGAACTAACAACCACCTATACGCTGGTAACTTTTTCATGAACAGTTAAGTACAAGAAAATACCCCACCTTGGGTAAGTTTAAATACTTTATGCAAAAAACAAAATAACTAAAACAAAATACATGTTCAGTAATTATGGAGGTATATTAAGTATAATTTGGTAGTGCCTCATGAACTTAATATAATTATGATTTTTATATGCTGTATGCTTTTTTGTCAATTAAGAAATTAATAGTTTCCTATTTTCCTCAGCTTTTGGCTTTTAAAAAAGTCTTAACAGAAGGTCCCTCTACAGCATCTGTAAACTACATGGAAACGGCCATGCTCCATTTAAGAAAAATCCTGGATATGATCAAGACAACCCCGGAGGTATATTGCTATTTTCCATATATCTACAGTAAGAGAGAGAGGGAGCGTGCACAAAGTAAAATTTAAAATCTATAAGTATAATTGTAATTCACATGTTTACCCATATGTAAGTAATGCGCATGTGACAGTACCTACACCATGGAATAAAAAGGTTTGATTTCTGTAATATTCTTTCGTTGAGCAGTTTGAATCCTATATTCACTGCATGGTGACACAGACGCAATGTGTTGAAAATGTCATGCAGAAAATTCGGATTTAATTTCTGCCAACTTATGTCGGTTTTTCTGCCAATTGGCATTCTCTGGTTTAATTTTCTAAACGATAAACATGCTGCTTGCTTGGAAAACTCCGGGTTCTGGAGCAGTATGATTTAAACTGCCCTTATGCTATAAAATAGAGGTGAACCAACAATTATGTGTTCTGTAACCATGTTCAAATGCATTTTATGTCAGAAAACACTCTTAAAAACTATGTTAAACATGATGTGCATCATAGATATTTAGCTGGCTAGTGTAAGGCTCCTAAAAAGAGAGCTGATGCACCAGACATTTTGATACATAAATTATGGTTTCAGGTTGTCTTTATTGGCAGCATTTTAAAAGTTGCGCCAATGTTTACATTCGTCAGATAATCGCGGATTGTTAATTATTTTTATGCCAAAATTGCGATTATTGCTCCAAAGCGGTAAACTTCTATCGCCAAAGTAAATTATACCAGAAGTGTACAACAAAATGGCAGCTGTTGCCTCGGCTTATAGTTCTAGGATAGTGGTTCCCAACCTTTTTCAAGCCTCGACCCACTTTTATAGTAGTCGAGTAATCCGTGTCCCCATTTGTCCACCGCCACCACATTTGCATGGTAAAAGAATTTTTAACACTGTAAAGAAAACGCATAAAATATAAAATTTTATTAATTATATATATATATTACATTAATTATGTATATTATATTAATTATATATATATTAATTGTGTATATTATAATAATTATATATATATTACATTAATTATGTATATTATATTAATTATATATATATATTAATGTATATTATAATAGAGAATATATTGATATTAATGTATACGGCAGAATATAATAGGTATTAATGTATATAATAATAAAGTTAAAAAACATTAGTATAATATTGCAATATGTGTAGCCATGTTGAAATATAAAAGCATTGACTACATTTGGTATGAAATTCCTTACTAAAATAATTGCAATTAAAAACAGTTGCGGCGACCC
>QLNU02015270.1:55562987-55575287 GCA_006491805.2 Dysdera silvatica | reverse complement strand
TTAGTAGAATATTGCAATATGTGTAGCCATGTTGAAATATAAAAGCGTTGGAAACATTTGGTATGAAATTCCTTATAAAAATAATTGCAACTAAAAATAGTTGCGGCGAACCCCAGGTTGGGAACCACTGCTCTAGGGGGCTCTAAGCTAGTGCATTAACCTCGTTGGTTTTGTTTTATTTATTCATTTTTTCAATTTATTTATGTTTAATTTTGAACCTCTAAAAGAGAATTTTTTCAAGTGATAGATTAAATTTTTACAAAACAGACATTCAATAGGCAGTTACTAAAAGTAGCTGAAATAGAAGTGTGCAGTTATTGAGATCTAATGCAAGTTTATGTATACAATAATACAAAATTGTAAAAGCTTAGGATTTATCAATTTGATCCCTTGTGGCATAGGGTAATATATTCATCTACCATTCTGCTAATCTGAGTTTCATTTCAACGGTACCGTAGAATACAAGACATTTTTCTGCCCACTTGTCTGGGGCTTGAGTTCCCTAGACCAGGGGTCAGGAAACCATGGCTCGCAAACCACACATGGCTCTTTGGTTATATATATAAAGTGCTGCTCTGAAGTAAAATTAAGAATAAAAATAAAACTACCAGTTTCATTTATAAATTTTTAGAGGATTTTATTCACATAATGGTACTTTCATTTGTTTTATAGGTCTCACAAATCTTCGCGGCATTAAGCTGCATAAAACATGACATCAGGGATGGGAAAGCATCGTGTGAAGTGGGGTATACAGAATAGAGAAGATGGTCGAGCACATGGTAGGCAGGGCAGCCAAATTTTATACCTTAAAGGTGTATTAAAATTGTAGTTTATGGTGGACGTTTCACCACAGCTGAATCAGCTTAACCTTAAATTATAAGGTAAGAAAAATACTGCTTTTTCAATGGTAGGAAGTTATTTCATTTGAAAAAAAATTCTCTTCACCGAAGACTTGGAAAAGGGAACTTTAGTCCATTTGTTAAACTTGTCTTAATATCACCGCGAAAGCAACACCCTCACATTAACAAAGGTTATTTTAAGACAGCAATTTTAAACGAAAGGGAATTTTTTTTCAAAGGTCTTGCCAGATGGATTAAAAAGTCGCAGGACTTGCCACTGGATGGCATCACCGATCAGATATCCATATGACTTTCACTTAGTATCGACCTTCAAATGATTTGTGTCAAATTTTCATGATATATCGTCCATTTGTTTGCGAGTTGCGGTCATGTAAGTGATGATACTTTTGATTTTGTGAAAACAATGGACCAAAAAGAATTTTGTGTGTTAATTAAACATTGCTTTTTGATGAAAAAAAAATACCATCCAAACCAAAGAATGGCTCGAAAAGCTTTATGGCACATCTGCTTCATCGAAAACAACCATTTATAGATGATCTTGTAAGTTTAAATTCGGCCGTACGAGCATCGATGATGCTACATGTTTTGGAGGTCCAATTGAAGCAATAGCTGCAGAGAACACAAAAAAAGATCCACCGTATTGTTTTGGATGACTGCAAAGTGAAAGTGAGGGAGATAGCTGACATTGTAAAGATATCAACGGAAAGGGTGAGTTATATTTTACATGAGCGTTTACATATGAAAAAGCTTTGTACGAGATGGGTGCCGCATTTTCTAACAATCAACCAAAAACAGAAAACGTGCCGATGATTCAGAGTGCGCTTTGGAGCTATTTAAGCATAACCCAAATGAGTTTTTGCACCGATTCGTAACCATGGATGAAATGTGGACCCATTACTACACACCAGAGTCCAAAAGACAGTCCTGCAGAGTGGTTGGAACCTGGCGAAAGCCGCCCAAAGCGAACAATCAGCTGGAAAAATCTTCACCAGTATTTTTTGGGATGCACATGGCATAATATCCATCAACTACCTTGCGAAAGGAAAAATAGTCACAGGAGAGTATTATGAAGGATTATTAAATTGTTTGAACAACAAAATCAAGAAAAGCAAGCCATATATGGCAAAGAAAAAAGTACTGGTTCACCAAGACAATAGCCCGGCTCACACACATCTATGAAAGCGATGGCAAAATTGAATGAATTGAAATTCGAATTACTCTAGCATTCCCCATATTCTCCAGATCTGGCCCCCAGTAACTATTATTTTTTTGCTGACTTGAAGAGGTGGCTCCAGGGGAAGAGATTTGGGTCAAATGGAGATGTCAAATGTGAAACTGCTGCATATTTTGAAGCCCTTGACAAATCGTACTATATGAAAGGTATTCGAATGTTAGTGGACTGCTGGAATAAGTGTATTGCTCTTGGAGGGAACTATATTGAAGAATAAATTTGATTTTGACAAAAAAATGTTTTTTTTCATTGCTAGTCCCAGGACTTTTCTACCCATGTAGTAAGCACTCAGAAATGGGTAAAGTCTTGGTAAGACAACTCTAGCTTTTATTATAACTCTTCTTAATGCTAATGTGAGGGAATTAATTTTTTCTCAATTTGTCATTGACATGGCTAAATTTGAAATACAATTGCTTGACGTGACAAGCAAAGACCTATGAAGCTCCAAATTTATATGGCTTGGTACCGTAGGTGCCAATTTCAAGAAAATATTCCCTTGATTACTTTAATCGTTTACAGACTGTTTCAATAGCCCTGGGCTATTGAAACAGTCTGTAAATGACTAAACTTTTTAAAACTGTGTTAATTTGTTTGTTTTTTTCAATTATTTAATGCTTTAATCTTTTTGCTTGTTGAGGTTTCTATCGAAACCTTATTTCTGATTCATAGTAACTAGAGAAAATAAAGATTGCCACACATTTAGGATGGATCCGAATTTGCAATCCTCAGATTACTGTTCAATGCCTTGATCACTATGCCACTAAGTACAGACTTGTGAATCTCATTTGTACACCACACACATACACACACAGGCATAGGCAGAAAGTTCATAAGGGGGTTTATAGGCTCAATGAGGGGGTTACAGAGCTACAACTCATATATTCCTATGTTAAATATACAAAATTTCATTGCAATGGGGGTGGGTGTACAACAACTCTCCCCCTGTCCACGCCTACATATATATATATATACGTACACACACAAGTTTAAATAATAAGAACTGACAAACAAATTATATTGTGTATGTATGTATCTTAATAAAGATTTTTTTTTTCCTCCTTTTGGTTTGACTTATCGAAGTTTTGTTATATTTAACAAAGTGGTCATCTTAAGCAATTGATGTATTCAGGATAAGTAGAAAGAAAGCGTTGGTTCATTTTGTTTTATGAAAATAGGTTTACCATTTTTTTGTCCTCCACCAATAAAAGAAATTATTGGTTATCTTCATCATTCCCCGGAAATTTGTGATTATTATTTAAAAACTTATGATTAGTATGCTTTTGTCTAATGAAATATCGCTTCTTTTAGATTTCTCAAAGGATAGGAATTGATATAACTGCCGTCAAATTTGTATATGGCTATGCATGTTACAAGTGTTGTACCTTTGAGGTATGGAAAAGTATAGTTTCGATTATTACTATTTTTTACTTTCAGAAAAAATCAAAAATTGATTGAATTTCTAAAAGAAATATGTTCTGTATATACACAGTAAGACCTACATTTAACGATGAAAATAAGGATTTTATTTAGTATAATAATTAAGTGCAATATGATTTGACCATTTTTAGTGAACAAGACTTTTCCAGACCCAGGATTTAATGGGTAAAAAAAGGCGAGAATTTCTAAACAAAATGCTGAAAATTCAAAAACAAGTCAAAATTCAAAAATTAAGAAATTTTAGTGTGTGTGTGTGTGAAGATGTCATTTTAACTGAGGCAAACATGTTGAAATTAATTTTTCAGTACTTAAACCCAAAGAATTTCTGTGAACTCATCTCATTCAAGGTACAGAGTGAAAAGTTTAAAATATGCAATACCTAACTATGTAGTCGCAGGCACTAACCTTATTTCCCTGAAATTTTCAAATAAAACAATAGCAATAGCCAACACAACCATGGCGTATAATAGAATGGTGGTCAACTATTTCGAAGAACACAATAAATTAGCAAACCAATTGAGCTAGCAGTCTAACTGATTGTCTGCTTGGACATTCGAAAAGGCCAAATTGTGCTTACCATATACTGCTTAGAAATATTGCTTATTCTTAATATTTTGTAGATTAATCAAACATATACCTATTTTTTATCTGTTATTTATCTATATTTTTATCAGATTAGGAAAAAAGTTTTTTTGGTGTACCGCAGAACTTTAGTAATTAGTTTTGGTGCATTGCAAGATGAACAAGATTGAAAATCACTCGAATAGATCAGTGCTCCTTAAATTTTTTATCCCGCAGAAGCTTTTTCTTATTATGTGTCTGGACATAGAATCTGTCTACAAATATTATTCAAGGAAAACTAAAAGGCTATTATTTATCATTGCTTGTACATAAACATAAAAACAAACAATAATTCACTATAAAGAGTAAATAATATTTTTCTAGTATTGCGAGGCATTTTGGTTTTGATTAATTAACTTATCGAGTCACAGAGCCCACAAGCTCTATGACTTGATCCAAAACACACATCTGCAGGCCTAGGTATTTTCGAGAAAAAACCCACACAGGCCCAAACTCGGGATTTGGCATAACTGCATGCTAAACCAGGAGTGGGGAACCTTTTCATGTTGGACGGTTGCATTCAATAAACTTCAATTAGATACAGGGGCGTAGTAATTAAAAAATTATGGGTTGGCTCAAGTACAAGGGTTGTAAATAAAGTAGTGTCAATGGAGACGAGAAAGTCGCACATGCGCAAACAGGATATGTATAGCATTAGGTGACACTGGTGACAATATGTAGAGGGCATATATATAAGTCAATCCAGTCAGAAGGGTAGTTGTCATGCGGGATTGAAATGGAGAGTGTTGTTTGTACTACTCTAAAGCATGTTTACGAAAGGCGATTGTCAGTAGTGGATTAAAATTGAGGTGGCCCCTCGACAAAAATTAGCGGGAATGTCATCGCAGATTACATGAGCTTGTAGTAATGATGTGTTAGCATATAGGATGGTTGTACAGTGGGTCAAACCATTTTGTGTAGGTTGGAACGAGACAGTGGATTTTCTTGGCACAAGTTGTTTGTCTATTCCTGATCATCAGATAGAGATCATGAGAGAGAGGGAGGTCTTGGAATAACCTCTGTATTCACCTGACATGAGTCTTTGTGATTTTGACCTGTTCATTCAGTTGAAGGAACCCTTCAGATGCATCTGATTTCCTGGGCTGGAAGTAATAGGTCGCTCCATCAGTGCGATCAACTGGAATTATTTTGCTAGCGGCACCCAGTAGCTTTTCGACAGTTGGCAAAAGGCACAAGACTTTATTTGTTATTATGTTGAAGCGATGTAATGAAATTTCGCTTTTAACTTCAATAAAACTTTGTGTGAGCTATGTTGCCACTACTTTATTTACAACCGTTGTAGCTTTTCAACAGATCCATCTGATTTGGTATCAAATTGAACAATGAATTTTGCTACTCAATGGTAGGTCTTGAGAGCCCTTTCCTACACCGCTAATTAGATATATATATATATAGCAGAAACCCGATTATTTGAACTCTGTTTAACTATAATGGCCAACTATACTTACTTTTTAAGTAGATACTCATTCAATGTTTTTGGTAAAAACGTTCATATTCACTTTCTAATGTACTCCGGCCAAAAGAGAGAAACCAATACCAATGGTAGATACTGGACATATATAAAGATAGGTGTATATTTTTTATATATGTTGAGTATATACAAAGATATTGGACAACTTACAAAATTGTAAATTGATATCTTGATTAAACTAGACATATACTTTGTGGCATTCTTTATCAATATAATTGTTCAGTAACATGTAATTAAACATATTTTTGGATAAATATCTTAATTTCTTTTCACCTTTACTCCAAAAAACGAATTTTTAGAGTAACAGTTTTATCCTTACTACACTTCTTTTAGCTCTTGTATTTTAAATAGGTCCATTTAAAATGGTAGTAAAAGTAAAGTAAATAAATAAAAAAATAAGGTGAACAAAATCATATTAATAAAAATAAAAAGATTTGGCTTTCAAAATTCGAATTTGTTCAAAAGGCCACATTCATGAGCCCATAAGACCACAGGTTCCCTATCCCTATGCTAGGTGAACACATTACCACTGCACTACCACAGGGCCATTTTTTTTATATATATAAAGGAAGAATCTTTGAAAAGTTTTCATGTAATAATGGATAAATAATAATAAGGCTTCAGTGTGATGCTAATGCATATCTATTATTATTAAAATTGATGCTTTTGAAACTGAAGTGAGAAATATTGTTCATTCATAGTTCAAGAAAGAAAAATCCTCCCAATAATGTAGTGATTACTAAAATCGCAGCCTGTTAGTCCAATAAGCTAGATTTTAGTGCCCACGCACTTGATTTCTGCATGTGTGTTTATCATAATCATTAAGTTACATTGTTAGCCCCAGCCAAGATTTTTTCAGTCTTAGAAAGTTAAAAAAAAAAAAATGCAAGAAAAGAGTGGTGACAATATTACATAGCACTGGATCATTTTCATTCACTGTTTCATTGTTAGTTGACTCTTGCGTATTGAAAATATGATTGGATTGTTTTTAGGACATGAATCGAGCTATCACACTTTTCCAAGAAATCATCGATAGTGAAGCAAAACATTTGGCTCCAGTGTATTACTTCTTGGGTCTTTCATTCAGTAGATTTTACAAGTGAGAATGTTTTGTAATTTAGAACCGTTTATCTCCATTTGTAAGCAAATTTTATGGAAATTTATATTAGTGTTTTATTATGGATAATTGTCTTGGATGAAGGACAAGGTAGTAGTTCAAAAATTAAAATTCGTTTTATATTCGATTTTGAAATTTACTAACGTTTCAAACACCTTTTGATCAAAAATTTGAACTTTGCCGTCAAGCATGAACTCAAACCGATAAATGATTATTTATTTTGCTTTTAATTGCAAAATTTGGATAGTGCATTGATTAATTAAGACAAAGTATAAGACTCTTTGCTTTGATTAATCGGTATCTTAGATTTTTTGTTAACTCCAATTAATTGTATATATATACTCCATGCATTTTGATTGCATGAATTTGGTTATAAAATTCATTTTTATAGATTCCAAACTGCACTTACACACTTTAAGAATGCTGCTTCAATGGATAAAAAGGAGTTTGATTTCAATGTCTCTGATTTGCTTGACAAAGATAGTTTGGACGAGTTCAAATATGAAAACATACAGGTTAGTTGTCTTTTCTCTTGAATATTCAACAAGGTTATTTAATATTCATCTGAATTAAATTTGATGTTTAACTAAGATATATGGAATATTCAACTAAAGCAAAGTTGATATTCAACTGAGACAGATTGAATGTTTAACTAGGATGATTTGAATGCTCAAATCTAGGGTAGAGAGTATTAAACAATAGAAGGAATTGGAGATTTTTCTAAACTGGTCGCATTAAAATTCTTTAAACACTGGTAAACGAACACAGATATATATTATTATCAAATACTATATACCAAAATATACTATGTATCAATACAGCCTAAATTTTTAAGGCATTGATTTAATTGGCTATTAGTGTACACTGGAAGTTCATAAAGGGGGGGAGGAGTTATAGGCTTGTAAGGGGAGTTACAGAGCTACAACTCCATATATTCATGCATAACAGTGGTGTAGCATGACTTCAAAAGTGGGCAATCTCCAATTGTTTACCATCCCCCCTTTCGAACAAAAAAAGTCACAATTTGCACATGTGTTATATCATCATAATGTATATTACATGATGATATACACTGCTGAACATTGAAATTGCAATACAAAGAAGGAAAGGTCATAAAGTTATGCGAATTTGTAAAGTTGTAAGTGTAGCTAAGATATGCAAACGATTAAATTTTCAAATATCTAGCTCTAATAAGCGACTTATGGGAGAGGCTTAATGATAGAAAAGCTATTAGAATCAATGATGGAATGCGAAAGTAAAAAAATTTATTAACACTATAAAGTAAACTATTGTTCTAATTATAAACGAAACATTATATTATAGCATAAATCCTAGAAAGAAGAACGCTGGCACATTATTTGATAAATATAATAATGACAACAATTAATAACTCGAGGAATTGAAATGATGCTCCAGTACTTAAATAGTATAAAAGCCTGTTCTATCGCAATTGTTTTCTTCCCAAAGAGAATTTATAAATCGGATTAAGTCTTGTAGTTTGATTGTGCGATACCTCGTGTTTGACAACGTGTCATTATTAATGCTTTGTGCAGTTATGGCATGCCAGTTTGACACTATTTCTATTCAGTTTGTGCCAACCTTTCTCATTAATCATATTTTTCACCTTATAACATTTTCCATATTTTTTGCATACTTTGGTTGTTTTCATATCCTGCTATAGCAAACTAAGTTCTCAAACCTATTGCCAATAAAGCATGTCTTAGACCTACTGGTAAGGCAGTTGTGGCCATCATGGAATGTTACTGAATTATCTGAGTAATTGTAGGCACAATCTGCCACAGCAGATTGACCGTTTGACTGTGTACCTCATCATGTAGCTCATCGTGTTGCAGCTAGAGAAGGTTTTACAGCTTTTTAAAAATATGAAGGGTTGTATTCCTACTACGCCATGAAAAAATGGTCCTTTTAATATGAAAGTTGAATAATTTGTCTCTACATACTTCTATGGTGCTTGAAATTTTATGGCAATAGGACAATATCTTCTGAGGGTGTTGTGTCTTTTTTAAAACTGACTTTAGCATCATGTTTAATTACATTAATCGAATTATGGGGGCCAAATAAACTTTTTTTAAATACTTGATTAAAATATGTGTATATATATGCATGCATGCTTTTCATATAATCATTGTCTTCTAAAATATTAATTTTGTTTTAGACATCTTTAAAAGATGAAATTGCTAAGTGTGAGCGCCCTCCACCTCCAGATGCTGTATGCCGATATGAAAGCTGCACTTTGGATTTGCCGATTTACTTCTCGGATCTTTCATTCAAAAAGTGTACCTGTGTTTATTGTCAAGAGCGATGTGTTCTTCAGTATCATATTATTTGCTGGAAATCAGTCAAAGAGTTCTATTTTAAGACAGAAAAGGTTAATAACTACTCATGTACTAACAATATACATCTCTAAATTCTTGTTTTCCATTTCATTACTCTGTATTATTGTCATATGGATGTTTGTTTTAATTTGGCTGGATGTTTCCCTTTTTCATCAAAATTAATTTCTTACAATGAAACTTTGGAGGATAATTATGCAATGTATATATATATATATATATATATGGCCTGCAAAAGGGTTGCTGGTATCTAACTGGAAGGAGACCCACACGCTGAACGTATGTGACGATGTGTGGAACCGGCCAGGCCAGTAACCTAGTGTCCTACCCCGCCTTCAAGTGGTGCAGGCTGAGCTTTCTATTTATGTGGCAAATTAATATTTGCTACACGGATAGAAAGGCGGAAGGGGAGGGCTAATTCACCAACCCGTCTAGCCAGCGTGGTGAAATTATGGCTAATTCCTCCATTATGTTGACACACCAGAAACCATGGCCCCTAGTCTCCAGGTGCTGGAGTGCTCCTGATCAAGGCAGCGGTCAGTGTGGCATGAAAGCAGGGGGTGCTAAGAATCACTGGAATGGCCCAGGCTGCCGTTTGTTATTGACCTTGGCTACGTTTAATGGACGATCCCTTGCTTCTGAAGCAAAACTTCAGGAATTGGAAGAGGAACTAGACAAGATCAAATGGGACATTGTAGGACTCAGTGAAGTTAGAAGAAAAGGTGAAGAGTTGGTGGAACTTAAAAGTGGACATTTGTTTTATTATAGAGGAACGGAAACTGGAAGAACAAGTGGTGTTGGCTTCTTAATCAACAAAAGAATTAAAGACTGTCTTCTGGAAGTTGAAAGTACATCAGATCGAGCAGCGAGGCTTGTTGTTCAACTAACCCAGCGATACCAACTTCAAATAGTACAGGTATATGCACCAACATCAAGCCATACCGACGAAGAGGTTGAAGAATTTTATGAAGAAATCAAAGAGTTACACACCAAAGGGAAACAACATATCAAGCTCATCATGGGGGATTTCAATGCAAGAATTGGACAACAGGAACAAGGAGAGACATCGGTTGGTAAATACGGATATGGGGAAAGGAATGAACGTGGCGATCAACTCATCGAATTTGCAGAAGCTGAAAACCTTAGCATCATGAATTCATTTTTTAAGAAGAAACCGCAAAGAAAATGGACATGGAAACACCCAAATGGGGGAACTAGTGAAATTGACTATATCCTGGCAAACAAGAAATCAATTATTGAAGATTGCAGTGTACTGAACAGATTTAATACTGGAAGTGATCATCGAATGGTGAGATGTAAAGTGCACTTAAATACTAAATTAGAACGACAGAAGCTCATTAGGAAACAAGTAAGTAAGAGGGTGGATTTAAAGAAATTAAAAGAAAATACCGAGGCATTCAAGTTGGAATTAAAAAATCGCTTTTCTGCACTGGAAGGACTTATTGATGAAAGTGATATCTCAGAAGCAAATGAAAACATTGTTAAGACAATAGTTGAAACTGCTGGGGAAATTGGTGGTGTAACCTGTAAAAAGCACAATAGCAAATTATCTGAGAAGACGAAACAGCTCATGAAAAGGCGAAGAGATATGAAGGTGGACAATCGAAATACCAGTTCCAGGATTGAGTACATAGAACTTTGTAAAACTCTGCGCAAAAGCATGAAAGAAGACATAAGAAAATTCAATTGTGAGTTAGTAAGGAAGGCCATTGAAAATAACAAGAGCCTTAGGGTTGTTAAAGGAAGTTTATCTGTTGGGAAGAAACACATCATTGCATTAAAAGGAGAGGATGGCACCGTAACAAGAAATAGGGAAGAAATACTTAGAAGAGTTGAAGAATTCTACAAAAAACTATATGAAAGTAACAGTGGATTAAACGAAGACACTGAAATAGTCGAAGGAACAGCTCCTAAAATCTTAAAAGAAGAAGTTTCATTTGCAATAAAAAGTATGAAGAAAGGAAGAGCCCCTGGCGATGATGGTATTACATTAGATATCCTAAAAGAAGCTGGAGAATATGTAGAAGACATACTTGCAAAATTCTTTACCAAATGTCTTAACAGCGGTAACATACCAAACCAATGGGATTCTGCAACAGTAATTCTTTTGCATAAAAAAGGTGATAAAGAGGATTTGAAAAATTACCGACCAATTAGCTTGTTACCTGCTATTTATAAAATCTTCACAAAAGTGCTAACACATCGCCTGCAGAAAAAATTAGATGCAGCTCAACCAAGAGAACAAGCTGGATTTCGAAGTGGATTCAGTACAGTGGACCATATTCAAGTATTAAGAGAATTAATTGAAAGAACACATGAATATGAACTTCCATTGTGTGTTGCATTTATTGACTATGAGAAGGCCTTTGACTCTATTAAAACATCAGCAGTCATCAACTCTTTAAGATCAACAGACATTGAGGATGTGTACATTGACATGGTGAAACGTGTGTATAAAAATGCAAGTGCAAAATTTCGGTTACATAAAGATACCAAAACTATCAAACTTGGCAAAGGGGTGAGGCAGGGAGATACCATTTCTCCAAAACTTTTTACTTCAGCTTTACAGATGATTTTTCAGCTGATAAATTGGAATAACAAGGGAATAAAAATAAATGGTGAATATTTAAATCATCTGCGGTTTGCTGATGACATTGTTATTTTTTCAACGGACCCATTAGAACTCCAAGACATGGTACAAGAGCTCTCAACTAGAAGTGAAGAAGTTGGACTCAAGATGAACCTACAAAAAACTAAGATCATGTTCAATAATTTTGTAGAGGAAACAAAAATACAAGTTGACAACATTGAGCTAGAAATTGCTGATTCATATATTTACCTTGGCCAGCTGATTTCAATGGATGGCAACATTATGAAAGAACTCAACAGACGTATTAAACTTGGCTGGAGTGCATTTGGAAGAAACAGTTTTATCCTGAAGGGGAAATTGCCTTTGTGTCTAAAAAGAAAGGTCTTCAACCAGTGTGTATTGCCAGTCCTCTCTTATGGATCAGAGACATGGAGTCTAACAGTTGGAGCAATACGAAAGTTACAGACAACGCAAAGGAGCATGGAGAGGTGCATGCTTGGAATAACTAGGAGAGATCGAAAAAGAAACACTTGGGTGAGAGAGCAAACTAGAGTAGAGGACATCATTGTTAAAGTAA
>QLNU02015270.1:55544786-55562887 GCA_006491805.2 Dysdera silvatica | reverse complement strand
AGTATCAACGTAGAGGTCTCAAATTTATTGGGGGGGCAACAGGCCTGTAGCCAGGATGAAGGGACAACTGGGGCAAGGAAAAAGTTATAATGGAATACAGAGCACCCGAGGATTGTTTTATGTACATAAATAGCTCGATGGGGCAACTGGGGTCGTAAGCTCCCAGTGCAATGAAATTTTATGTATACATGTGAATATTTGGAGTTGTAGTTCTGTAACCCGCCTCCACGGGCGCCGTTAGCGGGGGGGAGAAGGGGGACCCGTCCCCCCAATGTTGGTATTAGGGTTCCAAATCCCCATTCAGTTTCAAACAAAATGCCTTCTACTGGCATATTGTCCCCCCGCCCCCAATATTTTAGGCCATCGGCGCCAATTCCCGTCCCTCCATTATAAACTTTCTGCATACGGCTATAACATGAATAGATAGAATTTGTAAGATTCGTTATATATTTATATTGGTATTTTAACGTTCTCTAAGATTTTTAGGCCTCAGTTGAGAAAATTAGAATAAAGGCGTAGAAATAATAATAATAATAAATCGATTATGGCGATAAATGCGAACTATTTTCAAAGCAATTAATGTCTTAAATAAATGTCGCATATAAAATATACAGATGTATAAAATATATAGATTCAGTTTTATAGAACTTCAGATTTGTAGAATATATTGGTTCAGTTTTATAGAACTTCAGATTTGTAGAATATACATTAGTTCTTTGAACATGTCTGTATGTTGAAAAAAGAACTGAATTGGAAATAGTATTATATTTTCAAAAGGAATCAGAAGTCCAGTGTGTTTGCAAAGATATAACTCCTCCCCGTTTTCTTCCCCTTCTGGTTTAACTCTGCCTCTTTTTATTTTAGCTCCGCCTCTTTCCATTCTTTCTTAACTTCTTTATATCACTTCTCCACCTAACTATCTCTATTGGTTAAAAGTATTTTACGGTTGCAATTTCTCACTCACCAACCCACCCTTTGGCGAACATAGCTTCGCCAAGCTTTACCGTTGGCGAAAAAAAAGGGTCTTATGGAGCAGATACCCAATTTCTGTAAAAGCTTTAGCTATTGTGCAATATAATAACAACAATTAATTAACGAACCGTATTCGCGGCAAAGCTAATCTGGTACACTGACAAAGCGCAGAGTAATATGATTCTGCCAGTGGGATATAGTTCGCCCTTTCTTACGTTAAGAGAGTTAATAGAAGATACATTTCGTACATAAAACATTGAAATAATGTTGAAATACATAAAACATAGGCATGTTTGTGTAATTAAAATCGGGTATTTATTAAATTTAGGAAAAAGACTCATTATAGCGAGCGCTGACGTCATTCAAGTAACTGACCACTCAGAGGACTTCGTTTGCTTGGCGGGAAATTTGGCGCCTGGAATTTTGGCAACCGCGTTTTTCTGCATTCCAAATTAGGCGATAAATAGCCTAATAATGTTGAGGGTTATCTCATTTTTCGCCAATTTGCGAACGAACACTTGTTGAACGGGCGTGAATAGGTAGGTCATCGTAGTGTTAACAGTGTTCCAGGTTAGCTTTGCCGCGAGTATAGTGTATTATTATTCATATCAGAATAGCATAGTGTATTATTATTATTTTAATATACTGCGATTCGTGAGTAACATTAAGCTAATGATTCATTCTACCTTGCCTTACGATAAACTTTTAGGGCATGCAGTTCAAACGAATCAAACTGAATGTAAGCCTATATTGTTCCATTAGCAAAGATTTACGTTGTATTTTCGACTATATAATTAGCTGTAATTAGTTAATAGTTAAATAGACAAACGAACAAATATCTAGCTGTTAACTTACTCGTAAGAAGAGAATGATTTTCAATTCGCCTGTAGCTTAGTTGGTGAAGCATTTGACTGAAAACCAAGAGCTCGTGGGTTCTGGTCCCAACAGGCGCCGGAAAATCATTCTTTTCTTTACGAGTAATTTAACATCTATTGTTGCCACATCATCGGCTAATATGAAAAAAAATTAGTAAATCAAACATCTAGCTACGTATGGACAGATATAAATGTAGTGATAGCTTTTTAAGCAACAGATATTTAAAAAAATCGTTTTTAAACGAGATTATACCTTATTTATGATGTATGTCTGAGTGGCTTTGTAATTATGCCTACAGATTAAATTTCATTAGGCTTTCATAATTGGACACCCTGTAGCCCGAAGGGTGGCTCTGTAGGTCACAAGAGGTTCGGATTTCTCGGAAAACTTTAGGTGGCGGCACAGCATGTCCATCGCAGCCTCGGCACCGTAAAACTAACAAACAAAATATTCAAACCCCCATAGAGCTAAAATATTTTTAAGTCTATCCACTTAAGTATACTTCGGTTCGAACACACTCTTATCGCAATCGAGTCCTTAAATAATTTTGAATTCAGAATTAAAAGCACAGAATAGAGAACTCCGTTTAGCGTTCTAAATGAACTTCGGCGCTTTTTTTTAGATTTCTGCAGACCTGATGAGGAGTTTCAAGCCTGCGGAACGGCTTGCCCTCCCACTTGCGTCGATCTGGGCGTATCATGTACAGGAGGATGTGTAAGGGGTTGCTTCTGCAAATCCGGTCTCTTGAGAGATGAAGATGGCGATTGCGTCACAAGTGATGAGTGTGATCGTCTAAAAGGTAAGATATGTTCACATTCTTGACCATGGTCATTTCCTCTATGATACTATTGCTCACTTCGTTTATGTGATTAGATTCACTTCCTTTATGTGACCACGTTCACTTTCTCAAGTGAAGTGTGGATGGCTTGATAAAGGAAACCATAGTTCTTGAAACGATGCGAAATATTTTCTTTTACACTGGACCAGTGACCAAACTTTTGGTGACACTGTATGGTTCGTCACACAATTTCTTTCTCCTAATTTTTTTTCAGTGTTGCCAAAACCGATCGGCAACGGACTAAATCAGCTTTCGCCCACGGGAAATGTTGCTGATGATGTGTTTTGGGTTAGTATTTACTTTTTACAAAATTCATACATGAAAATAATTGGGGTGGGGGGAAACCTCGCCAGCGTTCGGCTGCTCTGTGGTTATTGTTTTTAAAAAAAAAGATAAAAAATATCCTCATGAATGTCTGAATATCAGTGTCATGTGTAAGTAACCGAAAGGGTACAGGGTGCCACTACACGATGCATCAAGGAGGAGGGGCCTCGCCAGCTCTGTGGTTATTGTTTTTAATCAAAAACAATAAAAAAACTCATTAATGTCTCGGTATTATGTCTAATTAAGTAACCGAAAGGTATAATACAAATTGCAATTTGTAGTTCATTTGTAAACAATCATGGCTGCCAGAAATAAAGCGACTGGCAAAAGAACAAATCATGACGATGTAATCGAATCACTAAAAACTTGCAACTTTTTAATTAAAAATATGGCTGGAAACGAATTAAAAAAGTAGTTCCGACATAATTACGTTGCAGCGAAAAAAGACAACAAAGCTTTGAGAAATTTAAAAATGATGTTAAGACAAAAGGGACGGGCCAGTATGATAATGGCAGAGGAGAGACCACTAACAATGACGTCACAAGCCGATATACTGCAATTTTTAAAAAATTTAGGAGAGAGAGAAACCGTGTGACGAAGCATGCAGCATGGCCAAAATTTTTACTAGCTAAAGCACGTTTTCACATTTGCGGAACAGTAAGCGCTTAAAACTGCTTTATACGGACCACAGAGAATAAATACCATAATATCAACAGCACCACTTTTCTCCCTATTATCTTCGAACTATTTTTTATTACCGAAATCTTTTCCCCATAGTTTGGAATATGTGCACGCTAACCTTCGTACTACACTCGAACCCTCCTATAACGAGCCAGCACGTAAGCCCGATTTAGGGAGGAAAATATAGATCTTGTTTGGCATAATGTCAAAGTACAATAAAATTTAATGGCTTTGAGCTAGCAAGACCTTCGTGCTGGATGGATGGAGGTTGTGCAGAAATTTCAATGGGAACGGAGGCCGCCGAAAGGCGGCGCTGTAATCCCACATAGATTTTAACGTCAAAAGTAAGAAAAAGCTTGAGGCTAACTACTTTATTATGTAATTTTTGAATTACTAAATTCCCAACAAGCAGTGACAGATTAAGGGTGACGCAACAGGCCGTCATACTTAAAGCTAAGCCAAGGGTTAAAGCCGCACAGCCTTGACGATACGATTCCAGAGGTTTTGAGACCTTGAGTTTCTCAGGGGAGGAGGGGCTACAGCTTCCACCACAATAATGCTCAGCACATGGCATTTTCTTCATTTGTGTTACTTTTCTAGGGGGCTAAATTTTAGGGAGAGATAAACTGCCCCCACAAGATAATGAATACATAAATTGAAGAAAGAAAGCACGCTGGATCTTCTAATTACAGTGGCGGATTAATGAGGAAGCACGCAGCGCCACCAACGCCAAGACAAGTGGGGACAAATAGCCTGACGATACGATTCCAGAGGTTTTGAGATTAAGATCTTGAGTTTTCTCAGGGGAGGAGGGGCTACAGCTTTCCACCACAATAATACTCAGCATATGGCATTTTCATTTGTAAGTTATTTTTCTAGGGGGGCTAAATTTTTTTTAGGGAGAGATAAACCGTCTCCCCCACAAGATAATGAATACATAAATTCAAAGGAAGAAAGCACGCTGATCTTCTAATTACAGTGGCGGATTAATAGCGGTGCTATCAGTGTCGTCACACTTAACGCCAAGACAAGTGAGGGGGGACAAAATGGCCTGACGATACGATTCGAGAGGACTTGAGGTTGCGATCTTGAGATTTCTCGGGGGAGGGAGACTACAGCTTGTCATCCCGATGCTCAGCATATGGCCCTTTTATTTGTAAATTATTTTTCTAGGAGGGGTTAATTTTTTAGGGAAAGGTAAGTCGCCCCCCCCCCCCTCAAGCCAATGAATGCATTTCAAATGAGGAAAGCACGCGAATGTCCTAATTAGAGTGGCGGTGCGACCGCCGCCGTCGCACTGGGCGACAAGCCAAGGGGTGGGGGGCGGCAAATGATCCAACGACTCTTGTTGGTATTACATTTGTGAAATATTTTTAGAGATAATTAAGATATTTTAGCCTCTGTAATTTTTAATTATTATACATTATAAAATATTTTTTATGTATCGAGGGTCTGGGTTCAATTTGTAAGTTTTAAGGATAGGCTAAAATTTTCTTCTTTTTTAGTTTTGGTAATTTTTGAATTATGCATAATGCATTGAAAGAAATCTGTCTAAGGTGCTTCGTTTCTTCCTCCGTTTTAGAATATTTCTGAAATGAGTCAGGCCAATATCATTAAATAGCGCCGCTGCACGACCATTTGCACCTCTTTCAAGGTGTTTCTTTTTAATAAAGTTCGGTGCTTTTTCAAACATTGCCAACGCTCTTTATCTCACTTGAAGAAATAACCTCCTCCTCGGTTGTACCAATCTCCTTCAGAACCTCCATGTGTTGCTGCAAGACGCGGGAATCTGAGGGGAATCTGAGGGGATGACGTTACCGAAGTAGGCTCGTATCTCAAAGTCTGGCTGGTAACTCAAGGCAAAAAATCGACCTCGTGTCGGCTCGCGTCTCAAAAAACTGTCGGGGCATACGTATTTCAAGGTAGCACTGTACTATCAAAGTCTTTATTAAGCATTAATCATTTGAATCAGCAAATCCGAGTAAATTGCTACTCTGTTACTGATAGGGGAAATTTTCCTTAGCTCTTATTCCGTTATCCTTAATTTCTTCTTGTCAGAAATATGTCTGGCAAAGGCCGAAGTTAAAGTGTATTTTGTCCGTACAGGATTCAGTTCTAAATGGAATGAAGTATGAAAACAGAGTCGGCGTCCGTATTTGAGGATGACCGCTAAACAAGGATTCGAAATGCATTACTGTAAATCAGTTCATGCCGTGAAATTCTTATTTGACTGTAAAAACGTGGGGGGGAGATGAACCGTATCTGTGGATTGTCTATAAAGAGGGGTTATACTGTACTAAATTTTACACAGCCAAGTGGAGTACCATTCTTCAACTGTATGCAATCATATGTTCAATGATTCATCAGCAGTTCACAAATCTTAGTTGCCATCATCATCAGTTCTTTTGAATTGTGAAGAATTGATTTTATAGAGTAATATTATTCTCCAATAATTTTTTTTGAAGACTGCGGCATAAACGAAGAATGGACTGGATGCGGATCAGCATGTCCCCCGACTTGTGGTAAACCTCCAGGGAGATTCTGTACAATGCAGTGCGTGATCGGCTGTCAGTGCAAACGAGGTTTTATGTTGAACTCCGGTGGTCAATGCGTCCGTCCACAGGACTGCTAGAACCATTCAAGTAAAACGCATTTTTTATATTAATAGTCTACTAATAGTTTACTGAACCTTGTTTTATATTTCTTTATTGCATATGTAAATATAGAAAATATGTTTTTAAATCTGCGGAATGAAATACACCCTTGTCCAAAATTAAGGTTATATTCAATGTTATTTCAATGGGAGAGATATATATATATTTTGCTCTATAACTCTCGATGTGCTTTGTATATAAAAAATCGTTTAACAGAAAACTAAAGAGCTATCAACACTTAACAGAGTTACAACAAATCAAAAATTTCAGGTATCGTATAAAGGAAAATCCACGATCAAAAATGGTACATAAATTAAAGGTAGAAAACAAAAATCAGTAAAAAACAGATTTAAGATAAAGATTTGCTTACACATACATCAACGATCACTTTTCAATAATTTTGCAGGTTTATGTGAAAAAATAGTTATTCTAAATTATTTGTTTTGCGAATTTTCGACTTTCAATGTTTGCGTCAATTTTAATCGCGTCCCTTCATGGAATGTCTGAGGATGTTTAATTTCTTGTGATTATGTTAAGTGTTTATAGCTCTTTAATTTTCTGTAAAATGATTTTTTATAAATAAAGCACAGCGAAATATGTACTTCTCCCATTGAAATAACATTGAATGTAATCTTAATTTTGGACATGGATGTAGAATATAAAAATAGGCGTAATTATTCAATGAATTTGCCTAAATAAGAAGGTGGTTGAAAATTGCACATTTCACACTAAAATTAATATTCGGCTAGGTAAGCGGGCAATGAATATTTTTATGTGTACGCCTGTCAAAAATTTGAAAACAATATTCATGGCTTTGCTGATGTGTCGAACATTTTGAAATGAGTGATAACAATAGAACTATTTCAGCATTTTATTGAGACAGATTTAAAAATTGAAATTTTTTAAAGTTGGTCTCAACCTGAGACACAAATTGGTTAGGAGGGTGAGAGTTGGGCAGCCACCCAGGGCCGCTTAAAAAACGCAGTGCAAGCGCCAAGAAGTTAGTTTTTAGCCGTCGTTATATAGTTTCCCAGAGTATTTGGTTAATTGATCTTTTATATGTGACGTCATATTTCCCATAACACTCATGAAGTTTTTAAATGGTGGACAAAATGAATATGCAGAAATGTTAGTTGTGATTAATTCTTTACTTTTTAATTTTGGTTATCATGGTAACCCGAAAGGCACGAAATGCCAGAAGGCGCTTTTTCGCTTTTCGTTTAATAGTATTCACTTAAGTTTTGACGGGTACGGATTTCGTTTTTCTATTCCGCTTAAATTCGAATGTTATTCTTTATTCACCAAAGCTGCAAAGAAAAAACTTTAGTGTCATTGTTTGTTTGTTTGGCTTTTTTATGGCGCAAGAGCATCTGGGCTATACTGCGCCAAACATGGTAAAATCAAAGACTGTAGTAAAAACCAGTACTTTTTAAAAATTTAAAAACGTGCGTATGGTCAGCATGGTCATTTAAAATGTCAGAGATTTAGTGTCATTGAATACATTTTCAACGTTCAATAATATTGAAGATTTTTACTATTATTTAGTTATTTGTTTGTTATTTTGATTGATTGATCGATCGATTAATTGAAAGAATTCAAAATCCCTGATCGGTGTATTGCAATTCAGTAATATTTCAATAAAAATTTTCAGTTTTGCTATAGTTGATTTAAAACATTAAATAATTTTTTTGTAAGTTTTCAGCTTTTTAAGGTAATTTTTTTGGTTTGCAGGGCATTTTTTATTTTTATGTCATAAATGCATTTTTAAAATCATGTTCTGACTTTTTTTAGCCTTAATAATTACATTGTACTGGCTTTTATTTGTGTTTATAATGCGGCAGTAGATCTAAATAAAACCATTTCATTTATCTACAACATCGAATTTAAGCAAGAAATGCTATATCATTTCGAAATTGATATATCACTAGCAAACTTCGTTTAGAAATGTCTATTTTTAATTTTAACTTCATTACCTCTCTCTCTCTCTTTACCTTTGGTGTTTGAACCAGCGAAGAACTTAATTTGTAGTTTTAACCCCCCCCCCCGTTAATATTTTTTATCATTCTGTTACGTCAAAACACTTTTGAGGGCTGCTAAACTCTCTCTTTCGCTCAGGTCCATTAACGCCGTAAGTACGCTTCTGTATTTACATAAAATAACAATACAATGAGTCCTGATACTGTCCTTTGATCCAAAGGTCTGAAAGACAATATAATAAAACAATAAACGGCCTGCTGCCGCCCATGGGCGGGGTAAATTTTGATTTGTCGCTAAAAACAGCCCTAGAACTCTGTTTCATATTGATATGACTAACTGTGATCCATTAATATGTGTTTAAATACAGTAGTCGTTTCATTGCGCAACGTGTGTATTATAATTAAATAAATACACATTAATTACCATTATTTTGTACCATAAGTCAAGCATGTTGATATGTTTCAGGATACTGGCAATATGAAGATAACCAAGATTGGAAACACTTGTCATGAAGGAGAAAATCAGATTTTGAAGGAAAAGGTATCCATAGCTAAATTTTAATTTCCAGAAATGGAAAGTGTTCCGCTCGAAAGATCACATGCGATAAACGACTGATCTAAAAATTATTTAATCCAGATAAATTGTATCGATATATGTATTGAATCAACATTCCTTGTTTGAAAAATTAATTAAATAATAAAGCTTTTTAAAGATTTTTTTGTCTATTGTTTAATTGTTTTTTATTCCAGCAAAAATTCTTTATTTGCTAACCAATAATAGTCCAGAAACTCACGCACTGTGGCTACACTCCAACCCATAGTCATTGAGTTCTTCGCTTAGATATTGATAGTATTAACAGTCATTGATTAATAGTATTGATAGTCATTGATTAATACTATTGATAGTCATTAATTAATAGTATTGATAGTCATACTAATAATCATTGAGTTCGTACTTTAGCCGCTGGGCTGCATGAATTATGACATCCATCATTATTAGAATTTTACATGCGAATTTCACAAAATAAAGGCATTCGCATACTGAGGAGCTGTGATAAAAGAAGGAGGCTGTGAAAGTGGGAATAGAATAGTAAGTTTAATCAACCTATTGTAATATATATATATATATATAAAGAATTAAAGACTACCTTCTTGAAGTTGAAAGCACATCAGATCGAGCAGCGAGGCTCGTTGTTCAACTAACCCAGCGATACCAACTTCAGATAGTACAGGCATATGCACCAACATCAAGCCATACCGACGAGGAGGTTGAGGAATTCTATGAAGAAATCAAACAGCTACATACCAAGGGGAAACAACACATCAAACTCATCATGGGAGATTTTAATGCAAGAATTGGACAACAGGAACAAGGGAGAGACTTCTGGTTAGTAACACGGATACGGGGAAAGGAATGAACGTATGGTCAACTCAGAATTTTCCGAAGCTGAAAATCTTAGCATCATGAATTCATTTTAAGAAGGAACCATAAAAAGAAATGGGATACGGAACACCCCATCGGAGGAACCAGCGAAATTGGACTATATAAGATCAGCAGACATCGAGGAAGTGTACATTGACATGGTGAAACGTGTGTATAAAAATGCAAGTGCAAAATTTCGGTTACATAAAGATACCGAAGCTATCAAAATTGGTAAAGGTGTGAGGCAGGGAGATACCATTTCTCCAAAACTTTTTACTTCAGCTTTACAGATGATTTTTCAGCAGATAAATTGGAATGACAAGGGAATAAAAATAAATGGTGAATATTTAAATCATTTGCGGTTTGCTGATGACATTGTTATTTTTTCAACGAACCCATCAGAACTCCAAGACATGGTACAGGAGCTCTCAACTAGAAGTAAAGAAGTTGGACTCAAGATGAACCTACAAAAAACTAAGATCATGTTCAATAATTTCGTAGAGGAAACAAAAATACAAGTTGACAACATTGAGCTAGAAATTGCTGATTCATATATTTACCTTGGCCAGCTGATTTCAATGGATGGCAACATTATGAAAGAACTCAACAGACGTATTAAACTTGGCTGGAGTGCATTTGGAAGAAACAGTTTTATCCTGAAGGGGAAATTGCCTTTGTGTCTAAAAAGAAAGGTCTTCAACCAGTGTGTATTGCCAGTCCTCTCTTATGGATCAGAGACATGGAGTCTAACAGTTGGAGCAATACGAAAGTTACAGACAACGCAAAGGAGCATGGAGAGGTGCATGCTTGGAATAACTAGGAGAGATCGAAAAAGAAACACTTGGGTGAGAGAGCAAACTAGAGTAGAGGACATCATTGTTAAAGTAAAAGGGCTGAAATGGCGATGGGCTGGGCATATTGCAAGAAGAACTGATCAACGATGGACAACAGAAATTCTGAACTGGATTCCAAGAGACCACCGAAGACCTAGAAAACGTCCTCAAACTAGATGGGTGGATGAAATAAGAAAAGAGGTTGGGGTGACGTGGAAACGAATGGCCCAGGATAGACTTGTGTGGAAAGCATTTGGAGAGACCTTCATCCAGCAGTGGATAGATAATGGTTGAATATGATGATGATGATATATATATATATATTTCTTTAAAAAATAAATTGGCTTTCGTTTGATTTATAAATTGTATAACAGTGATCATATACAGCCGATTTTTTAATTTTGTCAACAAATGCCAAAACAAAACATATGACATATCTTGATGAAAATAGTCAATCAATCTAAAATGATTAAAGTAAACGTTAATTTGATTTTACCGTCAATATTATACGATGTAAGCTATTACCTTGGTATGAAAGCAACGTGTTTTCCTAACATTTAAAAAATCTCGTCTTTTACTCCCAATAGTGGAAATATGATTAAATTTTTGACATTCCGCTTTTATATCGTTCATACTAAAATGTTTTTTAAAGAAAATGTCGCACACTTGGCTGGATTTGAACTAGCAATTTTTGGGTTACCATCCCATTGCCTTGACTACTGAAACACTGAGCATAGTTATATGTGGCTATTCCCTTATATATGTATGTTGACCAAAACGAAATTCTTAAAGCTAAACTAAAACACAATCATACCTTAATTGTCCATTCACACTATCCTTTATTTATTAGAGAGTTTCCTCTTTTAGCCCACATTGGCGCAGTATAGCCCAGATGCTCTTGCGCCATAAAACATCCAAACAAACAAACATCTTTTTGCCCATAAAGGGCAAACTGGTTTACCGTGATCTTGTAGTTCCAAGTCAAATTCACAAAGTTGCAGATTTGAACCCTTCAAAAAACTGTAGGTTTCTTTTCACGTGAAGTCCTAATCAGATTCCCCAGTTTGGGAAGTATAGCTAGCATGGTTGGAGCTATTCCAACAAAACAAAATGATGTAAAAAAAAAAAAAAAGAGAGAGAGATAGTGAACCTGTCTTGCAAAAGGAAGACCAGAAAAGTTTTTGGGAAAAATATACCCCGTATTAGATGAGCACCAGGAATGGCAATGACGATGAAAGTTTTCAAAGGTATTGAAGCTTGTGCCAAACACCTATTGATACCCAACGTAACGAGGAATGGAAATGTCATTTTACTGTGTACATGAATAGCATCTTTCTAGAGAGGAAATTCTTGTCAGCAGCTTTATTTTTTTTTAAGTCAGGATTTAAATAGAGCTTGACTAATAAAGCATATTTAACTTAAATGTCCCCATTTAAGTCTAAAATCTAGAAAATGAAGAAACTGCTCTATCCTTCTCGTCCTGTCATTAATACATTTTCTAATGTTGATCATTTAAAGGAGTCCATGACATTTGATTTTAAAAAGTTTTAGCTGAAGGACTTGAATTGGCATTAACACAAGATACGTGTTAGCGTTGTGCAACTTGATGGTAGTTCTAGACTTCGCCACTACTTTTAAAAATACGAAAACTAATGACAATTTATTTCTGACATTACTTTTTTTTCACTCAGTTTGGGATCGTTTTTGACCCATAGGTGTCTAAAGACATTTAAAGATTTAAATGTGGAGAGTGTTAGAAATTAATTTCTGTTATTAATTCCTCTATAATATAGTCTTAAGTTACGTTTCCCTGAAAATCAGGGAAAAATGAAATTTTTTAGTCCAATTTGGAAAAGTCAGGGAAAACCTTCCGAATGAGTTCTGAATAGCTAAATTTCATACGAACGTGAGGATATTTTTCCTGAAACTGGAGTTTAATTTAAAATTCTGTTTGTAATCAGTCAGGAAATTTCTCCATGGTAAGTAAGAACCTTAAGTAAGCTTTCTGTAATTGATGATAAAAGAAAAACAATAATTATGATCAAGGGCCGACAAATCCAAGGCACCTGAAAAATTTTACTTGGCGCCTGACTACACCATTTTATATATATGCATTGCGTGCTGTGGGCTCCTGAATTTATTTGAGTTTTGTCTACGCCTGATTACGATTATACGAGTATGTTGAACACCCTCTTCATGAAGCATTTCCCAGTTTGTATTGTGTTCAAATTATTATTTTAATGTTCAGTTTTTTGATATAATTAATCCATTCTTGTCCCTACAATTGGTATAATCTTCTATTAGGCTAATATTCATAAATTTTTACGTGAGTCAAAAGTTTCTTACCAGTTCACATTAAAATTTTTGAAAAATTTCACCCTCTTTTATTTTCAGCATAAGATTTTTCTCCAGATGTAACATCATTCGCAATATGTTGAGGCAAGGGCTGCATGCATTTTTTTTTCTTTCTTTTATAATTGTGTAGGTTTTTTCACATATTATAGCATTTGTACAGTTGATATTTTTCATCTTCTCGCAGATAACATGGACATAAAAATATCAGGGAAATTTTTAGCAATCTATCATGGAAATATCCAGGATTTTTTTTTCCTGCATTTTGTTACCACCTTGTTTTGATTTGTTTTAAGTAAAGAAAGATTTAAAATTGGTTAAAAATGACGTGGAGTGTCAGGAATTTACCTCTTTTATTAATTTATCTGCTAGACGTTTTTTAATTAAGAAGTTCCGAATTTGACATGAAAACTGGGGTTGTTTTTCTATATGTGGATCTTTGTTTTCAGGATTTTTTAGATTCACCTTGTTTTACTCCTGATTGTGGTGGTCTCATCATCAAACTTCAAATTATTGGAAAAGATGGAAAACTTGAAAAGGAAGTAAGTAAATTTATATTTTATTTGTTGATTGGTTGTTACAAATGCACCTGAAGATTTTTTTTTTCTCATTTCTTTTGAAAAATTTAGCTTCAATTTTTTTTCCACATGATGCAGTATTTGATGTTGGTGTAAAACAACAATTATTGCAATGTAAATAAATTATTATTTTACCAATAAGTTATTTTTTTTAATCAGTTGAGTAAACATGTCTAGCATTTAAACTCTATGCTAATGCATTTGTTTTCTACTGTGTTTTGAATTATGTGATATGAGTATTATGCTGTTATGGTTTGTGTTTGGGCCATTGTTGATGTTTTATTAGATTTATATAATGTATCATTCTTTTTAACAGTTCAGTTAACAATCAGTATATTTTCCAAGTTCTATTTCTAATAATTTCATTAACGTAATTTTCTTCTTTTTTCTTTCATTTTATAGTTTCTATCTAAAAATGATTGCAAGTCAAAATTGCATATGAAGCAGAAAAAGCCGATGTGAGTAAATTCTAGAAATAATATTTATATTTTTAGATAGACAATTATTCGCCTGACAGTTTAGTTTCAATTTATGTATTTCATTTGGTCATTTTAAACATTTTCCCCTGTATTTTGTTTTAAATAGTTTGGAGAATAAAGGAAAGCAAAACGTACACCAAAGAAAAAGTTCTCGTACAGCATCAAAAAATTTTGATGATGAATCTGCCACTGAGAGTCAACATTCCAAAGAAAATATTAAATCGAAAAATTCTGCCAAGTTAAAGAAAATGTCTAATGCAGGTATTTATGTTGTAATTAATTAATAAAATTATGATGAAAATTCTGAACAAGAAAGAAGTATATATATGGTCTTTTGGATACATTACGTTTTTAAAAAGTTTTATAATATTGGTCACCATGCAGACTTTTTAATGTTTCACACTAGAATAGCAACTGGGTGAAATTAAGGAATAGAGAGTTTATAATAAAGATGTACGACTCGCTGTGTGAAAGTGTTATATAAAATAAAACACGTCATCACAATTTAAATGCAATTTAAACTGCGATCATGTGTTTTATTTTATATAATTAGAGAGTTTATTTAAGAAATAGAGAAGAGTATAAGAATTAATGTAGAGAATAAGAGAGAAAGAAATAAAGAGTAAAACAGTATATGTTTTGTAAAAAAAAAATGTTTTCTTTCTTTATACTGCTGGAAATCATGGTTCTGTCCTTTAGAACCTTTTAGTTTAACCTTCCTTAACTCGCTTGATTTTCTGTGACACTTAGACTTGCATCCTGTCTGAGGGACTGATGTTTTAAAAAAACAAAATTAAAGTATAAAATTACCTCAAAACATTAAACGTGTGGTTTCTAATAACGGCAAATAATGTATTTTAGTGAAATAATGGGCAAGTGAGTAAACAAAACTAATCTTTATAGAGCATAAACATCTTTGAATTTACATATGAATTTACTCAATGCAAATATTTGTGCTTTTGAAAAAAAAAAAATGTTCTTTTTTGTTTCAAGTAACAAAATTTTATTAGAAGATAAAACTAAATGAAATGCGCAGACAAAAGCATGAGCTATTCGGAATGGCCACCTTGGCCATGGCAATCAGAGCAAACCATCACCCACCTCCTGTTCAGAGAAAAAACACCTATGGCAAGTTATACATGAATATCTGGTACACAACGTTTTCCTCAGATTTTTCATTTAGTTTTAATTATTGTTCTTTGTCATATCTTCTTCTGAAGTACAAATGAAGTCTTTCATATCACATAGGTGCCAATCCTTCCGATTTACCCAAAAGGCTTACGATTTTTTATCGATCTTCCGGTCGGAAAACGATTTCTTCTGATTTTCGGAAATTTCATCTAAAATCCCCAGTGGTTTTTTTTTTAAAAAAATTAAATACCTATTTTTCTTGATGCATGTTTATTTAAATTTTTGCGCATATGTGCGTATTTAATAATAAATATGCATAATTCATTATGCCAATATCGGTAAAAAAGTCGAAAAAATTCGTCTGCCATTGACGGCGCATGCGTGGCGTGACGGGGAATTTTAGCTCCAGCTATGACGTAGAGTGATGCCCCTGCACAACGAAATCATGCATCTGTATTTGTAGTTGTTGGGGAAGGCAAGAAAGAATGCGCTACACCGTTAAGGTTTTGGTCAAGCACGTGACTCTTTATAGGGAAGCCATGTGTTAGACATATCTGGTATTTCTTTGCTCTGGAAAGAAAGTTTTGTTTTTAGGTGTTTTTGAAAACAACGTTAACGATGTCGACTGTTAATAAAAGGTACTACCAAACGTTTAAAGCCGAATATATGAAGATGTTTAATTTTATTCAAAAATCAAGACTGGGGCCAAAATATGCTTTCTGCACGTGTTGCGGTAAAGACATAAGCATTACTCACGGTGGTAAACGCGATATTACTTTGCATTCTGAGACTGTTGAACATAAGGAGGCATTCAAGGCTGTAGAGTCTAATCATAGTATCAAGCCTTCATGTTTTGCATTTAACGATACCTCCTTTATTAACGCTGAATGTTTATTTACATCGTTTTTGATCGAACATAATTTGCCAATGAATTGCAGCGATCACGCGGGGATGCTCTTTCGGAAAATGTTTCCTGACAGCAGTATTGCAAAACAATATGGATCTGCAAAGACCAAAACTTCTGCAATTATGAAAGAAATGTCCGCAAAGGAATCCTCATCACTTGTTGAAAATTTAAGGTGCTATCCATTTTCAGTTGCAACTGATGGAAGCAACGATGTTGATTCAAAGCTGTATCCAATAGTGGTAACTTTCTTCGATCCTTTATGTGAAAAAATTGTGAATTGTCTTTTATCTATGCCATCTTTGAAAGAAGATGCTACTGGGTTAAATATTGGAAATCTTCTGGTAAGTGCTTTACAATCTAAAAACCTTGCGATTTCTAATTGTGTTGCCTTTAGCTGTGATAATGCACCTGTTATGATAGGAAAAAAAGCAGGTGTAGCAGCAGTGTTAAAGAATCATCACCAAAATATTGAAATTATGGGCTGTTCCTGCCACCTTATTAACTTAGCAGCTGAAAAGAGTGCTGCATGTTTGCCATTTAAAATCGATGAAATTTTGGTAGACATTTACTATTACTTACAAAAGAGTTCGAAAAGAAAAGATAGGTTGAAAATTCTTCAAGAATTTCATGAGACTGATATAAAAAGTTACCTCTTACTTACTAGCATACTACTTACTTACTTACTTACATACCAAAACACGTTAGCACTCGTTGTCTGTTGGAAAGTGCTTAGAGCGTATAATCCAGCAGTGGCAACCTTTGATCAGTTTTTTTAAGGAAGAGGCCATGAAAAGGAATCAAATCACCCCACTTTCTTTCTTTACTATTCCCTCTATCAAAGTTTTGGTTGAAAATGCAGATAAAGTGAAAGAACGTAACAGCAAAAAAGCATCGCAGAAATTAAAAAGGAAAGCTCAAAATTATGTGGATATTTCTAAGAAACAAAAAACTGAAAACTCCATGTCTCGTGAAGAAAGGTTGTTTTATTTTCTGTCGGAAGATATCAATAAGGCTTTCTGTTTATTTTTATCTTATACTGTGCCTATATTTTAAAAAGCAAATGCTCAACTTCAGTCTGCGGAACCGTATATTCATATGCTAAAATCTGTTCTCTTAAAATTTTAGAGGGGAATGCTAGTGAAATTTATAAAACCAAGCGTCACAAAATTATGTAATAATATTTTGAAAGTCCACTATCATGAGAGGAGTAATCAAAAAGATGATGTTGATATCTTAATTGGAAATGGAACACTGAAAGTAATCCAAGATTTTAACATCCATGATAAAAATGAATTTTATGAAAACGTCAGAAGCTATTTCATAGCAGCATGTGACTACATGCACAATAAATTTCCTTTTGAGTTAGAAGTGTTACATCATGCAGAGGTTACACAAATATCGAATTTTGAAAATGCATCATTTTCCAGCTTAAAATATTTTACAGAAAAATTTCCTGTTCTTTTGTTCAATAATACAGAAGATGAAGCTGTTGATGCTTTACAAACAGAATTCAGCGAGTTCCAGGCTTTTAAAGTTCCACAAACTGTGAGTAATGAAGGTAGCATTGATGCACAATGGGCAGCCATAGGTAAAATAAAAAATGATACTTGTGAATTAAAATTTAAACGACTTTCTCAGGTTATGCTGTCAATACTTACGATCCCTCACAGTAATGCAGCATGCGAGAGAGTCTTCAGTCAAGTGAAGAAAATTAGAACTGACTTCAGGTCAACCATGTCTGATGACACATTAGAAAATTTACTAATAGTTAAATGCAGACAACATGTGAAATGTTACGAGAATGTATTTGACAAAAAATTTCTCAAATGCAAAATCTTGCACTACAGCATTTGTAAATTCTAAGAATTAATATTGCGTTTAATACAGTTTAATCCTCTATTATTATTAATTTAATAAATACTTAATTTCCTCATTTTGCTCTTTTTTCATAAATTATGTATGATTTTGTTTAATTAAAAAATGGTGGCCTGCCCACGCGTGCGTGATTGACTACAGATTTTTCACTTCTAGAAGTTGGCACCTATAATATCACCATTTTCTTAGCTGTCAGAGTCAG
>QLNU02015270.1:55525370-55544686 GCA_006491805.2 Dysdera silvatica | reverse complement strand
CTCCAAATTAACAACATATATATAATAAAACTAAATCATTAAAAATTTAAAAACAGTACCGAAAAGAATTGCACACTAACCCACATCGGTCTGCTGGACCAAAAGGCAACAAAAACAGATATACGTGTGTACGAGACCATTGATTTGGAGGTTCTGAAATGAAGCTAAGGATGAACCAGGAAGCTACTTAGTGTTTAAGCACATTAGTGCAATCTGTAGTAAGGGAAAAAAAACCGAAAGTTTGTTTTGTCAGTATGTCAGACCGATGCGCGAGTATAGCAAGATTAAATGTTTGTGCTACATGTTAAAATACTATGGTTGAGTATGCATATGAGATTATAACTATTGCTAATTCAAATTCTCATGTGTGCAATTAAAAATAATTTTGAAAAAACTTGAACCTTAATTTCTTACTTTATCTTTTGACAGTTTTTTCATGTAATTGCGCTAGGAAAAAAATTTCATGGTTTGCCAAAGGGATTCTTTCAATAACATGTTCAGATCCATAGTTAAGTTAATAATTTTTTTATCTTTTTCTTTTCTTTTTAGTAAGTGTAGAAGTATCACACAGTACTGAAGACACCCAAAAAGAAAAGGTAATATCTTTATTTTTTCACTCTCAGTATTCATTGGCATTAGTCATTATGGAAAAAATTATTATGACTATTTCTTAATCATATGCATCACATTAACTTTGTTTTATAATGCAAGGACCTCTAAGGTTTCATGGTTTACAATTTTCTAAGGAATCTAAACCTTCGACGTTTTGATAATCTGGCGCAGTATAGCCCAGATGCTCTTGCGCCATAAAAAAGCCAAACAAACAAACGTCTTGATAATCAAACAGTGGGCTATGGATCTCTAGAGAGAGAAATGGTAAAAATGGAATTTTTGATATTATAGTCAAACCTCATTAATGTGAGATGCTTAACATGAACTGTTTCCTGAATCTTCATCGAAAATGAGTAATTTAGTAATACCACCCCTTTATTTCCGATTAACACAGACTACTTTTAAGATAAATAATTTTTTTTTGTCAGCAGGAGCGTTTGCGTTACCAATATTCACGTTATTTAGGATTCGTACTTAGATTCTCCACATAGTAAACGAGTGTGTTACCACACGGTATGGGTACATTAATGTTTCACTGCATTTGGTTTTCAGCATGACCTTTGCTGCTTTTGCACTATTAAAGTTCAAATAACCTTAATCTTTGTTGTTATTATTATTATAACTAGCATTTATTTTTAATAATACTCAAAATAATATTTTTAATGGATGTGAGGTCGAACGGAATATTGTGGTTAATTAAAAAACATAATGCTCTTACAAATTAGTTCGTCCTTTAAATTTCTCGAATTGGAAATATAACGACTATTGACAGCATACCTAGATAAGAAAATTAATAATTTAGTTAATAATTTAACATCTAATTAACATTGAATAAGAATATTATGTAGAACATACCCACTACGAATGTGACATATAAGTGACATGGAAAAAATTAGGAACTCTAGAAAAATACTTATTTATGTATTCCTATTTATCACAAAGAAGCACCAAATATATAGCGAATTCACGATAAGTCAAAGTCCGATAAGTTGGATATTCGTTTCTGTCAAAGTTTGTATGCAGTCCCGTCCGCTAAAATTCAACGTAGATTTTTTCCTTACGTCAAAGTTCTCTTCAGCTGTGTCGTCACCCACTGTATAATTGTTTTTAACCAATCAGAATCTTTCCAGCTCCCTGCTTGCATTTCCAAACCCCACTTTTCAGATAATGAAGTGTTTGTGGTCCTGAATACCACAGGTTATAGTTAGTGAATATTACGAGGTGTTTTATTGTTTAAGCGTAGAGTTTTAAGAGGTGTAAACGAAAATATACTTAATTTGAAACAAAGGGTGGACACAAGGGGATGATTACAGGGGTCATGACCCCCAAATATATTTTTTCACTGTAAAAAATTCCAACTTTCATGAAAAATGAAGGGTGTTATTCCAAGACTATGGCAAATTCTGTCCTTGACCTCCCCTCCCCCCCAAAAAAAATGAAAGTCTGTGTCCGTCCTTGGTTTTAATAAGGGATTTTGAGAAGAATCCAAACTTAAGGAGAAATGATCTAGCAAAGAAATACAGCATTTCAATCAACATGTTATCAACCATTTTGATGAGTAAAGAAGAAATCTTAAAAAGATGTGAGTGCAGTGTTGATCAGAAATGTAATAGACTAAAAGTGCATACTTTTCTTGGTGTTAAATTCGCTTTTTTGAAGTGTTTTGAATCGTACAGGAGCCAGAACAGTAAAATTCCTCTTAGTGGTACGATGCTACATGAAAAGCTATGGATTTTGCTAGTCTGTTGAATCCCTCCACTTTCAACGCAAGTGCAGGATGGCTTGAGAAATTCAAGACAAGGCACAGCATTGCATTCGGGACTTTGAAGGAAAAGATGTGTCCAGTTAAGACTGGCCAAGGTCTTCGAGAGCCAATGCAAGCCCCCAGGCTCGCTTCGATGGGCCCCTATAACTTCTTCCCTTTAGTGGCATAGATATTCTTCCTTTTTGAGGAGTTGAACCTCCAAGTGAACAAAAATTATGAAATAAGAACGTTTTTGGTACATACTTAATTATTTTATAAAAACGCTGCTGAAAAAAACAAACTGACGTAAGCTGCTATTATTTTTTTTTTTTTTCAGTAATCGAGATAGGCAATGAAGAATAATTAAAAAACTGTACATTAAAAGTGTACAAAATCTTATTAATCTGGATTTAGAGAACAATTTTTCTGGCCTTCCGATTAGCAAAATAAGTCTGGCAGGACTGGGCCCCTCACAGCATAGCTCCTTGCCAGTCCGGGCAGGCTGCAGACCATGCTGTCTTCCTTTTGTAAGCCCTGACTGTTGAGAGTGAAAAGATAAAATTGCACAATGCATTATTAATCGCGCTACGGTATCTTGAAAAGTAGAGATAACGTATACGAAATTTTGTTCGTGTTTTTACAAAAGGTAAATAATTTCATAAAATTAGAATTTCTTCAAAAACAATCCAAAAGAATCCGATTTTTTGAGAAAATATAATTAATATAAGTATCGTTTCGTGCATTTAAAATATGGCTAGGTAATGCAAAAGTTGCATTGAGCAATAAATAATACAGTACATAAAATGAATAACTTCTAATTCTTAATGTAATATTCTGCTTTTTGGAAACGAAGTTACTGTATAAAACGATAAGTCTAACTTAGGATAAGTAATTTACGTTTTATAGAAGTCCAATCAACAACAAATGACAAGTCGAACTTCCGATAACTCAAGGTGTTTAGTCGGTCCCCAAGAATTCGACTTATCGCGAATTCACTGTGTACTCATGTGTTATACTATATATATATACTATACCAAATATTTTTAATATATTACTCAAATGTTTTATTTATGAATTTCTTAAATGAAGAGATTGTATACGAAATATTAAAGATTGGTATCTACAAAGCGTATTGTGAATTGTGCATGTAATCTAAATCAATCTATGATATTTTCTCTAACTGCAGCTTTTCTGCTTAGTGTTCTTTCTGATTAAAAATTTAAATGAATTTAGTCCTTTCCTATGGTACATAACACTGTGTACATATATTTTTTACTGATATTAAGTCACGATGAAATTATCTTGAATTTAGATTCCCATGGAAGACGTCCCCAAAAGCTTTTTACATCCAAATGCTGTTTGTCGTTATAGCAGTTGCAGTCTGGGCCGTTCCATATTCTTTAATGATTCAACTGGAGTATATATCTGCATTCGTTGCAAAAAACAATGTGCCACTTCATATCATGTGACTTGTTGGAAATTAGTTAAGAAGGCATTCTCTAAAGCTGATGATGACGTAAGTGAGAGAATTTAGCATTCTTCGTTATTTTATCATGTTTAAGTTGTTCATTTGTAAATAACATATGGAGCTATACACTCCATCAAGCTTTTTACATTACGTTTTTTATTACACATTTTGTAATAAACTAAGATACCTATGAACAAAAAGTAGATACAAAGTTACTGCTTGAAATCTGAAACCCCCAAGTTTTCTTTAAGAATAAAGTCTGAATTTACTTCTTCTAAATAAAGGATTCAGAGGCTTGAAAATATAGAATTTGTTAAGTACACTTCCATGTTTTAGAAAAAGAAACTGAGAAAAAGCAACATAATAGATCTATTATCAATCTCGCCAATACTGCAGCACCATACCATCTACATCGACCAGGACATCATCACATGCCTACATAACATCAACCTTGACCACGGACTATTTGAAAATAATAAACTTTCTGTGATATCGTTTACTTGAGGTGAAACATGCCGCCATTGCCGACTGCTAATGCCTGCTGCTCAAACCAAAATGCATAACGTATATAACAATAGAAATGTGAACCCCAGCTTTTTAATCCACTCCTGCAAATTTATATTCAACTGCTTCACTTTCAGTCATTCCTTCTCAAAATCGTAATAGTTCAATGCCTCTTCACAAGCAGATTTTCCTGGTTCCAAATTTGTGGTTCCACGACATCGGCAAGTCTTCAATTTTTGCTTCAAAAACCCACCATATTATTATTAGTCTTAACATTGCTATAATAGTTTACCACATTTTTACATTTATCCTTTTGGCGTAACTCTCTTTTACAGTTTAGCATGTATATTTTATTGGAAGAAGCTTATTCTTTGTACTTTTTAACAATAGTTTTGTGAATTCAGATTTATTCGAAGATCTCCAACGAAGAACCTTGCATCATTAAATGTGCTCAGACGAGTCGACTATCGATATTTGACTTCATTTATAATGAAAACATCACTGTTTGGCAAAAATGGGTACATGGGGTAGAGTACAGGGGTTAAGACCCATCAAGGAAGACATAGGTCCAAGATTCATCAAGCCATTTTTATATGACCTTTTTTTCTTGGGTTTCCTTCTAAGCCACAATTCATGGTTTTGGTCCACTACATTGTATTAGATTGTATATAATTGTGCGTCTTGGCAAAATAATTATTGATTGATTGATATTAAAAAAGCCAACTTGACTAATTCCCTATAACAAAGGATAAATGGTGGACGTAGATTCCTTCATCAAATATTTCTTTCACCCTCGATCTCTCACAATGCTCCTTACATCTTGGAGCCCTTCAACTAACGGAGGATTCATCTGCAAGAAAACCCTCCATTCTTCACAGTGATCTAAGTTCATTCTCTACAGCAGTGGTTCCCAACCTGGGGGTTGCGACTCTCAAGAGGGTCGCAAACAAGTTTCTTGGGGGTCGCTGCAACTATTTTTAGTTGCAATTATTTTTGTAAGAAATTTCATACCAAATGTTTCCAACGCTTTTATATTTCAACATGGCTACACACATTGCAATATTCTACTAATGGTTGTTAAATATATATCTATAATATACATTAATATATATAATTAATATACATAATTAACAATATATATAATTAATATAATATAATTTTATATTTAATGTGTTTTCTTTACTCTGTTAAAAAAAAATTTTTATGCAAATGTGGCGGCGGCGGATCTTTTGGTTACTATAAAAGGGGGTCGCGGATTACTTGGCTACTATAAAAATGGGTCGCGGCTTGAAAAAGCTTGGGAACCACTGCTCTACATAGTTTGTTCTCTTCATCTACTACTAAAACAATTATAGAATTAGATAATGCACAGGTTCTTGCATTAAATATGCTGTATTTATACTTTGTTCAATACGAATTTTCATTTGACAAGAAATCGCATTAACTGATAATGCATTTAGGTGGTTACGATCATGGTCTTTAGGTCTGCTTGGCTGGATTCGGCATCTGGGGAGCTTAGTTGTGTGTAAGTGTGTCATCACTCTTCAGAGGGGTCCTGTTAAGCCATCAATCCCATCTCAGATGACCATAGCTTCCATGTCTTAAGAGATAAACTCCATAAACAAATTACCGTACTTATATGTTCGAGCATTAGTTTTTGTCTGTTCCTGATGTTGCAATATAACTGAAATGATGTGATTTTTAGAACTTTATTGGCCTCTCCTGCTTCACACCGGATTGTGATGGTGTTATTGCCAAAGTTGAGGTTATTGGAAGAGATGGAGTTCTTGATAAACACGTAAATATATTGTTTAATTCTTTGTTCTATTCACGTTATAGTATTATACTGAATTTTAAAATCCAATTTTATTAACTTTATGTCATCGTGGATGAATGCATGCAGACCCAATATCCTATATTTCCATTTGAAGATCTTTTTTTTTAATTTTTCTCACTGCCATTAAAACTTCTTTTAACTAGTAGCTGACTGAATGCGATAAATTTATCACTTTATTATAAGAAAATATTTTTTATATTGTTCTAGTTGCATGCATTATCCTGTATTTTTCCACGATTTTTTGTTTATAAAGTGTCTTTCTGAGTGAAAATAAAGTGTGACCTGCAACTAATTTAAACACCTCACAATTTTAAAATTTCCTCGAATCTGAATCGGAATATTTATTGAAGTCAAATAACTCTCAACACAGCCGATGATGTGATAATATTAGATGGTTAATTACTTACAAACTAAACAATGATTTCTTGACCCCTGGTTGGACACAAACCCACAAGCTCTGGGGTTGCCAGTCGAGTGCTTTACTGACGTCTGTAGCTGAATCGTAAAGCACTTGACTGGCAATCAAGAGAGTGTGGGTTTGTGTTTCATCAGATGTTAAAAAATCATTATTTTCTTCGTGAGTAATTCATCACTTGGATCAGAATGCTTATAGATTGACATCCAAGGAATGGCAAACCGTAGGCAATCCAGCTTTTTCTCCATCTTCATTCATAATGCGTGTGTGTCCATCTTCATTCATAATGATGTATTATTATGATTCATAGTGTATCCATCTTCATTCATAATGAGTGTTCATAAATTGCATGTATTTTCATATATCTTGGATATGACATTTATTCACTTTCCTATTATTGTGTATATGCAGTTACCCTTTGGTCCAATTAAAAGCTGCCGAAATTTCAACCATCCGTTCACTGAGTTCTGAAAAAATTTATAACATCCAGTTTACTACTAGTCCATGTTTTCTTTTCAATGTTGAATGAAAATGTTGGAAACCACTTCTTGTTTTCAAAGCCATTTTGTCACCTTGTTTGTGCGAAGCGGATATAGTTTATACTATATGAGCCTAAATCTCAATGAATACATTGAAAGTCAAAATAAAACGCTTTAATATCTCTTAAGCATAGGAAAAGAATGGTAACCACCACTTTCAAAAGCTGATAAAAATATAGTGGAATTAAGATTTGTAGAACAAAATGCTAGTGTCAAATCCTGTCAGTTAAAAAAATTGATTGACTATAGTCATATATGGGTACTCATATGGCTTTCCCAATTTTTTTTTAGGTGGGAAGGTGGGAGCAGATTTCTTTCAAAACATACCATCTTACCTTGTCATTAAAAAGAAAGTAATAAAGGTGAGGGTGGAGGTTGAGTTCCCCCTTTTATCTATCTATAGGTTCCCACGACTGTAATTCCAAATCAAAATACCTGAACCTCTGGCTATTATGTAAGAATCAATTATTTAACTTAATAAATAATTGTGCAACTTGGTAGATGGGTGAGCTTAGTTAGCAGTTGATGTATTGAATGTTATTGACAATTAAAGTCATCATACAAATAAAATTTAACCAAAACTCTGATACAGTGGTGTAGCAATTCACAAATTATGGGGAGCTCGGGCAGTGAAGAGAGAGAGAGAAGTGATTTGGCATTAAAGAAAAAAAATATGACCTGATATCCAGTGGGAGGGAGTTGAGTCCTCCCCCCTCCCCCACCTTCCAATGCTGCTGCTCAGACAACTTTCTTTTCCAAATCAACAAATCTTCTTTCATGTATCCTCAATGCACTAAAGGACTGGATTAGACTCTTGAACATTTCTTTCGTTTTGTCCATCATATCACCTCTGTGAGGCAGTCTTTCTGGTTTGTAGTAAATTAGGGTTTCCCCCTCCTCCATCACTGGCTGATCTCTCCTCCATTCATCGAAATCCTTGCATTCAGCGAAATTTTCTGTCTGTGCTACATTCGTTCTTTTCAGACATGGGGCGTTTTCTTGAATTCCTCGTCACCACAACCCCATACCTGGCTTTTCAATCAGCTCAACTTTCCACTTGTAATTTTTGAGTAATTTTTCGTTCGTTGTTGCCTGTCATTGTAACAGTGCTTTTCTGAGAAAATAGCTCCACAGTAATGGGCAACTTTCCCATACTTTAGCACAATCAATAACTTAAACCATTACTCAGGCACAAATGTTTGAATCAGAAATTTTCCCTTCCCACTCACAAGTAATTAGCCTATCCAAGAAAGAAAGAGAGAGAGAGAACTTTTTTTTACTTTAAATTGATTAAATTCAAATAATTGCTTGCGTTTTTTATTTCCAGTTTATATCTGACAACTATAAGCCCAAGACACGTGTTAAGCAAAGAAAGATGAAGTAAGTGGATTTGGAAATTCGTATCACATGTACGTGTATTTGATACTTTTTTTTTTCTTCTCAAGTTTAGCTGTTTCAAAAATGTAATTACAGAAAAATATTTTAGTTTTTTACAAAAGCTTGAAAAGAAACAGGAACAAAAGGTACGAAAGAACCAAGAACATATTTCCCGTCTTTCATCAGGAGAGTTTGGAGATTTGATAGATGACAGTGAACCTGCAACTGAAGGCCGAAATCGTAGTGAACGAAGGTCCAAATTTCGGATTATCATGCAACATGAAAAAACCCCAATCAAAACTTTTCATGCGGATGAAAATGCTGAATTACCTTTTGCAATGCCAGGTAGATTTAATTTTATTATTTTTTGAAAAGCTTTTAATTTTAGTTTTTAATTTTATATTTTTACATGCTAATATGACATAAATTGTGCTATTTATGTATAATTTTTTTCTGTTTGAATTTGTCCCCTCCCACACCACAGATCTCCATCTGAAAACCACCTCATGATTGACCACTTTTCAAGGTGAACTCAGTGTAGTCTCATTAGCAGGGCCGGCACAAGCAAACTTGGCACCCTAGGCGAACGCCCTGTGTTCCGCCGTCTTGGAGAAAATCTACCCACCAATACATTTTAAATAGGACATTGTGATATGTTTACATACGTAAAAAACGGTCCGTCACAGTATTACCTGTATACTGCCAATAAATAATATTACGTTATCAATATGTGTTTATATTTATTTTATATATATTTATACCATTTCATTATATATACTTAGATTATTTACATTAGTTATACAATACAAAACATTTTATAAGGTGAGCTGTATAAGTAATGAGACTACGATTTTTTTTTCTAGCCTTCAACTTAGAGAATGTAGGAGCAAGTTCATTTTTATCAATAGTTTGTGCCACATCTTGATTTATTGATAGAATTGACAATCCTATAAGTCCATCTTGTTTCATTGTAGAATGTATATAATATGTTTTTATTAACTTCAATTTGGAAAAATTGCGCTCACCATCAGCACTGTAGCTAGATAATCTTTCACCCTTGGCAGAATCGTCCAGATTGCGCCTCGTAGCCACAGATATATTCTCTTCTTCGTCTGCGTCCCTGGCGTAGGGCTTCCATGCCACCCCTTACCTACGGCCCAGCTTATCACTGACCACAGCTACAGGAAGTGTTAACAAAATTCGCAGAGCAATAAATAAATTTGACACGTTGTCTAATAAGTTATATCGACAAATATAATTTAAAATGTGCTGTGGTGTTGCATTTTTAGACAGTCTTCTTGCAGTGACTTGAAATTCGCTGCACAGCTCAGAGGCGTCAGTGTCTTTAGTGTCTTCATGATTTTAATTGACTTGACCTGAGTTTAATTTAATGGCACCCTGCTTCATGTCCTGTGAGCAGTAATTTATTTTTCTTAGCTCGTTATACGACTAAGAACTTTACGAGTACAGGGTGGTGAATTGTCCTTCTGTTTGGTTAAGGTGCAGATCAGAAGTCCCTTCTTTGAGTATTTTTATAGTCTTGTCTTCGACCAATATCTCTATTTTCGCAGTATTTGAGTGTATGTATAGCTGTGTGTAAATAAAATAGGAAATAGTACCTAAACCCCTTGTATTTGGATACTTACGCTACCCACCTTGTGGTTATAATGTCACAACACACTGTAAACCAGTATCCCCTTCAATTAAGTTCATTCAATTGAAGATTTTCTGGTGGTAGTTGATTTCCTAACTGCAATTCTACTTGCAGATACAGGCTAATGATGAAACATCATCATTAAACTGTGACAAGAAAACATTAAATCGAGTTCGATATAACGCTGAACTTGGATGTTACTCAGTCCAGACCAATAAAAGCATTCGTTAAATTAGGTATTGCTAAAGCGGTTAGACTGCACTTGTTATGATTATAGATTTTTTTTAATATTAGTTCCTTCAATATTAAAATGGGAAGTGGGGGACATGAAATTATTAGCATATGTTCGTTTGGCTTTAACAAGGTGTAAAGTTGGACAAAATACCATTATGTCCTGAAATATGTTAAATGAAAATGTTGTCACCATTAAAGATCATCTTTTGCTAATTTTTCTGGAATTATTGGAATTATTATTGATAAGTAAAGAATCAATTTGAATGAGAGATTTATTAGTTTGTTCTTGATTATATGTATATGTTTATTTATGTAATTTGCACTTAATAGGGGGTGATTTAATTTTGTAGCTGAGTAGTATGATGTTTTAACCTTTTGATTGAAGTTAGTAAAATACATATAAAAACAACAAAAATTTTTTATTTTCATAGGTAGTGCTAGACGAAGGAGAGGTAACTTTGAACCATTAACCGGAACGTTAATACAGCATGATGATGAAAAGGTAAATCTCTACTTCTAGATTTATTTGATTTATCTTCTAAGCTGTATGATCCAGAAGCATGAACCTATCTTTAAAAAATGTTAGTGAATAGCAATTTATATAATTCATATTTTATAGGATATTTTTACCCTTGGCAGGGATAACACAATTGTGCAAACATTGATCTACAAATAAAGCATAAAGCTACTGTTTCAAGTTTTTTACAGGGAATTAATGATGAATGATGTTTTGGCATAAATGGTTTAAGCTGAAACTACACCATTTTGTAAAGAAACAAAAGAGACATAGTCCCAGCCAAGAATTGAACCATGGACTCTTCCATAAGAACTTGAGTGCTATAACTACTAACAGACTACTAGGACATGGGAACAATGCCCCCTTTTGTTAATTTAAAGCTTGTAAGATATTACCTTTTCCAGGCATAACACAGTTGCCGAATATCAGTCAATACATAAAGGTGCCGGGGCAAAACATTATTCATCAGTATGCATATTCCCCTGGGGTGTCAAAACATCATTCATTGTCAATTCCCCCTACTCGAAATCATAAACTTGCCTGGTGACTTTATGTGTTGGCCAATATTTGGAAATGATGCTATCCCTGTGAAAAATAATAATATCCTACAAACTTTCTCTATTGAATAAAAAGAAAAGGGGAGTTGTTCTCGTGTTCTGGTAGTCCATAAATTATGGCACTCCAGTTCTTAATGGAGGGGTCTCCGGATCGAAAGCCCGGAAGGTGCCTTTTTTTCTTCTTTACAAAACAGCTCTAGATTTAGCATAAGCATGCATGCCAAGGTATCATTTATAATTCACATTCTCTTATTTTAATTGTAATTAAAAATTGCAATCTCTGTATGCCAGAAGAATATTTGTTCATTGAAAAAGAAAACGTAACAGCTCTGATTTTAATAGTATATATACATAAAAGAAAGCAATCCGCCAGTTCTTCTGTAACCAAATACATGATTTCTGACTAAATACACAATCATTTTTATGAGAACTTTGATGCCTTTTCATGTATTTTTGTTTGGAGGTCACATTAATGTATTGGTTCTCTCTTGAAAAATTTTGTTAGCAATTTTGGGACATTTAATTCTAAAAGGCTAACGAAACACTGTGACAAAAAAAAAGGTGAAATTTTATTTGCTTTTTTTTAACCACTAACCTCAGATATTATATCTTTTTGTCCTTTTATTCTGTAACTCAGTGGTTCATAATCTTTTTCAAGCCTGACCCTGTTTCATAGTAGCCAAGTAATCCTTGACCCCCCCCTTTTATAGTAATCAAAAGATCCGTGACCCCCTCTGTCTGCCACCGCAACATTTGCATAATAAAAGCATTTTTAACAGAGTAAAGGAAACACATTAAATAGAAAATTATATTATATTAATTATATATATATTATATTATTTATGTATATATATATAATAGATATAAAGTTAACAACCATTAGTAAAATATTGCAATGTGTGTAGTATGTGTCTCATTTTTCTATTTTACTGGTACCTGATACTTGTGGAAGAAAAGCCTTATATTTTTTATTGTCAAATAAATTTCTTTAAATTTGGCAAATCACAAAAATTTTCTCGCGACCCCCCATAGGGGTCGCGACCCACGATTTATGCACAACTTCTGTAACTCAGGGGTCTTCAACCCACGGCCTACTGGCTTATGAAAAATTACAAATTGTTTTACGCAAAAATAATACCTGTTGCGCCTTCTGAGGCTTAAATATATGTATTTTATTCTGTTCACATTTTGTAATAAATATTTTAAAATGCTAGAGAACTAAAATAAAACTGAAAATAATATCACTATTCAGGAGCACTTTCGTCTGCAAACAGGTATTGTCCAGAATGAAAGTAAAATCAAGAGTTAGGACCAGAATAACTGACGTCCACCTTGGAAACATTCTTAGAGTTGCAATATCGGAAAGAAGACGTGATATTGACAGATAAGGTAAAAATAAGCAGTGTCAAAAATCCCACTAAAAGGTTTTATTTTGCTTTATACACTAATAACTAAAACTACTTTAAATGTTTTTTCCTTCCATGCATATTTTACATTGTAATATATATATTCAGTCATAGGGGTGGATCCAGAAAATACTTTTGGGTGGAGGGCTCAAAACCAATTTAGAGACTTAGAAAAAATGTCAACGAAGGTAGATCCGGAGAGTGCAAGCACTCCTTGCACTCACCCTGGACCCGTCTTTGTTCAGTCCTTATATTGCTGATACAGTAGTACAGCCTATGAGCTAACCAGAATAAGCCAAATTGGCCCTTGGACTGAAAAATGTTAAAGACCCCTGCTATAACTAATTGTTTAAGACGTTAGTTTTTTACGTTTTTGTAGTACTTTATGCACAGAAGATGCCATATTTCCCATTAAAATTTTATATTCATCTTTTTTCATATAGACATCTGACAATGAACGATTACAGCTTGAGGACAAAAACTTATTTCTCCAGAATTTTCCTGAACTTCCTCCTCCAAGTTCTATACAATGTGCTGCTGAAAGGTTTGTATTGATTTTATTTATGTACCGAAATCAAATATAGTTTGAAATGATATATACACCCATGAAGAAACCAAACGAAATTTGTAGAGAAACACCTTGGACTGGAACCCTAAATAAAAATCAAAAGAAAGGTAGACTAAGGAACACATAATCGAGAATTGTACGTGAAGAATTTGCTATTGAATTAAAATACTTACAGAAAACTTAGATAAGTGGAGATCTTTTGAAAAGGCCTCACATCCTCCTGGAAATTAAAGTGAGGAAAGAAAGTTATATAGAAAATTGTGATAATTTGTGTATAAGAGTGTTTTAATTAAGTTTAGCCCAAAAGCATTCTGCAGCTTAAACGATTCAGCAGGGAGACACCAAAATTGGTACATAGATTATCCAAAGGATGCAGGAAAGCAATTTATGAAAACGATTACTTCAAAAGCATCTGCTAGGGGTGCTTTTTAGCACAATATGGCAAAAGCAGCCTATGAAACAACTAACATGCAACACAAATGACATTTTCAGTATTTAATAGCACTTATTGTATTGAGTCGTTTCAAATGAACGTTGTGCGAGCAATAACAATAGGCCAGCATTGCAGGCGTACAATAGGAAGGAAGGATTTTGCACACATATACAATATGAAGAAATAGAATAATCAGGCAGCTATCAATTGTGTACTGCATGATGTAATGGATGTTGCTCAGTGTGGTAGCCATTGTTCGCTTGTAAACGTTCATGGCCTTGTCACATTTTCTGTGAGGCACTTTGGTACTGTGAGTTGCTCCAGATGTTTCTTTTGCCGCAACAGTAGTACCTTGCATCGATCATTTTTATCCAAGGTAGTTCACCCCCAAATATTGCACGGTTTGTCAAAGCTTTTTTGTTCCAGCATTTCACCCATAAGCTTGTTATCGATAGTTTGTTTGCAAATCCCTTGCTACTATGCTCACCTTATCTCACTCCATGCAACTTCTGGTTGTGGTGTCATTTGAAGAATTTGGCTTATCATAGAGGTGCTGTTATGTTAGCCAAATTGAAGGGCTCCATCATGCTGCATGTGCGAAGCATCACAGAGGATTAGTTGCAATCTGAAGTTGAACACACTGTCCATCAGCTTATATTATTTCAAATGATTAGTTGCTTTTTGGTTTTACGGCTCAAAGACTACAGTGGTCATGCTGCGCCGGGACCTACTGTTTTCCGAGGAATCCGAACCTCTTAAGGCCTAGGGAACCAAACCCCGGACTACAGTGAGCAGTGCGATCTTTATGAGATCTCTGAGTAAGCGTTCTTTGCACTGCTGGGAGTCGAACCCGGATTAGCGGCGCACTAGGAGAACGCGTTACCACACTGCGCCACCGCAGGGCCTTATTTCAAATGAACAATGACAACTGTATTGAGCAACATCCATTGCATTATCCTGTTCATGATTAACAACTGTTCATTACATTTCTTCACATGCAGTCTGTGTGTACAAAATCATTTCTTTCCATTGTATGCCTGCTTCACTAGCCTACTCATATTGCTCGCACAACATTCATTTGAAATGATTCGATACGCTAAGTGCTACTAAGTATTGAAAATATCATTTGTGATGTGTGCTGCTCATTTAATTCATTGGTTGCTTTTATCGTATTGCGCTAAAAAGCACTCCTAGCAGACATTTTCGTAGTAATTTTTTTCATAGATTCCTCTTCTGAATCCTACTGATATCCTTTTGAATCAGAAGGTTGCATGCTCAAATTACGTCCGGTTCGCCAATTATGTAGTTCAGCTACAGCACTGCTGTTCCCTTTTGGCAGGGCAGAGAATCACTACACTATTATTTTTGTCCCTTCTCTCCTCTGAGTCCAATTAAGGTTTTCTTTTACGTATGATGCAAGGATTAATATCCTCTTATTTGTTTTCCAGTTCATTACCGTATAAGCATGCAATGCACAAAATAAAGTTCTCTTTCAGCATAATAACGTAATAACCTGATTATTAACTGTATAACCTTAATATACGACTAGTCTATTGTATTGCACCAGAGTTAGAATTAAAAAGTTAAACGTCCGAATACCAAATGGTTACCATCCTTCACAAACAGCACTTCATTTTAGTCTTCTAAAACATGACTAAGTAAAAGCATAATCACAGCATTACCGTACAGATTGATCACATTTACTGTTTACTATGGTAACGCTTAACATTGTATTCGGCTAAAAACAACGGAAAAAAAACTATTTCTCTATCTTTGACATTGACCATGAATTACAACTTACATACCTTTAACAGAAAAGATTAAAGTAAAGATACTTTAATATGACGTAATAGTATAACGTCACATTGCTCACACAGTTCCCGATTCCAGCATTGCTACAGCCTATATCAATTTTGGTGTCAATCTGTTGAATGGTTTAAGTTACTGGGTTCTCTAAATAGGCAAGTTTAATTATAACCACCGTGTACATCATTATGATGGTTTCAAAAGTTTAGATTTTTTAGCATTTATTATGCATTAATGATTATCATTTATTTTGGGGCGTTTTAAAATTGGCCTATCCATTTATGTGGGTAACGAAAGTATTGTAAAAAACCTTGACTGGTTTTTTATCAGACAAAATCCTTGTTTTCCTGTATAATAGTTTTGTATATCACAAATATTATGTGATAAATGAAAATTTTTAATTATACATTTAATTCATAATTGTATCCAAAATGAATTACTTCATTAAGTAAATTGCATGATTTTTATTAAATCATCCAAGCAGTTTAAGTCTTTTGTTATGAATACAACTTGGTGATTTTTTTTAACTTGAATCGGAATCATATTTTTTTACTTACAAGAGACAATATGTACATGCTGATGGTAAAGAAACTTTTATTACTGAAAGTACTTTCAAAATGATGAATAATGATACCAATTTTATCGGCAACCGTCAACGTTAAGGTGCTTAAAAATTAGTTTACTTATTTCAAATATTGTTCACGTCCATCATTGACACCAAAGCACAATTTCCAAACTGTAATATTGTAATGAAATGTAATTTGAATTTCGAAGATAAATTAACATAACTATGTACAGGCAACAAAGACGGATCCACAAAATTGTTTCAGTAAGGTGTGGGGTATGTAATAATCATTGTACATTTTGTTGAATTTTTTTTATGTCTCTTCCTACTCAAACTATTAAACGATTGTAAGAGACCCAGCTCTACCTTTCTATGCTAGAAAGATAAATTACATAATCATTTCATGGGACCGAGGGTCTGAGTGGCTATGAACGAATACAACGATTTTCATACAGATGTTTATTTAGAACACTTAGGTATATCTATATGTCCCGGATTGTGCATTGAGTTTATCAAACATAACTTGGCCTTCATGTATGTTTCCTGGTTCCACCGGGGCAGCTTACAGTATGTACTAGAAAATATTCCATACGGTACTAAAATTTATAGGTATAGTAATAAGCTAAAAAGTTGAACCAAACTAATATTAAGAGTAAAGTAGTAACCTGGATTTAAATATTCAGAGCCTGTCCATGTTAACACTGACAACAGAGACACTAATACAGTCCGTCCACTTACGTAATTGAACACCACTCAACTCAATGCAGGGAATCTAAAAGCACTTGGAACAAATGATGCATGGCAAAGAGTTCAAACAGGAAGCTTAAATCCTTCCTGTTACTTCTAACTTAGCACTGAAGTCTGCACTTATCCTTGTGCCACAAATTATGTATAAACAAACCCATAAACAACTCCAGTGCTTTCTTAACTATTTTATGCCTATCAAGGTTACACTTTCAACTAACGTTAATATATTAACAAACTACCTAACTAGCTCCTTTCGCCGCTAGAAATTTACAGTCACTGAACAGTTCCGTTCTAATATTAACTAAATAAAAGTTATGTTTAAACACATTATTGAACATTAGTCAGTAACGAAAGGTAAGGTGAATCGTAACAGTAATACATCACCAAGGTCCGTTCTGTACTCAGTTCACCTTGTAGTTAATAAAGCTGAAGATAGGTGCACCTCTTGCTTATTAAGTTGAAGTCGATGAAGTTGACCGAACAATTCGGCAATTCTTTCCTTGGTTGGCCCGCTCCGCATCAAACGCTTTTCTCGTCTCGACTTCTAGTTACTAGGGAGTTAACACAGAACTCCAAGCTCAGCCAGAATACGTTGAGAATGCTTTCGTAAATTAATTACAAAAAATCTATGAGGCTTCAATTCAACTACGTACTTAAGTGAACAATATCTAAAAATCATGACCTGGACTCCTTCGCGCCCTTGACAACGAAAAGCGACTGGCCACCACTTGCTTTTACTCCATTGGCCGTTTACTGCTCGAAACTCGATAACCACCGGTAACACAGCTTACAACGCCCGTTAAGTAGTGTACCACTATCTACATAACAGATTCAAAGCCAAATAACAGAGCCAAACGGAGAATCCTTAGGGAAAGTTGACCAAACGAGCTCATGGCTGTTACATTTTGTATTTTGCCCGGACTGATTTACTGAAATTCAAATTACATTTCATTACAATATTACAGTTTGGAAATTGTGCTTTGGTGTCAATGAGGGATGTGAACAATACTTGAAATAAGTAAACTAATTTTTAAGCACCTTAACGTTGACGGTTGCCGATAAAATTGGTATCATTGTTCATCATTTTGACAGTACTTTCAATGATAAAAGTTTCTTGCCCATCTGCGTGTGCATATTGGGTAGTGTCCCTTGTTAGCCACGTTTATGTCTCAGTTACAATTCAGACATCAGACAGCAACATACTTTTATAATATGATATATTTAATTATATGATATATTATGTGGGATCAAGTTGGCAAAGAATCCGGAGTTTCACAAGCTGTCCAAACACAGACATCAGATATCACTTTGTGAGGGAAAAATACCAAGAGGGGTTGATCAACTTAGAGCATGTTGAAAGTGAAAACCAGCTAGCTGATATCATTGCCAAGCCTTTGGCTCGTGTGTGTTTTGAGAAACTTCGAACTGTGTGAGGACTTAGTGCTATAAAATAAGAGAAATGAACACTGAGTTTGCTTTGAGGGGGAGGGTTGAAATATAAAGCACACATGTTCTGGCAACACAGATGGACCTTAACCATACGCTTTTGCAGTTGCAGTGTGTATCATGCTTTGCTAGCTTGTAACTGCAGCATGTGAATAAGATTCACATGTGAATCTATTCTATGTACCAGTCTTAAACATTATTAAATAAATCGCTAACTAGTATCAGCTAATCGATAACTTTATCAGCTAAAATTATCGATTTAGGACACTCGTGATATAAGCCCTACCTCAAAAAGTAAGCCTCATTCAACGTTGTCAGCCAGATGGAGCATTTAGTACACACACGTTGCAGTATACATGAATTCATTGGATAAAGTCACTGACAGTTGCACTTCCAATGTACTATGAACAGACTATATAGACAAAAGTGCTCATTTCGGGAAAACTCTATTGCTGGACATGAGAGATTGAGGCCACTGGTTCTATAGGAAATGAAGTCGCAAGAAAATCAGGATGGAGTTTGGACAGTTATAACAATATTCCATATATCTAACTGTATATATTGTACATGAATAAATGAAAAAATGTAGGGTGTGTATGAAAAAAAAAAGTTTACAATGCATTTATTAAAAATTAATATAAGATGCAGCAAAATGAGAGCAAATAAAATAAAATTGCAGGCAAATACAATAGTATTTTCATATTCAACTCCAGCCAAAGTAATATTTACACTATGTTTGATTAAACAAAAATAAATAAAATATTTTTCAGAAATATTGTAAATCTGTCTGTCTGTCTACACACATACATATTCTAAAACAAAACAAGACATACAATAATTATAAAAATTATATTTCTTGTATGGTTTAAGTAGTAAGAGTTCACAAG
>QLNU02015270.1:55481801-55516458 GCA_006491805.2 Dysdera silvatica | reverse complement strand
TACGATCAGCCCTGCTTAATCGAATATTGACAGTTTTAGCAAATATTATTCTATTAAGTGGGGTATTCGGTTATCCACGGAAACAAGTACATAACTACATTTGTACTTAAACGTCCTAGTTCACTAGTACATACATAATAAACATGAAACAGTATTAAAAAATGGTACTACACGCAAAAAAAGTGTTACACTTGTCTATTTATTTTTTAATAAAAAAAAATTATACATATATATATATATACACTTGCAGTTTACTTGTGCGGAAGTTCCCAACTCTTTTGCAATTCTGACTTGCACGTTACTTTCTTTTTTATTGCCTTTAAAATCTTCAGCTTATTAACTTGGGTCATTATATTTTACATTATTATACTTGTGTACTTAATGTCCATCTGAAAAGAAGGCCCTTCATAACACACGACAATACAATGACTGGCGACTAGAGAGTAGGGTCGAACTAATTTGTTGGAAATAAAAAGGCCCTCACCCCAATTCTAAGAAAAAAGAGGGGACTGTGGATGCAACATATAGAGGGGGGGTGGGAAAAGGACAATGTGTGCAGAGAGAAATTCTCCTGTTCACAAAATTATTTTTTTCCCTTCTTTTGGACACTGATTTTCATGCTTAAAGTTTTTTCAATCTTTATTCGATTATCCGAGGACAGCCTAAATGTTATTCGTTAATTCGAGGAAATTGAGCATTCATCCTGGGGGAATAATTTTTGTTTCAGTACATCTTACTCTCTTAAACAGGGTATTCGATTATCCATGACACGATTAACTGGGGCTGATTGTAACTATTCCAAGATATCACTACAAAATTAATTATTGATTACAGTTGCTGTACTAATATTGTTAAAATCTCTTTCAGACAATTTATCATTCAAAGGTTTTTCATATCTTTCAGATTGAAATTCTAAATATGAAACTCGTTCAGCATTTAGCAACTTTTGAAATAGCAAAGTCAAGTGCAGAAACATCTATTCAGGATTTAAAAAACGGTCTTCAGCAGTAAGCATTTATTTTTACAAATTGTTTTTTTCTTCTATATTGGTGGTTAATATTCTGTTATGGGTAATATTCTTCGATTATGCAGGCCCTGCTACGCTCAGTATATTCATGCATGTTCGACTACCAACTGCACCAAAAAAAAAAAATTAGAATGCTCACTAACTAATTGCTCACTGTAGTCCAAGAGTTGGTTTCCCAGGCTTTAAGAGGTTCGGATTCCTCGGCATATTGTTTGTCCCAGTGCAGCATGGCCATTGCTGTATACTTGTGAATATATGGAGCTCTATCTCTGTAACCCCCTTATGAATTTTGTGCATGTGCCAATGATGTAACGATACCAGAGTGTAAAAAAAATCATGATTTAAAAAGAAAAAAAAAAAGATATTTTAATTCAAATCAGATTTTTTTTTTATTTAGATTGAATTTTTTGGTCAAGATTGTATACCTCAGAAATAAATCAAATTTTTTTATTCAACTTCATTTATGTTAGACTTTTAACATTCAGTTTACTCTTCCCAAGCTTTAAGTGAATATGTCAATAATGTATTTACTAACATAAGAAGCAAACATTCAGTGTTTTGATTTCTTGTTCATCGAGACTGCAATATGCATTAAATATATCGATTATGACATTATTCAAACGAACATTCAAGGATTTAGATAAAAATGCCAGCTTTGCTGCCTTTTCAACTCCTAATTAATTTTGTAACTTTTTACGCATATGTCCAAATATGGAAACCACCCTTTCAACCCTAACAGAAGTTCCCTTAGGTCGCGATCTTCAACCCATGGGCCACTTGTGTGGCCCGCCACCTCATGAAAAACTAAAAATTGTTTAACACAAAAAATAACTCACCTTTCTTTCTCCGAGTCTTAAATCTATGTATTTTATTTTACTCACATTTTCACACTTCGTAATAAATATCTTAAAACGTTAAAGAACTAAAGTAATACGCGGTCTTCCCTCAATCGTGTTTTACTTCAGTTTTCTAGCGTATATGGGCATTAGGAGTAGTTTTATTGATTTGCACTGCAAGAGAGATTTAAAGAAAATTTAAACTTGAAAGTTATTGTATTCTGAATACGTTGATGAGAACATGTTCCTGACCATCTGATTGCATGCTTTGAAATGTTATTATTCGGGGGTACTTACATCTGCGTATAGGCATGTGCTCATAAGGAGGGGGGTTACAGAGCTACAACGCCATATATTTATGTGTATATATACAAAAGTTTATCGCAATGGGGGTTACAACTTTGTATCTGGAAAAACCAGGAAACTTTTTTCTGACGGGAAAAGTGAGGGAAATTTGAAGGCCTAAATCAGGGAAATTTGAAATTCATTGTTATAATAAATAACTTATTAAAATAATTTTCCTGAACTGTGCTTTTCATACCACATTACCTACTGAAAAATTTGATAAAACTTGGACTTTTGACTAAACTTCTTCCAAAAGTTACCATTTTTCACCAAAACTAATATAATTTATGTAAAATTATTAAGTCTATATATTTTTCAGAAGAAAATGTTTGCCAAATATATAACTAAAACTTGAAAAGAGAAGTGTTTTTTAGCTAAACTATTTAATCTGTAAGGGGTTTTGATCATACCAATCTCCTTTGCCTTATATATAGTTATACGCATTTTAAATGAAATAGAAGATGAAGCATCAGCTTTGCGATTATATAGTTAAACTCTTTTATAATGAACTTGAAAAGGGTGGAATGGAAATGTTGCTGTAAATATTTAATTAATGCAAGTTTTTAGTGTAAAGAAATACACTTTTTAATACAGCTTTTGAATTTGTAAATTCACTATAATTGAGTTATAAATGGCTTTAGAGTTTATGTTAGTGGATTTTTTGGACTTAAAACTGGTTGTTATTACACAAATTTTAATGTGTTGTTTGCCGTAATTAACGATAGAAAATCAATTAAGATTTGGTCTAAAATACCTGAAAAAGCCAGGGAAGTTGAAACAGAATTTGGGTAGATACCCTGATTTTTGCATCTATTACATCTCCATTTTCTTCAACTATCTGTATAAAAATTGGCCATTTCTTAATATAACTCTCCAAATAATTGCACATAGAATTCCAACACACTTTCCTGGTAGATTTAATCCTGTGCCACTTAATTCATTGTATCTGGCTTGTGCGAAACGATTGTTCTAAAAATATTTGGTGAGTTGAATAACATGTTCTGTTACGTTAGATTAGGGAAGTATCTAACAGACATATACTACTTCTTTAACCTTTAGGAGCAGTTGACTGTAAACTGTATGTAAACAACTAGTGAAATCATCAGAAAAGTTGTTTTTGCCTATACTATATTTTAGAAAATGATAAAAAGAAAGTCATTTTTATTTTGAATAATTATTTTTCATTAAATTATATTTAAATCATTGTTTTATTTAAAAAAATTAGTTTAAACTAATTTTGAAAAATAAATTAGAAAATTCAACATAAAACATTGATTTTTAAAACAGGTAATAGCAAATTTTGATTTTAATCATGATTTTTCTTTTAAAAAAAATCGCATAATCAAAATCGTTGACACCCTGAACAGTACACATATACCGTGAGACTAATAATGAGTCTGCGTTTAGCGAGTTTTTGGGATATGGTGTGGGCAAATATATATGTATATAAATTTTGTTTGGAATAATAAGTATAATTGTTAATTGATTTTCGTGAACATCTGTTTTGCAGACTCCAGATTTAATGAGTAAAAGGTGATGAGATTTTTTAAATAAAACATAAAAAACTCTTTAAAAAAATTGGTGATGTATTTTTAAGTGAGATAAACATGAAACAAGCTTTCTAGTACTTCAAATCAGAGAATTTCTCTTTAGTTTGAAGTTCTGGGAACTTCTGGGGTGATTATGTTCCGGGATTTCCGTAAAGTCCGAGAATTTCAACTTGCCTCTTCCGGGATTTCTTTTTAAAAAAGTACAAAAGTTTTGTTTTGTTTCCTATAATTTTTTATATTCTTGTGGAAATCAGTGTCTTTACTAAAAGTATTACATAACGTTTCAGGGAATTTTCTAGAATGTTCAGGAAATCTGGTTTGAACTTAAATCACCCCTGCTCTTATTCTCTTTAAAACACGTAGAAAGAGGTCGTGACAAATACTTTTTGAGGCAGTCGATTACACTGATGACTACATTTGAAACGTTGATTATTTTACAACAAAAATTTAATGAATGTAGATACTATAAAATGAGCAAACAACTATAGACCCCAGTTTTTAGCATATTGTACTAAATCGTATATTTTTGCATATTATTGTGTTAAGTGAAGATATTGTACACATGTTGCATGCACATTTGTTACCTATGCAGACTTTATTTTCAAAGTTTAGGATTTTAAATTCCAAAACGGATTTAGCGAGCGACTAGATTAAGCAATCATTTTTGTTGGTTCCAAGCTCCTTGTTATATACGGGTTCTGTACTGCATACCACGATAGTGCACAATCACATATGACAGCACATATTAAAAGGCTTGAAAATATTAAAACCTCCATAGTCAAAATATTTGACTGGTCCAAATTACTTTTAAACCCCATTAGTTTTGATTAGCAGGGTTTTCTGTATCCTTAATAATTGTGTAACTTTAACTTTATTATAATACTTAACTTTTTTTTTTCAACAGAATGGGAAACATGTATCGTTTTGTGCATGGTACAATGCAGCCATTACAGGACAAGTTATATAAGTATATTGAAGATATCCAGACCATGCAAACCAACTTCGCTGTAAGTGGTTATGAAATACATGTCCATAAACTGCAATTATTTTCACACATAATTCTAAGGCATTGATATATGTTTTAAACATGTTTTTGTGCATCAGCTCCCACCTTAATTAGCCCCAACACAATTCATTGTAAGGTAACTCTGAATATTTTAATTTATTAATTGTTGTAATTTTAAATATGATAACACGAAAGTCAAATAATTGATAAATTGAAGTATTCAAAGTTAAAATTATCAGACAAGATTGTATTTTGTTTCCTCTACTTTTCAACATATATTCAGAGATGATTTTCGTCGAAGCCTCGGGGGGATATGAAAGCTAGCATTTAATTAAATGGCATACTAATTAACGATTTGAGGTGTACTAATGATACAGTTTTGGTTGCTAATGTGTCCAAAAACTTAGTTTCTCATGAATAAGGTAACAGAGGTATGTGGAAAATATGGCTTAAATACTACAAAAACTAAAATCATGCTTAAAAGTAAACAACCCATCAACTTACCAGAAATAACAGCAAATGAGGTTTTATTGGAAAATATTTAAAACGTAACATATTTTGGCTGTTATTTACATAAAAGTAGGGACTTTAGTGAAGGTATGAAGATAAAAAATGAGAAAACCTGAACCTCATTTATTAGAATGAAAAAAGTGTTTTGTAATAATGATTGGAATCTAACATTGAAAATTATATTTGTGAGATGTTACATATTTTCAATTCTGCTTCATGAAGTGGAGAGAGCTGACCCTTGACAGAAACCCACATGAAGAGACTGGAGGCATTTGAAATGTGGACACACACATGGATCTTGCTTGTAAATTGGACCAATAAAGTTAAAAAATGATGAGATGTTGTGTCGCATAGGAAAGTCTAAAGCAGTGGTTTCCAACCTGATGGTCGTGAATAGGTTTTTGATGGGGTTGCTGCAACTATTTTTAGTTGCAATTATTTTTATAAGGAATTTCATACCAAATGTTTCCAACGCTTTTATATTTCAACATGGCTATACATATTGCAATATTCTACTAATGGTTGGTAACTTTATTATTATATACATTAATATATATTTTATTCTCCATTATAATATATATTAATATAATATACATAATGTAATATGTATAATTAATATAATTTTGTATTTAATGTGTTTTCTTTACTCTGTTAAAAATGCTTTTATTATGCAAATGTGGCAGCGGCAAACAAAGGGGGTCACGAATCTTTTGGTTGTTATAAAAAGGGGGGTCACGATTATTTGGCTACTATGAAAGTGGGTCGCAGCTTGAAAAAAGGTTGGGAACCACTGGTCTAAACAATCATTAAAGAAGTCAAAAGCACCCTGAAAAAATAACATTTTGCACATCATCATGCAAGGAAAGAATGAGAGTAAGTGAGCATCCAGTGGAAAAATATGATGATTCAAAAACTTGAGAAATTGGTTTAATATAGCACTTTTTCATGCAGCAAGGGAATGATCGCCAACATGATTGCCAATGTTTGCCAAGCAGATATGGCACAATAATAATAATAAGGAAAAAAGTCATATAAACAACAGCTAGGTTACAAATGCATTGCTTATCTGAGAAATGCAAAGCGTTTGCACATCATGGTGTTATTCTATTGTCATTGGCAAAGAGTAGACTGATGCATGGATCATTTGTATTTTTTAAAATTGTATGTACAGTCTCGCCTCTTTTGGCTCAAAATGACCCTTGTTGTCCTTGCGGCATAAAAATACAATCAACCAAACCAACCATCATTTATATTTTGATGTGATTTTTATAAAAACAGCTGTAAAATGCACGTAGAAATTTGAAAAAGTTTTGAAATGAAATAAAGGAAGGCTGACTAATTTATTTTATTTACTTGTAAACATTTCAGTCCCATGTTTTTCTTTATGAATTATGTTATATCATCATTATACAATAAAGATTTTTCCTTTAGTTCCATTATCAATGCTTTTTTTAGTAGTGAGTGAGCCTAAGTCACACAGCCTTTAAGCAACAATCTTTATCAACGTGTTTTAGGCATAGTAATATTAACGCCGATGTTATGGCGTGGTTAGATTGTGAAACGTTCACAAAGAAAAGAAATATTTTTTGTGTGCGGTGAGGTCATGATCCCACGACCTCACAGGATCGTGCCCTACCGAACACAAAAAGAAACCCATTTCTTTTCTTTACAAACGTTTCACCATCTAACCACGCCATGACATCGGTGTTAATATTACTAAGCCTAAAAGACGTTGATAAAAATTGTTGCTTTATTTTATCTGCGTAGTGTCCAACTTATGTAAATATAAATACATAGCCTTTCCTGTATTTGCACTTGTTTGTAATTTGTACTCTCTTCATAGTCCAAAAAAGAGCACTCAACTGTAACAGTCGAGCTAGGAATGTTCTGTAACATAATTGTAGATTTTGTAGGTGCTGTATTCAAAAACAAATAGCAGTTATTTTATATTGGTTATATCCATTTCATTAGCATTTCAGTTTATATAGATAGAATTTAGAAAAAAAATGTAGTCAATGCATGAAAAAATGCATGACAAGTACATTCAATTGAGTTACAGTGACCAATTGCATCCATCAGTTCACAGATTTATTCCCCTTTACGCATATCCCAACTTGATTTCTGCTCATGTTGAAACCAATAGGGTTCTAAAAGTCTGACATGTCTTCAATATGCATATTTAAGTCTTCAGTATGCATATTTAAATGTCCCAGTGACTGTTTCCTTATCGTATATCCTTTCTGTTAACATGAATGTGGTACAACGTTTACATACTTTGAAACGTCTCCTCTTGTCTCCACGAAAGATTGATGATATATATATATATTTGTATGATTTCTAGAATTAAGAACAGTACATCCATCTTTATCAATATATATATATTATAGGAAATTATATATATAGGAGGAAAATTAAAGACAGTGGATTGTTGTAATGATGTGGTTTTATTAATTAAGTGGCTTGTTGTAATGACGGTTGATTAAAATGGGATTGATTAAAGAGTCTGCTGTATGTCTCAGTAATAGTTGTTAAAGTCAAAGTGTTGAAATTGCATTTTTTTTCTGTTTAAAAATGTTCATGTCTATTTCCCAGTACTATGTTTCGACGAACTAGCGTAAATTCAGTATGATTCACCCAGGTCTGTGAGCATACTGCACAATCCAACTTTGGTAAGTTAGTAAGCATAGTAGATGATAGCATAGGATATTCAAATTTCTCCTAGTTAAAAAAAAAAAGAAATATATAGTTAGATGCAGCAAAATACAGCTTTAATACTTAACGTTTATCTATATATCTACAAGGCTCGAGAAATCCAGTCATTGTTGCAAAATAGATTTTTACATGTGGCGAGTAAGAAATCTTTTCCTACTAGATTCCCATCTTTTCTTATTAAGGTGTACAACTGCCTTTTCTTCTGGCAAGTATGATTTGCCAAGTTCCATACATATAACGCTGCTTGGCCAACACACACACACTTGAAAATTTTATTAGACTGCCATTGACTTCGACCATGATAAGCATTTGTTATGATATTGTTCAAATGGTCGTTTTCATTTACATCAGTTTTCACCGAAACATTGTATTTAATGGTCGGGGAGTGGAGTCACTCTATAACTCCCTTTTTAGCACCCACACCAAAGGGGGTTAAGGGTCAGACTCGATGATAGTCACTGTTGTGCACAGGGGAATGCCATAACCCCTACCTCCTTATGACACAAATTTCTACATTTACATATGACTATATGGAGTTACAGCTTTATAACCCACTTCAAGCCTGTAACCTCCCTCCCTCTCCCCCATGAACTTCCTGTATACACTAATAATGGTAGCCAATTCATGTGTGAAAATGATTCTTCATGCTCCTGAACTACTGACACTTCGAACCTCAAATGAATCTTGGCAATGTCCTGGAATATGGCCACGGTTTATCTAGAACATTGCTGACTACCAAACCAAAATCAGCTACATTTCTAAGCGTCTCTGCTTCCACTGTTAGCCTTGGTCTTCCTTTTCTTGCTGGTTTGCTCAATCTTTCTTGCTCTTCGTAGCTTATGGTCGGTCACTCGCAAGGCCATTCTGTGTACATATATTTCTGTCACGTGGAGTATACCTTCCTCACTTTAAATGCCCCCCAAAGGTGCTTACCATATCATATATAAATTTACACATATACAGAGTGTTCATAAAAAAAGTAGATCTTCAAATTTTACTTGCACCAAAACTACAGTAGCTAGAAACTCTTTGTCTTTTTAAATTAATTATGTGGCAACTGTTTTTTCTGCATAGTTAGAATGCCTTTATGTAACCAGCAGTGCACATTCATTCATAGAACGTAATAGACACTGAAATAACAATGATGGCATTGAGGCAGAATCCTCATTCCTTTCAAGACAGTATTTCAGTGATAAGTCAACTTTTTGTGTTTCGGGTGAAGTTAGCAAGAATAACTGTCAAATCTGGGGCATGAAAATCCCCACGTAGTCATAAATCACAAGAGAGATAGACCGAAGGTTGGTGTGGTGTGGTAGTAGATAGGCTCATGCGCTTTTTCTGCGCTGAAAATAAGGTTCTGGTACAGCATATTAGGACAAGTTGGAACATTTTATAATTCCACAACTCCAGGATACACCACATAATTTTTCAGCAAGATAGTGCGATATATGTTCAAGGTTGTTTACATGAAACATTTGAATGAACTAAGACGATGGATTGGACGTGATGGGAATTTATTAGTGTACAAAATAAATGTGACTTCTCTTGATATGCTTAACACTAGAACCACGGCTACGGTCAAATTGACCACTTGTGAAGTCTAGACTATGTACTCACTATATGTTGCAGAGAACCGTAGTTCATATATACCTAGAACTGTGGAAGCGGTCAATTTGACCGCATTCTCATTTTTAAGTAATCATAATATATATATATATGGCCTGCAAAAGGGTTGCTGGTATCTAACTGGAAGGAGACCCACACGCTGAACGTATGTGACGATGTGTGGAACCGGCCAGGCCAGTAACCTAGTGTCCTACCCCGCCTTCAAGTGGTGCAGGCTGAGCTTTCTATTTATGTGGCAAATTAATATTTGCTGCACGGATAGAAAGGCGGAAGGGGAGGGCTAATTCACCAACCCGTCTAGCCAGCGTGGTGAAATTATGGCTAATTCCTCCATTATGTTGACACACCAGAAACCATGGCCCCTAGTCTCCAGGTGCTGGAGTGCTCCTGATCAAGGCAGCGGTCAGTGTGGCATGAAAGCAGGGGGTGCTAAGAATCACTGGAATGGCCCAGGCTGCCGTTTGTTATTGACCTTGGCAACGTATAATGGACGATCCCTTGCTTCTGAAGCAAAACTTCAGGAATTGGAAGAAGAACTTGACAAGATCAAATGGGACATTGTAGGACTCAGTGAAGTTAGAAGAAAAGGTGAAGAGTTGGTGGAACTTAAAAGTGGACATTTGTTTTATTATAGAGGAACGGAAACTGGAAGAACAAGTGGTGTTGGCTTCTTAATCAACAAAAGAATTAAAGACTGTCTTCTGGAAGTTGAAAGTACATCAGATCGAGCAGCGAGGCTCGTTGTTCAACTAACCCAGCGATACCAACTTCAAATAGTACAGGTATATGCACCAACATCAAGCCATACCGACGAAGAGGTTGAAGAATTTTATGAAGAAATCAAAGAGTTACACACCAAAGGGAAACAACATATCAAGCTCATCATGGGGGATTTCAATGCAAGAATTGGACAACAGGAACAAGGAGAGACATCGGTTGGTAAATACGGATATGGGGAAAGGAATGAACGTGGCGATCAACTCATCGAATTTGCAGAAGCTGAAAATCTTAGCATCATGAATTCATTTTTTAAGAAGAAACCGCAAAGAAAATGGACATGGAAACACCCAAATGGGGGAACTAGTGAAATTGACTATATCCTGGCAAACAAGAAATCAATTATTGAAGATTGCAGTGTACTGAACAGATTTAATACTGGAAGTGATCATCGAATGGTGAGATGTAAAGTGCACTTAAATACTAAATTAGAACGACAGAAGCTCATTAGGAAACAAGTAAGTAAGAGGGTGGATCTAATGAAACTGAAAGTAAATACCGAGGCATTCAAGTTGGAATTAAAAAATCGCTTTTCTGCACTGGAAGGACTTATTGATGAAAGTGATATCTCAGAAGCAAATGAAAACATTGTTAAGACAATAGTTGAAACTGCTGGGGAAATTGGTGGTGTAACCTGTAAAAAGCACAATAGCAAATTATCTGAGAAGACGAAACAGCTCATGAAAAGGCGAAGAGATATGAAGGTGGACAATCGAAATACCAGTTCCAGGATTGAGTACATAGAACTTTGTAAAACTCTGCGCAAAAGCATGAAAGAAGACATAAGAAAATTCAACTGTGAGCTAGTAAGGAAAGCCATTGAAAATAACAAGAGCCTTAGGGTTGTTAAAGGAAGTTTATCTGTTGGGAAGAAACACATCATTGCATTAAAAGGAGAGGATGGCACCGTAACAAGAAATAGGGAAGAAATACTTAGAAGAGTTGAAGAATTCTACAGAAAGCTGTATGAGGGAAACAGTGGATTAAACGAAGACTCTGAGATAGTCGAAGGAACAGCTCCTAAAATCTTAAAAGAAGAAGTTTCATTTGCAATAAAAAGTATGAAGAAAGGAAGAGCCCCTGGCGATGATGGTATTACATTAGATATCCTAAAAGAAGCTGGAGAATATGTAGAAGACATACTTGCAAAATTCTTTACCAAATGTCTTAACAGCGGTAACATACCAAACCAATGGGATTCTGCAACAGTAATTCTTTTGCATAAAAAAGGTGATAAAGAGGATTTGAAAAATTACCGACCAATTAGCTTGTTACCTGCTATTTATAAAATCTTCACAAAAGTGCTAACACATCGCCTGCAGAAAAAATTAGATGCAGCTCAACCAAGAGAACAAGCTGGATTTCGAAGTGGATTCAGTACAGTGGACCATATTCAAGTATTAAGAGAATTAATTGAAAGAACACATGAATATGAACTTCCATTGTGTGTTGCATTTATTGACTATGAGAAGGCCTTTGACTCTATTAAAACATCAGCAGTCATCAACTCTTTAAGATCAACAGACATTGAGGATGTGTACATTGACATGGTGAAACGTGTGTATAAAAATGCAAGTGCAAAATTTCGGTTACATAAAGATACCGAAGCTATCAAAATTGGTAAAGGTGTGAGGCAGGGAGATACCATTTCTCCAAAACTTTTTACTTCAGCTTTACAGATGATTTTTCAGCTGATAAATTGGAATAACAAGGGAATAAAAATAAATGGTGAATATTTAAATCATTTGCGGTTTGCTGATGACATTGTTATTTTTTCAACGAACCCATCAGAACTCCAAGACATGGTACAGGAGCTCTCAACTAGAAGTAAAGAAGTTGGACTCAAGATGAACCTACAAAAAACTAAGATCATGTTCAATAATTTTGTAGAGGAAACAAAAATACAAGTTGACAACATTGAGCTAGAAATTGCTGATTCATATATTTACCTTGGCCAGCTGATTTCAATGGATGGCAACATTATGAAAGAACTCAACAGACGTATTAAACTTGGCTGGAGTGCATTTGGAAGAAACAGTTTTATCCTGAAGGGGAAATTGCCTTTGTGTCTAAAAAGAAAGGTCTTCAACCAGTGTGTATTGCCAGTCCTCTCTTATGGATCAGAGACATGGAGTCTAACAGTTGGAGCAATACGAAAGTTACAGACAACGCAAAGGAGCATGGAGAGGTGCATGCTTGGAATAACTAGGAGAGATCGAAAAAGAAACACTTGGGTGAGAGAGCAAACTAGAGTAGAGGACATCATTGTTAAAGTAAAAGGGCTGAAATGGCGATGGGCTGGGCATATTGCAAGAAGAACTGATCAACGATGGACAACAGAAATTCTGAACTGGATTCCAAGAGACCACCGAAGACCTAGAAAACGTCCTCAAACTAGATGGGTGGATGAAATAAGAAAACAGGTTGGGGTGACGTGGAAACGAATGGCCCAGGATAGACTTGTGTGGAAAGCATTTGGAGAGACCTTCATCCAGCAGTGGATAGATAATGGTTGAATATGATGATATATATATATTACGGAATTTTTAAACAGGAATAAGTGGAAAAATGTAATATCAGTGGTATTACCATATTCCATAGGTATGTACCACACATCTGGAATATTCCTGCCCCTCATATATACCTATCTATACGTATGAATTACCTATGTATGTGATCTGCCTATACTATGGAATTATCTTGAAGTCAGTCAAGTCACACAGCTTTCCAAAACTTGAAAATAGGTGTCACTGTTTTCAGTTTAATAATTCATTATACAATCACACTGTATGATATAAACTTTTGGATAAAATAAATATATCAGTTCAGCAAACGTGCTAAGGAACAACTATACTTTATAGTGTATTTTATGATGTCATTCTCTTAGTGTATCTCTCTCTTCTGTTCATTTGTAAATTAGATATGTCTAATTACTCTAATAATAATACATCTAATTACTTTTCATAGAACGAACTTGAGGATCAAGTTGAAAAAGTTGAAAGTGGGATTTCATTATCTCAATTGACCATATTGCAAACTCCAACCTTCCCAGCTTTGCCAAGAATGGATACTGTTCTCAGTGAAATGCAACAGTCACAGGTTTTTAGCAATTCAATGGTTAGTTTGTTAGTGAATTCCTTTGACATTTATACAGTTGAACTTGAATAATATGAATGTGGGTAATTCAAATTTGTGGTTGATGTTCAATTTTTCCCTCTGTCCAGTGAGTCGTCTATTAAAATAATGTTTTAAAAATCGCGTGCAGATCGAAACTTTCAGTTAATTTGAAGTTTTCCTTTCTCAAAAGATGCCAAATAAAGATACTCATCGTCGCGAGTTTTACCGTAATGGGAGATTTTCCAGGTGAATATCTCAAAGAATAATATCACTTCAAAAAAGATTCTTTTGCCTATTATCTTCAATGCTGTCAATTCCAATTGCTGACATTGTGCATCATTTCCTAATATTATCTATAAAAAAGCTTTTTCAATTTTGTAAAATTTCAATTTTTAGGTTTACTAGTGTAAAAAACAACTTACATACTGACCTCATATGGAAACAATTGCCTAGTCATGGTCATCTAACCAGAAATGTAAACAAATTAATACCTGAATTTTCAAAAACAAATCTCGGAATAACACATTACTTCTATGAGTCTTAGAATTTGGAATTTCCTCCCTAACAGATTACATGCACTTACTTCCATTTCTCTTTTTAAAAAACATGTCCTCAAATACCTATTAGAATTATAACTATTTTATTTACACAAATTGTATTTTCATTTCAATAATATTAAGATTTTATTTTACTTACGTTATTCCATTGTTTCATATGATTATTATAACAATCTGTCTTCCCCCTGGCAGCATGGGCTCAGTCAGACTTGATAGTTCGAAAGGTATTATTACCCTCCGCAGGGATAACACAATTGCCAAATATGGTCAACACAAGAAAGCCTCCGGGGCGAGAATTTTGTGAGTTTTCGTGGGGGAAATTTATTATATTGAGACAGCACACTCCACGTTTTATTATAAGTTTTCAGCTTGTAATTTTTGAGGGGCAGGCTTCCATCCCGGATTCGAACCAGGGCAAATTCTCCGTTTAGCCCGGAGTGCTCTCGGACTTCAGACGAATGAGGACAGGAAACAACGCTCTCTTTCTCCGTATGTAAAGGTGGCATATATTACATCTCCCCTATCTATGGTAATTATTACCTGTCCTCATTCGTCTAGCGGTCCAAGACACTCCGGGCTAAACGGAGGGACCCTGGTTCGAATCCAGGATGGGGAAAGCGTCTCTTTTTCTCCAAAATTACACAAGCTCTAGTTTGAGCTGTAATTAAAACGTGGGTGGCAAAAATTATAGTATAAATGATAGTCTTTATCCATCAAGCTGCTTCAGGTAAATGTCAGCTCCTGCAATTTGCAAAATATATATACAGTGAAAACTGTTCAAGACGGAAACAGTCGTAACAGTGGTAACATACATAAAAAGGTTAAACACTGGTAAAATAGCAATGAAAAAGATCACTCAAGCTTTCGGACGCATCAGCAGCAGTCCTTCATCAGGAGTAATGACGATGTTATGTTTCTGTCTCTTTTTTATACTTGAAATTTCTGGAAAACCCTTCATCAGAGTAGTCCCGCAGAATGGGAAAACCCAATGAGAACCAATGGGAGGCCTCCAATAGAATCATGGAAGAACCCCAATAGGGACCAATGAGAAACCCATATCGCGGGCTACCTAATTTGGAGGTGTCTCATACATTTTATTTGAGATTGAGTTTAATAATCGTATTGAAACTTGATATAAAATTTTTAAAAATCATTTTATTCATGCAATAAGAAGTCTTGTGTAATCCAGTGTAGTTTTTTTTTTCTCCAAAAGTATACAGTTGAACTTCGTGAACACAAATACTCACGGTTAGAAAAAATTTGTTTGTTTTAAAAGTGTTTATCATTATCTGAGAAAGATGGGATCGTAGTACTAAGTTATTCAAATTTAACAGTGGTTTAGGAAACAGTTTGTGTTAAAAGTAAATCACATTAAGCAATATAAAATAATATAATCACATATAAGCAATATAATACAAAGTAATAGGGTATAATACTGTATACCAAATAATGAGGTTCAACTGTATGCAAAATGTGTGTATTTTCTCTTTAGCATTCATTTGATCAGAAGCAGCAAACATTGAATGGAACACCTCAAAATGGACAACTTTCTCCGAACTCGTTTCAGAACATTTACACGCTCATGTTTAGGCAGAATTTGCCTGCTATTGTTCCTTTGGGTGTGAATCTGCCTTCTAAAGGTGATCTTCAACTTCTAAAATTTATGTATGATTTAAGATTATTAAAGTGAAAAATCTGTTCAATGTACTCACTTTACTTTTCAGATCTTAGTGTTCCAAAAGTCAGTAGTGATCAATCTCACGAAGCTCCGTCTCCCTTACAATCAGCAGTTGGAACAACTCCTGAACCTACACCAGCGAACGACCTTTTCAGCAAAAGTTCTGAAGTTGTTTCTAACCAAGAACGTTCTCGGTCATCAAGTTTTGCTGGTAGTGTCACATCCTTTACAACTGAAAAACGACCTTTGTCCGCCGATATCCAGAATAGGCTGCTTAAAAGAACAGCATCATCAGAAATTTTTCAAGAAAATGTCAATTGCCTGTCGCAAGAATCGCAATTTTCCCACGAGTCTGTTTCTTCGAGTTCTTTGTGTGACCGTGATGTCTCCAGTAGTAGTAAAAGTTCGTCACTTGCATCCTCAAATTTCACAAAGGTTACATCTAATACTAAGCTTGTTAATGGTAAAGAAATTTATCATGCGTTTTGAATACTTTTGTTATTTACTTGTTTTCTAACTTTTTGCTCAACCTCTTCTGCACATGTTTCATTAACAGTATTTTTAAAATGTTATGTTTTGTTCTTTAGGAAACTCTTCTGAAATGTCAAACCTTGATAATGCCAATACTACACTAGAGTTGGACGTGAGTTGACTTCTGATAGTTATTCTTGTTTAATTTAATACATTAAAATTGCTCAATCAACAATATATGATTTAGTGCTTTGTGTTTTATGTAATTTATAATTTTCAGAGCTATACAATTTTTTGTGTGCTGTGCTTCCCATTATGTAAAAAGATCATGGAATAATGAGTAATCATAGATGGCAGAAATGCTGTTCACTGTTGGTTTTTTTTTGTTTTTTTTTTTAATATAAAAAGCTGATGCAAAAAGATTTTTGTGTAGCTTTATGCTTCAATTTATATTGGTAATAGGAATGGTTCAGACACAAACTATCAAAAATTAGGAAGGTACCTCAGTGAATTATAGTTCATTTATGAGAAGGATTAGTAATGGCTAATATTTTTTCAGAAGAAGAATATTTTTTTCACTTATTGTTAACACAATATCTATACTTACTGTTTCATTTGTAAACTTATTACAGGGTGTTTACTGGTCTGGAAAACCTGGAAAAGTCAGGGAAATTTGATATACAAAGGCCAAAGTCAGGGAAATTTGAAATTCCTTGTCATAACAAATAGTTACTAAAATACTTTTCCTGTAACTGTACTTTTCGTAGTGCATTGTATACGGAAAATTTTGAAAAACCTATACTTGTGATTAAACTTCCTTCAAAAATTACCTTTTTGCCCAAAAACTAACGTAATAACGAAACAATACAGAGTTTCACCAGGAGATTCCATAACAAACAGTTATTTCGACACTGGCGTAAGGTTTAAATTAGAAACGCAACCTTAAACTTTACGCCAGTGTCGAAATAACTGTTTGTTAAACTAACGTAATTTATATAAAATTATTAAGCCTATATATATCTCAGGAGAGATCGTTTGCCAAATATATATAACTAAAACTTGGGAAAAACTGTTGTTAGCTAAATTATCTAATTTGAAAGGACTTTTAATCATGCCAGTCTTCTTTCCCTGCTATACAATCGTGTACATTTTTTAAATTGAATAAAAGATGAGGTATCAGCTTTGCAGTTATATAGCTAAACTCGTTTGTAATGCTCTCAAAAAGAATTGAATGAAAATGTTGTAAATATTTAATTAATGTAAGCTTTTAGTAAAAGGACTGCAGTTTTCAGTACAATTTTTATATTTATAAATTCACTGTAATTGAGTTATAAATGGCTTTAGGGTTTGTGTTTGGGGATTTTATGGACTCTGAACTTACTTCAGTTATGCAAATTTTAATGCATTGTACATACTGTTTACTAAAATTAGTGACTGAAAATCCGTTAAGATTTGGTCTGGAAAAGTCGGGGAAGTTTGAAATTGAATTTGGACAGACATTACCTATGTCATATTATTATTAATTTATCCTTACTCAAATAATTGCAGCAATATTTTAAAATTTTTGTAATTCACTTTTCTTATCTGGCTTCTAATAATTATTGAATCATTAAAGTGAAGCATGAAATGTCAAATATGCAGGGTAGATAGAGATCATTACACTTAGGATTCAAAATTTAAAAAGTCTATAAAAAAGGATAATTTGAATTATTTTGATTTTTTTTTTTTATTGTAGTTCAGCAATTTTATTGATTAAAAAAAATTTGTGTATCTAAGTTGGCGAAATCACTACACCTGAATTTTTTTTTTTTTCGTTTTTACTGGTCTGAAAAATTCGGGGCAGTTTGAAACAAAATTTAGGTAGACACCCTGTTATTATGCACTCGATTTAAGCCAACTAGTTAAGGACAGATATGTATGAAAGACAGAGAGAGAATGAGTTTCAGCCAATAATAAATAAGGGTTAGGTATGATATGTAAAATTTTTGACTGATTGAATATACAAATACAAAGGGGGAGTTAAAACATATCATCTGCAAAAAGCGGATATCTTTGAAGAAGTCATGTTTTACCCTCTTTGTATTTTATATTCTGACTAATGTCAAAATTTAACTAGTGATGGTGATAGATCCTGGCAAATCTTTGTACATTGTTGTCAAAAATGTCTATGGATAGGCTATCCTGTATTTTTTAAGGAGATTAATTGTCGAGAGGTGTAAATCTGTAAGGTTTAAAGAACGTCTAACTTTTAACAGGGTGCCTACGGATCTGGAAAATATGGAAAAGTCAGGGAAGTTTTTTCTGACAAAAGTCTGGGAAAATTCGAAATACAAAAGCCTAAAACATGGAAATTTGAGATCATTATCGTAATAAATAGTTCATTGTAATAATTTTTCTGAACTATGCTTTTCGTACCACATTGCATACTGAAAATTTTGAAAAACTTACATTTTTGACTAAACTTCTTCCAAAAATTACCCTTTTGCATCAAAACTAATATAATTTATATAAAATTATTAAGCCCGTATATTTCTCAGGAGAAAATGTTTGCCAAATATTAACTAAAACTTGAAAAAAAAGTTTTTAGCTGAATTAAGTAAGGGATTTTGATCATACTAATTTCTTTTCCATACCTTAAATGAAACAGAAAATGAAGCATCAGCTTTGTGATTATATAGTGAAATACCTTTATAACAAACTCAAAAAGGGCCAAACGGAAATGTTGTATTTGTTGTACAGTGTGTTTTTGTATTTGTAAATTCACTGTAATTGAGTTATAAATGGCTTTGGGGTTTGAGTTAGTACATTTCATGGTCTTGAAACTTGTTTTTGTTATACGAATTTTAGTACATTGTGTGTTGTTTACTGTAATTAGCAACTAAAAAACGATTAAGATTTGATCTAGAAAACCTTGAAAAGTCAGAGAAGTTTGAAACAGAATTTGGGTAAATACCCTGTTTTAATTCTTGTTGCAAGATGGAAAAACTGGTCCCAAAAGCTTTACGAACTAGACACCTTGTCCAGACAACAGAGGGACACTCTATTGCTCAAGGGGTTAGTCTTCAATTTGCAGCAGCGAATATTTCTTTGTGTCGTAACAAAATCTATAACTCCCAACATATGGCTACCACACTTCGACAGCGTTTGGAATCCACTCTCAGCAATGATGTTTTGATGACCTTAGATTCTGAAATTATCAGAGACTAGACAGACTAGAACTAAGTTTTGCTTATGCCATGATGAGAAACTGGATAATTTGAGAACTGAATGATTAGGAAATAAGCCAATTTGATGTAAATTGAATCCAAATTGGGTTCTAAATCTTTCCAGTCAACATCTTGAACACTGATGAGATTTCGGTGTTGTTATGTGACCTGAATTCCATACCTGTGCCTTTTGTTTTTCCCCATTCCTAAGGTTATTCCGATCATTGAGCCAGTTCCGGGAAGGGTGGAGGTTGATGCAGCTGCTAAACTACTTGAGAGCAGTTATTTTTGTAGATGGTATATTTTACCTTCTTTTATATTTCGTATATTCCGACTAGGGTCAGAATTCTACTTGTTAGTGTAAGCCCTAATCAATCTTTTTATGTCGTTGTTAAATATGATACGAGTATGTACTAATGCACCAGGATAACCGAATACCTGTCCAGTAATGTCTAGGTCCTCCTTTGATTAGATTACTGCAGCAATACGACGGGGCATGAACTCTGTGAGCTTTGCCGAAGTACTGCATAGTAGTTGTGTACAGCATGCCTCCTTGAATAATGATCTACAATTCCCTAATATTTGCTGATGGCAGCACCCTGTATGTATGTGTGTGTATGCATGTTTACATGCACATTTGTATCAGTGTTGAAATTTTTACAAAGATTTAAAATTTTTCAGATAAAGGCTAAAAGTAAGGCAGCCATGGTTTATAAAATCATAGATATGCTGAAGCAGGAGTTTCCTGATAAAAAACAGTAAGTTGTATATTAAATCTTTTAAATGAACTGTTATCCGGTTTTAATGAAAACTCTCACATCAATCGCCTTTTTAATATCCACAAAGTTCTTTATATCAATTTCAGTTTATAGGGCCTTTTCTCCCCTTTAGAGCTACCTTCCGTCATGCAATGCATTTTTTCTATTGGTCTCCATTTCTCTAAGCATTTGTAGCAATATTCCTTTTTTGGATTGTGTCTTGTATCACTGTCATCCATATTTTTTCATGGTCTACCTCTTCTCCTTCCCTCTGGCACATACTCCAATAACCTTTTTGGCTCTCTTTCATTGTGCATTCTCATTACATGCCCAATCCATCTAGGTGACTTGCCATTGTGTCTAAATTTGTAAACTTTATCGATTTTCGGTGTTTTAATGTGAAATTTGGTTGGATGTCTGCATGTTAAAGATTATAAATTTAATGGACTGCATTTACTTAAAAAGAAAGTCTATGCTCTGCACAAGGAGAGAATTTTCTTATGAATTAACGAATTATTTAAGCTGTTGGTACATACTCACATCTTACTTGTTTGAATTCACTATGAAAGCATTGTATTTCTGAAACTTTCATTCATAACCGGTACCATCAGCCCCAGACTTAGGAGTCCCAGAGCCCTAGGCAGTTGACCAAGTCAAGGTCCCCCACCTTTTTTTTTTTGAATATTAAAAGAAATCTTTTACTTTTCGTTTATTTAACGTACTTCGACTTTCAAGGACTATATACATTAAGTTGCCATTTAATTACAAGTTTTACAATTCATATTGCAACACGATGAACTTTCCTCTCTGTGAAGGAATGAATGGCCTCACTATAGTCTATAGACTGCGTTATTTGTTGTCTTATACGAACTTTGTTGAAGGGGAAAATCAGTCCATTTATAAATTTTTGTTAAGATGGCTGAACAAATTTTAAATTTTTATTAAAATGGTTAATAAAAAAGGGGGGAGTCCCTGGGGGGTGCAAGGGCCCCTTGCGACTATCTTGCCTGCCTAGGCAGAAGTGCGGCACTGGTTACATTACACATTAACTGCTTAGGTGGTGTATGAAAATTACAGACTGTAGACACCAAATTGGTTGTATGCTGACGCAGAGACAGTGTGTTTGTCTACTGCGTAGAAAACCTGGGTGCTCATGTCTACTGCATAGAAAACCTGGGCGCTCATGTCTACTGCATAGAAAACCTGGGCACTCATGTCTAGCTTGTACCAAGCACTTCTTTTTTTACCCAACCGTTTCCCAACGTTCAATTTCTTTAGCAATAGAAGCTGAATCTCTCCAAAAATTGTAGATCCTGATGCAATCTGATCGTAACTATCTGCCCGATTGTAACCCCTTCCCCCGATATAACACAAACAAACAAAACAGTTGTCCGATGTAAGTTGTATAAACCAAGATTGCACAATGTCTCATTGAAAACAAATATGTCATCTTAACGTAATGGCTGAGATATTATATTTATACGCAATTAAGATTTTCCTTTGTATGGTTAATAAATAATGAGCATGTTTTATTACACTGCATAATGAGTTATACTAGCAATTTAAATATAAGATTGATAAATAATTATGAAAATTAATTTTGAAAAAGTTTAATTAAACAATTAATAGTCAATTGGATTTTTTTAAGAAATGTAGAAATATAGTGTATTTAAAGCATTTATTTTTCAGGTCAGAAATTATTTCTTATATAAAGCAGTACAGGACCCAAAAACGAAGCCATGTTTCAAATCTCCCTTTGGCTGCTGTTGTTTCTGAAGTTAAGAAAATTATAATGGATGAAAAATTCGCTAATATGGTAATTATTGCATTGTAATTTTTATCTTATACAGTTAACATTGGATTGTTTGTTCAGGAAAAACTAAATAAACTTCATCTAAGGTACTGCTTATTTTATTGTTCTATATATTGTTTTATTTTCGTAGTATAACCAAATATTTTATCTTTTCTTTATGAGTTCAATATATTCTTTATCTGTGTATGTTTTTTTTAAATTTTTATATAAGAAAGTATTTGAACTTCATTGAAATCTGTATTTGTTTATAATTTTTCCTATAAGGATTGAACGAAAGCTGTTAAGGTAGTATACTCTAAAAGCTTTTTTATTTTTCCCTGAATTTCCCTGACTTTCCAGTTAGAAAAAACTTCCCTGAGTTTTCCAGGTTTTGCAGATAAGTAGATACCATGCATGCATTCATGCAACTCAGGGAAGTTTTTCTAACTGGAAAGTCAGGGAAATTTGAAATTCATTGTTATAATAAATAACTTATTAAAATAATTTTCCTGAACTGTGCTTTTCATACCACATTGCGTACTGAAAAACTTGTACTTTTGACTAAACTTCTTCCAAAAGTTACCATTTTGCACCAAAACTAATATAATTTATATAAAATTATTAAGCCCATATATTTTTCAGAAGAAAATGTTTGCCAAATATATAACTAAAACTTGAAAAACAAAAAGTGTTTTTAGCTAAATTATTTAATCTGTAAGGGGTTTTGATCATACCAATCTCCTTTGCCTTATATACAGTCATACACACTTTAAATGGAATAGAAGATGAAGCATCAGCTTTGCGATTATATAGTTAAACTCTTTTATAATGAACTTGAAAAGGGTGGAATGGAAATGTTGCTGTAAATATTTAATTAGTGCAAGTTTTTAGTGTAAAGAAATACACTTTTTAATACAGCTTTTGAATTTGTAAATTCACTATAATTGAGTTATAAATGGCTTTGGGGTTTGCATTAATCGATTTTATGGCCTTGAAACTTATTGTGATTGCGCAAATTTTAGTGCATTGTGTGTTGTTTACTGTAATTAGCGACAGGAAATCGATTAAGGTCTGGAAAAGTCAGGGAAGTTTGAAATAGAATTTGGGTGGACACTCTCTTTCAACTTCTTGCTACTACCGTGGTTCCCGTACTCCTGGAATCATTAGGAAAATTAAAAAGTCAGGGAAAAATGAGATTTTTTGGTTGAACCTGGAAAAATTGGATAAAATCTTCCACGCTTCTGTTATAAATAGCTGAATGTCATTCGAACGTGAAGCTGTTTTCCCCGAAACCAAAATTCAATTCAGAGTTTTGTTTGCAATTAACCGTGGAATTTTATCAGGAAAAGTCTGAGGGAGGTGCGGGGGACCTAAAAAACGCAGGCAATTTTTTCCTCAAGGTAAGTGGGAACCTTACCTACACTAAACAGTGCTGGCGCAGAACACGTTCCCTTAGTGCGCCGTTCAACTTAGTGCCCGGGTTCGACTCCCAACAGTGTAAAGAATGCTTACTCTGAGATTTCATAAAGATCGCACTGTTCACCATAGTCTGGAGGTTTGATTCCTTAGGCTGTAAGAGGTTCGGATTCCTCTGAAAACTGTAGGTCCAAGAGGTTCGTATTCCTCGGAAAATTGTAGGTCCAGAGGTTTGGATTCCTCGGAAAACAGTTGGTCGCTGCACAGCATGACCACTGTAGACCTTGAGCCGTAAAACCACAAACAAACAAAACTAAACAGTGTTAGTGATTACAAACCTTGTTTCATGATTCTTAATCAATTCAACTTCTATATGGAACGTTCTGCTGTTCATAATAGGAGTCATCAATCAAAACAAAATCCATTAGGTGTACATTTGTAATGCAATAGCGTTTTCAATTCAAAAAGTATGGGCATGGGGGGGGGGGGCTTGAGGGACTTTAAAAAAAAATGTGAGGAAATGTGAGAAAATGATGTGTTCTGATATCCAGTGGGGGACTTGAGTCCCCTTTTCTGATGCCACTGATTTCGAATCAACTCATATATTTCCGAAAAATCGTTACTTATTAACATAAACATATTAAATTTATGTAAACATACCAAATTTTGAATAATAATTTATGACACCCATGTTTATTAGCTCAAACTGGAGCTTTCTATGTGGAAGAAAAAGCCATCACCTTGACATGGAATCGAACTATGGACCCTCTGTTAGATCTGGAGTGCTGTAACCGTTTGGCCTCCATGGCAGGAATGGTGGTCCTTTTCTTTGTATTAAAGGTTTTATAGGATATTATATCCCTTTGCAGGGTTATCTCCATTTCTTCGATATTTAAAGCTCTAGTTAGAGTAATACCATGGGTGTCAAAAATGATTATTTATATCGATTCCCAATGAAAAATTCCAAAGAACATGCCCCAGTGGCTTTATGCGTTAACCAGTTTGGCAATTGTGTTAACCCTCCGGAGGGTAATAATACGCTATAACCAATAGTAAATTTTATCTTATAAACATAGCTTAAAAACTTATATTTGGTCTCAAATATTTTTTTTCCTGTTTTGGTCCCCTTTTTGATCATGGTCCCATTGATGTGTCGCTTTGTCATTTTTACGCCTCTAAATCTAAACTTATACAAGATCATGCAGAAATTTGTTGTATAGTTATTGCACATCGTAATGTTCCATTCTTTATGTGCACTTGATATGCGAAGTGTAAAGTGCACGTAATATTAACATTTCATTCTCTTTTGTTACTCTATGACATTATCCTGTGTAAAATGATAACATAAAATATAATAAACACTTTTGTTTTTTATTTATTTTGTACCGTAATTAATGCTAAGTTGGATTGGTATGAGAATTGAGATTTCATTTACAAATTTATGCAAATTTCTGTTTTCGTTAAAAAAATTGTAATGTATATATATGTATATTTTTTTTTCTATAGCCGACACATTCTGAAAAAGATTATGCTGGTATACACAGTAATAAACGTTCAACGTCTTACTGTAAAACATCTCTACCTATCTGTTCTGAACAGAGTGCTATACCATTTACTTCTTCTTGGGCAAAGGTACCAAACCCGAATGATAAACCGAAATGGAGTGATGAGTCTTATGAAAAGAATTGCCCTATATGCTTTGAAGAATTTACTGTGTTGACAGTATACAGAACTGATTGTGGCCACAAATTCCATTTAAAGGTACGGTTTTAGTATTAGTATTTTATTTTTTCAGCTTTAGTCTGCACATCCCTGATCTCAAGGTGAAAGTTACAACATCATATATAATTCATTCATGATCTTTGCCAGCATTACTGCCAAATTTAATATTAGAACATTCCTCCTCCCCATCTAGTATTAGTAGCAATGCAGTAATTATGATCAGCCTATGGACAACGACATGTTTTATTGGAAACAAAGGTTTGGTAAGAAGAGGTCCTCCAGTTTTTAAAAAGGACTTTTCTTGCTTGTACAAATAAACTCGTAAATCTAAATAAGGAATTTGCAAGAATTATATATAAGTAGTGTTACGTCAAGAGATAACAGGAGTGATGTAGTTGCCAAAATGAGTCTATGTACATTGTCGAGAAGACGATTGATGACTCTGTCCACTCACGTAACAAATGTGTTTTTATGGTCGATGTTCTTAAATTTTAATTCCATAGTACAATTGGTTTTGTTTACCATGTAGGAAGTTGAGGTTCGAATCCAGCTGTAAGTCAACATTTCGTGTTTTTATAATGATCTCTAGTCCAAGGTATTATTCCATAGGGAACAGAAAAATTTGTATTCTTATTAAAATTTTAGGTCCTGGTTTAGTATGATGCAGAGTGACCATTGCTATCCTTGCATTATAAGAATACAACCAACCTGATTCAGCATGGATTTGGCTGTCCTTTAGACATTAATTGAACATAAATTTTAATTTAACCTTTTAATATGATCAATGGTTTTTTTTTTGCTAGAAATGCTATTGGTGAGAGAATTTTTTTTTTTTACAAAGATTTTGAGGTAATATTAGATATCAGAATATTTTAATTTTGCGTAGAATTACAATAGTCTTATAAAGTTCAACTTTTAATTTCTTTTTGATTCTGAAATTATGACAACTTTTTTCTACATTATGAGAAATTAAATCCTTCATTTTCAAGCAAATGGAAAGAAATGTTGCATGCTGTTACTATAGATACAGTTGAGTTCTTGTTTTTCATATCTGCAAATCTTTAGATTTGCTATCTGTACATTTACTCCCTGAAAGTAATTTTAAAAATTTAAATTTCAAATGTAAGAAAAACATTTTTGAATTAATAAAAAGTCAAATGTTAATTGTTCGTGCAGTCACAGATGTTCAGATGATGATGACGCATATATATATATATAAATATTACATGCAAATGTTTAGATCCTAATAATAATAGTAATTTCACCGTGCCCCCCAAAGTGAAATCCAAGTGTAAGCAAACAAATAAAAGTGCAACCTGTATTTGCCTGTCATAAAATTTGAAGTATTGCTTAATACAAACATATTTATTCTTTTCAAAAGGAGGCAAATTCCCCTTCTATCCCTCGTTTCTTTTAGTGTCTATGTTTATATTACAATTGCAGTTCACATATTGCTTTATTTCATGGTATTTAAATACCCTTTGTGTAACTTTATCATTCCTTTGTGGATTATGCTATTTTAGATTAATATAAAAGTTTTTGTTTTAAACATTTGAACTCTGTTTTCTATTTCCATCACCATTTAATATAACTTACTATTGGGCAATTCCAGCATTACGGATGTAACGTATTGCACACTTTAAATCTCTATATCTAGACTCAGGATAATTTAAAGCAGCAAGTTTTTTTTTTTAAGAAATAGTCTGTGGTGGTATTTATGTTATCCCCATTTTATGTAAAGTTTCATCTATTACGGAAACTGATAATAAAAGAAAAACCTTTTACGGACATAACTCAGAAAACAGTGTAAATTCCACATTGTCATACTAATTCATATAATTCTGTGAATTATGCATGATTTTTTTTAAATTTACTTTTCTGTGGCTGTTCAGAAGAGTTTGAGCTTTTAGGAATAGTAAAGCTTTAGTAGATGTGACTTGTAGTAATTAACATAACGCCAAATTAATTTGTTACGGACATAACAATTTGGTGTTTCGGAAGTAACGGGCAATGCTGTCAAATACTGGGTGTATCAGCTTAAGTTGATACTGTAAAATATCTAAGAAAAATAAGCGTTTTACAAAAAAATGTTTGAAACAAAAGGTGCTTGTCTTAAAGGGGAAAGTGTTTTTAATCATCTGTATTTTACTTGTGGGTCGTTTTCAAGGTCATATGAAGATCAAACTCGCTTTTTCAAAGTGAAACCTGTATTTCTTATTAGTATTAAGAGTGAAAAAATAAACGACTTTGTTTCAAACTTTTTTTTTTTTGTAAAATGCTTATTTTTTTAGATATTTTACAGTATCAACTTAAGCTGGTTTATCTCGTATACTGAGAGAGAGAGAGAAATGCTTAGAGAGTTAAAAACTGACATTAAAAATACATTTAAAAATCTAAAATACTAAGAGATAATAGCTGCTTCAGGGTGTAATTTGAAAATTATTTACCCAGCTTTTTGGTATATGTAGAGGAAAATTTTCAAGGGGAAGGTGACTTTTACAAATCTAATTCAGAAAAACTGATTTATTTCTTGTAGATCTGTGGTAGATTTAACTAGTACTTTTCTTATTTGAAGCTTATCAATTACAGCAATGCTTTCTTCTGTAGGACAAACAAATTTAAGACCAGATTTCTTCAAGAACATAACAGTTGGGGGTACTATGGCTCGGTTGCTCAATAATCTGTCACACAAACCGAAGTGTACTTTTATGTTCTGAAGTAAATTCCACCAATAACCGTTTTCCAAATCGAATGCCTTCATTTTGATCATCTGTGCTTGTTCCCATGTAGCTACGTTTAATTACTGGTAACAAATCATCAATCAGTTTGAAATAAAAAATATCTCCTTTATCTGATGTAGTAGCAAACCTCACTAAATTTGTTGCATACGAGCACAATGTATCCGATGTGTTTTTGGCAAATTCCCAATACTCTCCCAACACTTCTCTAATTTTTCAGTTTCGCTTTTGATTTCTGCTTCAGGTATATATAGATAACACTAATCTTTTATTTTATTGATGCAGCACACTGCGAAAGAGACAAAGCATTACCATAGGCCTAGGCAGGAAGTTCATAAGGGATGGGTTATAGGCCTAATGGGAGGGTTACTTATATATTCCTATATTAAATATACAAAATTTCATTGCAATGGGGGGTTACAACCCCCAAAACCGCCCCCTGGCTACGCCTATATTAGCATTACTGACAAACGCTTTTCTAGACTTCACTTTTTGCAATACACGATTCTTTGTCATTCCATCTACTGCCCTTTTGCCATGAGATATGGCAAAAAAGTGCCAATTAAGATGCAAGTTGTAATCTTGAATTTCATATGTTATATTACATAATGTAAATCATTGCTTGAAGTGCTGTCAGAGACGATTTCGACACATTTAAGTTAAGGAACCTTTTTTTTTTCAAGTCCTAAAACATTTTGCAGTTAAAAATGTGAAATGAAGTTTTATTGTACTCCATATAATATGAAAATAAAGCATATGAATATGTTAGCATGAATGTGTATGAAATTTCTATTTATATAGAAATTTGTTAATTTGTCTAGTAGACGTTTTGCATCCTATCTTTCTGCGTAACAGTGAAGTTCTCGTTAAAGTCAACTTGAAGTACGCATTTTCTCTGACACTTCATTTTTACAATCTTAAATATAAAGGCTTTGTCTATGCTTTATGAAACAATGCTCTAAAAATGTAGAACCTTTTCTTCTAGCTTAATTAAGACACCATGAAGAATTTCCTTTCTTCATGGTCTTCACCATTATTCCTTCTGAATTCACACCTCAAACATATCAGGATATTAATTCAGATCTATTTTGAATGCTACTTTTTGAGTTTTCCTACCGACACATTTGCCTAACATACATTCTTCATTTTATTTTTTGCATACCAAGTTCTCTGCTAATTCCCTAGATCTACTGGGAAAGATAGGTAACAGTTTGTTTATACTACAAACAAGGAGCTCAAAATTGGCATGGTATATACATACACAGAGATGAGGAGGTGTTTCACGTGAATGAGGAAATTGTAGTCTAAGCAAAACAAAATATGAAAATCCACTCTCAATGTTTTGATTTTCACTTTTGAGAAGTTGAAATATTTCAATCGAAACCATAAATGTCTTTTTTGTCTATTTAGAAGCACAGATATATGTATTTGAATATGTTTAATATACAAAAATATTTTTATCAAATTATGGTTTCTCTTAGCATTACATAGTAGTTATGATTATTTGTACATTTGTTTGCTTAAATTAAGTTCTATAGGTATGTGTTACAGATGTAACATTAATCAAGATGTTATGTCCGTACCGTAAAATGCTACGTCTGTAACATCATTTTTTTTTTTAAATGAAGAATTCTTGAAGAATTTAATTTATGGCAAATTATTTATTTACAGAAAAACTAAGAACACCAGAAAATATTTTAATGTTCATTGATTTTTGTCAGAGATTGTGGTAACTTTTGCTTAATTTTTGTTACAGACATAACATAAAAATTCCAGTAATATAAATTATGAAATTTCTTTTTGTCAAAAAATATAATTTTTCCACAGAACTGTAAGATTATATGAGCTATACAAAATTTAGTATCAGTTGATTTCTGTTGTTTGTTTTTCTATTAAAAATGGGCAGGAGAAAAATTAGTTTTGTAAGAAAATTTTTTTAAATATTTTATATAGTCATACTTCTGAGTGAATTTTTTTTTTCACTTGAGATATATTAAAAAATGGATAGCATATATAGAAAATAGAGATTTCAAGCTTTAAAATGATATATGATACAGCTATATTGATATTGTTTGAAATAATAAAAGGTTCATTTAACAACGTTTTTTGGTACAATATAACTAAAAAATTATAAAATTGACGATTGTTTCGGACGATCAATGGTCCTTCTTCTAGGATAGTGGCCCTGCGGTGGCGCAGTGTGGTAACGCGTTCTCCTATTGCGCGGCTAATCCGGGTTCGACTCCCAGCAGTGCAAAAAGAACGCTTACTCAGAGATCTCATAAAGATCGCACTGCTCACTGTAGTCCGGGGTTTGGTTCCCTAGGCCTTAAGAGGTTCGGATTCCTCGGAAAACAGTAGGTCCCGGCGCAGCATGACCACTGTAGTCTTTGAGCCGTAAAACCAAAAAACAAACAAACGATCTTCTAGGATAGTAAAATGTCGAATAACAGCAAGGGCGTGTTGCCGATTTCAGGCTGGTTAAGTTGCCACAAAAATTAACAAATATAGAAACGATTAATCGTAAAGTGTTAATTTTTGTAGCAACTAAATCAGCCTGAAATTGGCAACACGCACTTGGTGTTATTGGACATTTTACAGTCCTAGAAGAAGGAGGACCACTATTGATCGTCCAAAACGATCGTCGATTTTATAATGTTTTAATTGTATTGGGCTAAAACCTTTTACTATCTGTGCACAATGAATGTCATTTCTTCGTCTATATTGTTTGAAATTTTGACCTCTTGGTTTCACTTTTGGTGGAATTGCTCTATTATAGTATATGATTAGGTCTGTAAACAAATGAGTTGATCAGGATCATAACATGCAAAAATGTTCGAAAATCGAGTTGGCAGTGCATGTGTGGTGGTTCTATTTTTTTTATTGCTATTATTTTTTAAATTCGAATATATATATAGATTTAATTTTGGTCTAAACTCTTTAGATTTCTCATTAAAATATAAGATTAGATAGAAGGATTTTAGTGTAAAGTAATGGGGGTTTGGCTTTTCTGTAGATTACAAAAGTTTGATTATTGGAACATGTGGTATTTTGTCGTTCTCAAATTGTGATTTTTTTTTAATGTTTGTTCTGTTTTAGAACCGTTCATTGAATTTAATTCTTTCTTTCAGTGCATTAAGTCATGGCTTGGCAAGCAAAGCAACTGCCCTCTTTGCCGTGTTCATCTTCTGCTATCGGAAGAGTTCCCAACACTTGCTTGATTTTTTTTTCCATCACCAAACTTTTAATTTGTTCTCGTTGATTGTAATAATTATATTTTACTACTAATTAGATGGGTATTTTAAGTTTTGTTTAGACATCGTTACAAATTTTATAATACGCACATATTTTTTTATATATATATATATGATGCCAAGATTAGAAACAGCCAAACTTCCATGCTGTTTTATGTGTGTAAATTTTCCATTCTGTTTTATGTATGTAAATTTTCTATGCTGTTTTATATGTGTAAATTTTCCAATTGTAATTTTTGTGTAAATAAATTGTTTTCACCATTTGTTTCTTTTCTTTTTAATGCAGAAGTGGGAGGAAACGTGACTGATCATAGGCTGTAATTTTACAGTTTGTGTTTGAAAATGTTATATTTTTGATAATTGGAATCCATTCTATATGAGATATCAGTTGTAACCTATTATTTGAGGTGTCACAGTCCATATATTCCAGAGCCATGTACAAGATTTAAAAAATGGGGAGGGGGTTTGATGAAAACAAAACTTTCTCTTATAGGGATTTTATTTTATAGTTAATAGTAATGTTCAAATGCCGAATTAATCTCCATAAAAGCCCCTCCGTGTACACAGCCTTGTACATTCTATCCTTCCTTGCAGTTTAAATGAGTTTGCCTTACTTCTCAAAGCTTTCGAACTCTGTCAAAAGTGTATCGAAACAAGCAGTAGTAATATTAGATGATAAATTGCTTGCAAAGAAAACAATGATATCATGGTGCCCATTGGGAACCGAACCCACAACCTTGTGGTATCCGGCCAAGTGCCCTTCCAACTCAGCTACAGCCGACTTACCATCCTCTCCTCTGCGAGCGCATATAAAGCTTCACTATAGACAAGTTGTTTTTAAGCAGTAGTAAGAGTGAAACAATCACACCGTTTTTTATGAACTGGTTTCAAACTTTTTGCTTTATGCTGAAGGCTCCCAGAATTTATTGAAAATTTGACCACTCACTACTGGAAGCAAAGGACTTATTATTTAAGTATATATATTTATAGTACACGAAAAGTGTCATTAAAAGTCCTGAAATCGTCTATAAATATTTATATTAAAAAATGAAAGAAAATATGTTTATATAATCATCCAGAAAATTTTTAAAATGTTTAGAAATTAGACGAAATACAATATCCATTATATTGTTTTAATTTTACGTACATTTAATGGGTTTTTCAAATAACGTAAAAGCATATTTGGTTTAGAATGTTCATTTTGTTACAAATAAATTAATAGTTAAAGTTATTTAATAAAATACATAAATAGTTATTAATTAATAGTTAAATAGTGAATCAGTGGCGGATTTGGGAAATTGTTGCCCCTAACACAAGGTATATACAATGGTGTAGCAAGGTCAGATGGCACCTGGTGCAAAAAATTCCTTGCAAACCCCCTCCGCCCCTCACCACATCGAAATTATTAAAAGAAGAAAATATAAGATACAGTTACAGAGATAGTATTTTCTAATTTATTTACTTAATAGTATTAGCATAAGCACTTAAAATCTATTTTACCTGACTTCGTTTAAATTTTGAAATCACATCAAGATCAGTTATTTTCGCTACCTCGTTTGCAACTGACAACTAAGCAATAGAGCCAAACTTGACTCACTGTGGACATAAGGTAACTCTTGATTAATTTTAGTTTTGAAAAACTTCTCACATGAATCTACTGAAGCATATAACGTTAACAAGAATTTTGAGGCTGTAGTCTGATTTGGTAAAGAATCAGAAAGTTCATATTCAACAACAAACTCTAAAACGTTAAAGAAGACCATTCCATAGAATCTTTTTTTGAAATTTTGTCAGTTTGTAGATGTCCTCTTAGTCGTGGAATCTAAGGATGCCATCTTCGGAAAGTTCATCATAGTTTACGATTAAGTTTTGTATTAACTGTGAAAGTTCAGCGCCGTTCAGAAAGGTCGCGCCCCTGCTTGACTACTGGCCTGTATGTATATATATCATCATCAACCATTTTTAATCCACAGCAGGATGGAGGTCTCTCTGTTATCACACATACACGTAGTGCGGTGAAAGAAATACAGAGGAAGCAGCCTTACTCTCACCACGTTGGCCAGACGGGTTGTCAAGCTGGATCTACAGTTTAACGAAGAATCCGAACTTCGGTCACCACAGCCAAAATTTTGCACTAAGGTGGGACTCTGTGTCACCCCCTTACGGAGTGACCCCGACCGATGCTGCTTCGCAGCGGCGCTCTGTCGAGTGCCAGTATTCTTGGCGGAGAACGACTGTGGGTAATCAATATATATATATATATGTGTGTGTGTGTATATACAATCTTCCTAGTTAAGTCCAAATCCGGCAAATAACTTTTAAACCAAGACAGATCTTGCAACGGAAGTTAGGTACTAGTATAGTAAAATAACTATGCTTTATCCGATGAGATGACCAATGATGATCGCCATTGGAAGTTAAAAAAGTTGTTTCGAAAAATAATGAAGATGAGGAAATATTTTCAATTAGAAAATTGTAGGGAATCCTTCAATTTGTAAAAAAATGTATACGACTCACATGTAATATGTACACGTACTGCCACAAAGTGAGGTGTTCCGGATGTTTCAATGCATAGCTTTCAGTTAATGCTTTCTAGAGCTTTAGAGGTTGGGTTGAAGTTCTTAAAGGAAAGAAACCATGGTCTCTCTCCTATAAGAAATTCAGCTCGACTTTTAAAACACCAGAAAACATTAACTGAAAGTGACGCACTGAAATTTCTGGAACACCCCACTTTGTGGCAGTACGTGTACATACTGCATCTGAGTTTTATATCGTTTCTTACTAAATGGGGAATGCTCTACAACTTCCTAATTGAAAATATTTCGCTATCTTTATTATTTTTCGAGAAAAAAAAATTTAACTTCATCGATTCGCCACCAGGGGCGCTGCTGTTCATCTCATCTGATAGTGCATAGTCATTTTACTATACCAATCCCTAATTTCCGTTGCAAGTTCTATCTTGGTTCAAAGGGTAATTACCGCGTTCGGACTTTCTTAGGAACCCTGTATACCCAAAAGTCACAGTACACTTTCGATTTTAGACATTTTTTCGAATTTCTCGAGAAATACAAGGCGAATTATTCAACTTTAGTTATGTAAAGAACATGCTTGGACTCGCACTTTTCAGTAAAGATTCAGTCAAGACTGCATTTAGGAGACCGACAACAAATCGAAGAAAAAAAAATCGTAATCATCCTCTATCACAAAAAAGTGGAAAATAATTCGTCACTTTCGAAAAGACTTTTGCTTTCTATATACAATATTTCTGGGCATTTTCGTAAATATAAAATCCACGAGTATATTCATGAAGATATGAATGTTCCTTTGAAAAATTCAATTTTTTTGGCATGTTTTTTGCTTATGGGATGCAGAGTTTTCAACCAAATTTTATGAAACTTACATATAGAACTAGAGCCATGTTTTGCCCTATCGGCAAATATTGGAACAAACTTTTTTCCCGAAATCCTTCTACTCGTATCTTAAATAGTGTGTTTACAAATTTTGGTGTCATACCGCTTATTATTAATTCAGATGATAGAGAGCTCTACATAGGAAAACT
>QLNU02015270.1:55423368-55458593 GCA_006491805.2 Dysdera silvatica | reverse complement strand
GGGGGGCTCAAGCCCCCTCTTCTCCTCACATAGGCGCCCATGCTGCATGCTGCTAAGTAAGTTGAAAGTCTTTACTGAGCTAACAAAAACATTTATTGATTTTCTTGTCATTATCAACAATTGCAATAATAGATAGCAAAAGTTCAGTTCACAAATCTAAATAATGGCAACATTTGAAATTATCACCATAGAATAACTTGTTGATATTAGAGATTCTGAAGAATATACTCTGAAGGAACGATATACAGGGTGATTCAAAAGTCGGTCCACCCCAACCCCCTGTTAATTTTTTGGTGAGTTAAGGGGGGGGGGGGACTGACTTTTGAATCACCCTGTATATTCCAGCCCCATAATGACATCCTCGTTCCTTACCAACGAGCAGGTTTCTACTGCTTAGACAAGCTTGATTTGGGGTTACGGATTTTTGTTAGTGATGGATTAATTGCATATAGCCTACTTACATTTAGTTATCAACTATAATTATACATTTCAGAAACACTTAACATTCTGTCCACTGCTTTCTCAACAAGAAAGCAAATAATTTGTTCTTTTTATGGGAGCGAAATCCGTGATTATAAATACCAAAAGGACCCGAACATATGTCAAGCTGTTGCTGCAGTAAGATCTTAAAACCCTGCAGACATAAAAAGGGAAGGAGGATGCAGGGCGATTCTAAACGTGTTTCAACCAGAAAAGAATGTAAAGCATCGTGATTAGCAAGATGAAGATCGAAATCAAAAGGTCAGAACATGATCGCATAAGTAGAAAAAAAAAAAAGCACAACTTTTTGGAAGCTAAAATTTTATGTTTTATATTTCAGACCACGCGCTGACCTTTGCCACTTTCACGTGCTTTCCAATTTTCTTCTAATTTTCTCTTTTTTAGTTTTCTCCTTTTTAGCATTCCATTTGGCAATAACAACTATCGCATTTTTAGCTTGTTTTCGAGTACTTGTGTTGCCAATAAAATTATATAGAAATCAAAATTAAACGAATAGAATTTCTTAAAGTTTTTAAATTCTAATTAAAAAAGGCTTAAATAAGACGCTCCAGGAAATGAAATCCTTAAAATTCGTTTAATTAGCGTGTTTGGCGCAGTATAGCCCAGATGCTCTTGCGCCATAAAAATCCAAACAAACACAAAGTTCGTTGAATGTCTTTGGTTTGACCGTGTAATTGTATGTTCCACTACCGTTTTATTCAATCAATTAGAGTTGCTCATTAATTAAATAGAAATAACCTCATAATAATATTATAATAACCTTATAATAATAATATAAATAACCTTATAAATAATTAAATAAAATTAAGTGAATTATGAGGTTTAGCGGTCCCAGTAATAAAATTAATATATGGCTTCGCAATATACAGATTTGGATTTGATTTTTAATAAACTTGAACCTTTACAACGTATTATGGATATGGTGTCGCACTTCGCCGCTGAGCAATGTTTGGATACAGAAGACATAAATCAATCATTTTCGTGCTATTTCTCTACTCAGGGTCAGCGATATCGTATACATTTCTCACATTTTTTTTTTGTGTTAAGCTTCATAATGTATCAGACTCGGGTTTCTCCATATGCATGAATACTTCCATTTTCATTGTTGTTTCAACCTTCTTCTCCTGCCCGATGGTTCTATTCTTCCTATTCTTTGCAGATGATTTTCTTCTTCTCTCAAGGCGCATATTATTGATCAATTTTTTTTTTTACACTGTTTATTCTACCATGCCCTTTTTTTAATTTCTTCTCGCACATTTTTTTTTTAGAGTCATTAGCGGCACGCGTATTCATGCAGATGAGAACTACTAAAAGAATACTGATGTTACATAGAGTTATGTTAAGACAGGGATGCACATATAAGGGAAAATTATGGAAATCAATTTCTGACACTCCACGCTTTTTAGATGCAAATTAGAATCTTTCTGGCACATAGATGTAAGGAGAAAAGAATCAACCACACACACTTTTGGATGTGAACTCACGAACCTTGGGATTTCGTCTTATTGATATGATTGTTAAGTCACTGAACACATCCTTGTATAGTATAAGCGTACGCAGAAATTTCTTAAGTGGGGGTTACAGGCTTGTAATGGAGGTTATAAAGCCACAGCTCCATATATTCATACGTATATATAATAAAATTGCATTGCAATGAGGATTTACGACTCCCATAACCCCCCTCGCCCTCATACGCCAGTGGTGTATTATCTCCATTTTTGTTCTTCAAACTTCCTAAGACAATAAACAGGGAGGATGGGGAAAGAAAGCCCCGCAAAGGAGTGAAAAAATAACAACGTAGAAATTGCAAACAACCCAAGGTAGAAATGAGAAGTACATGCTCGGAATTTCTAGAAGATAAAAGTACAACTATATTTGGGTTAGAGAGCAAACAAGGTTTTGCGTGTGTGTGTGTATATTTCGAGGTGCGAAATGCTAGAGAGTCTGCTACACCCCTTACACCAAACTCATATACCCGCCAAATATTCAATTTACAAGAAAAAAAATATTACTCAAGTTATTTTTCTATAATTTTTTTGCATATGTAAATTGTAATAATCTTTTATATGTAGCAATTTTTCAAAGAAATATAGGGAAAAGGATACCAAAAGGGAGAAAGGTACCATACGAAGTAAAATCCTAAATTATCAACTCTCTGTGAATCAGTTCAATGTCCAAGAAGAAATGCTTGAATTTTGTTTTTCTCCTAACAAAAAAAGTGAACTTTTTTTTTGTAAATATGGATGAATTATTTCATTTCTGTTGAATATTTTATTTCGTTTCTTTTCTGGTAAGTACATTTTTAAAGAAAAATCGAAATCTTGAAGGCGAATTTTCACGCACCCACCAAACGAAGTTTGACACCGCCCCCCCCACCCCCTCGAGCAAATATTCTGGCAGATACCCTGGCTAACGTTTCTCCGAAACCTACTATTTTCAAAGGAATCGGAATTTCTTTTGCATAGGGAACCGAACCCAAGACCACAATTGGAGGAAAAAAACCACACGGGTTTTACGATGCCACTGAGTCGAACCCGATTTAATGGCACGAAAGACGAATTTTTGCTACCATATGGCACAGAGATCGAGGTATTATTATTAAAGTGGAAAGGCCCAAATGACAATGGTCTGAGCACATGCCGAGAAGAAATGACCAACGATGGGCAACTGAAATTCTCAACTTGCCTCCAAAAGGGCAGTGAAGAAAACCTAGGAAACTTTTAATTTCTCAGAACCTTCCATAATTTGCCAACCAGGATTTCCACTTAAATTGGATTTTTTGGAAGCTTTCCACATTTAAATTCGTTTCTAATGTTGTCAATGATCAAAACTCTACTCCATATTTCAGTCGCGCGTGGGCGATTCTGCTACAAGAAACCACCTCCATCCCAGTTTCCAATATCCATCGGCGAGATTTTTTTTCTGTAAAACGTTTCCGAAGAATGGCAACACACTACCGTGTTTATCTTTACACCCGAAGAAGACCAGCACGTGCCCGTGTGGAAATGTAATAAAAATTTTATAATTAAATCATTCTACATTAAAAAACGCTGTCTCTTCTAAAAAAATTTTAACCTATAGGAAACATTCTCTGGCAAAAGGGTTGGAGACATAAGAAAACAGGTTGAGGTGACAACGAATTGCTCAGAATGAAACGTGTATGGAAGAGACCTTGATCCAGTAGTGAATGGATAGTGGTTAAATATGGCGATGCAAAACAAAAATCGGATTGAAAAGACATTCAAACAAATCGGAAGTTTATAATAGCCTTATTCTATCAAAAGTTCCACGCGATTTAAACTTACAAGATTCCAAGTTAATACCGATAATAACCAAGTTAATAATACGTTATCCAAGTTAAGAACGCTTTACAAAACAACTTGTTTTGTTGCTTGTCCATACTATTAATTAGTCCTCCATTATTTGGTTCGCAATGTCGGTTGAAGCACTCAAAGATTGCGAAGATGGAAGACAGGGTTCCGCAAGGATGACTCTTCGCGGTAAAACGGTGCTATTTAACTTGTTTTGGATCAGTAAACATGGATGTGTGTTATTAAAGGAATCCGCCACAAAAAAAGTTGGTTAATGCCGCTAGGTGGCAGGCAATCATTCCTCCGACATCCGTCAAAGGAGAAAGCAAACTAATGACTGGGGCCGGAAATGCCAAAGACAAGCACACAACAATATACAATACGAAAATATCTACAATTCAAACACAGACACAATCATCATCTTTTCTTTTCGCTATCAGTCACAATGGTAGTGGGGGAAAAGTGGAATCTGAAAAATGGTGGTCCTTTCAAATGAACCATTGTTTCAGCTTCCTTCGTAAGCATCAGTGACTGCCACTTCATTTAGTTTCTACTGACTCACTCAACAACAGTTCTAGTGGCGAATCAATGATGCCTCGAGTCTCATGTCACGTTTCTCCACTCACAATTCTTTTTTAAACTATTTTTCATTGGCTTGAGAGGGTAAGAAAGGGACCGTGCTCCAGGTTGGATACGAACCAGCGGTCTTTGAATGAACACTCGGTCCATCCATTTATTTACAGTGGTACCTCGGTACTCGTCGTTAATTGATTCCAGAATACATGACGAGTGGCGAAAACGACGATTACCGAAAGAATTTTTCTTATAAGGAGCAATGTTAATTCAAATAATCCGTTTCTGAATAACATAAATTTCCTATTTTACTTCATGGTTTATAATGGGGCTGTTGTTTTATATAAAACTTTAAAACTAGACAGACAAATAAAAAGAATAACAATTACGTGCGTACTAGATCAAATTTGAGTGGTTATTACCTTTACTTGGAAGGGGAATCTCCTTTCAATAAAACATCAGGCACTTGCACAGGGGATTCTTCTGTTTTCGGTCTCTTAACGTCACTGAACCCTGCTGGAGACTCAGGGAGTTTCACTAAAAACCTTTCAAGAGAAACTTGCTTCTGCCTACGTTTCAATATGTTTTGGAAGTAAGACATTGCTTTATCATTAAATTAGTCCACAAGTCGGCTTGTTAGAGCTTTCTCAGGGCAATACTTTTCAACAAAATTTTGTAATTCAACCCACTTAGAATACATTTCTTTCAGCAGTACAGTAGGGACTTCCTCTCTTCTCTCCTCTTTACCTGAAGGAACTTCCTCAGCCACTTCTGCTGATGCTGCTCACTCTGAAGTTCCTGCAGATCTTCAGTGCTGAGCTCTTCTCTGTGCTCCTCGGATGTGGGGCGTGACGTTATTGGTTTTGCAACGAGTGACGAGCAAGCGTCGAGTGCTGAAGCATTTTTTCTCGTTAAATTGCGTCGAATACCGAATTCGACGAGTTCCGAAGCCGACGAGTGCCGAGGTACCACTGTTCTTATTTGTACTACTTGAATAGTTGCATTCAGATATCGAACAAACGTGTTTCTTGCACTTTACTTTTTGTTTCCATTGTTTTTAGAATAAAAAAAATTTTTTTAATCGAAGTAAAAATAAATCGACGTCAAAAATGTTATTTTATTCTTCACGTTTGTCAAATTTAGCGAAAAAATTGGTGAAATTTGGAGAGAAATCAGGCATAAAAATGTAACCGAAAAATCTTAAGAAAAAGAGTAACGAATTTTATCCATTCAAGCTCAGCTTGTATTTTAAAAACACTTAATGAGTCTGAATCGATACTTAAATTAAATAAAATTTAAGTCGGTTTAAAAGACACAACGGGTCGGATTTGGTTAGCAAGCCGCCTGGGTCAATGGCAGTCAATTGTTGCTCATACGGGGGCCAATATGCGATGTAAAAAATCTAAAAAGTTATTTTGAATACAATTTGAACCTTGCACCATTAAATCTGCTCAGAAGAGCTGACTATTGGATTTGACTTCATTTAGAATGAAAAATCATTGTTTGGCGAAAACTGGTAAATGAGGAAGAGTGTAAAAGTCAAGAAGACCCTTCAAGCCGTTTTTATATCGGCTTTTTTCTCGGGTCTTCCGCCAAGTCACAATTTATAGCGTTGATCCATTATACTGTATTTTATTGTGCATAATTGTGCGACTTGGCGAAATAAATATTGATTAATTGATTGAATTTTTAGTAAAATATTGATGGTATTAAAATTTAATACAAGTTAATGAGAACAATGTGGGTATTCATGAGAAGAAATAAGTTCACAAAAATCAAAGTTTAATGATATACAATCTAACTTTGATTTAACGATATCCTCGATTCAGTAATCGTTTTTATTACATTGAATTCAGTGTTTCAATTACCTTGAATTCAGTGTTTCAATTACACTGAATTCAGTGTTTCAATTACACTGAATTCAGTGTTTCAATTACATTGAATTCAGTGTTTCAATTACACTGAATTCAGTGTTTCAATTACACTGAATTCAGTGTTATATTTTCCTCGATTTAACGAAAACTTTTCGTCATTAGCCTATAGCTGCGAGTGGAATTTCAGTTAAAAAATTAACTGTCGCACTGTGGGCTAGGTAGCCAATTTAGCGAGACAAAATTAATCGTTCCCTAAATATTGAGCTTTTGACTACGAATTATTTTTAAACTTAGGAAGTATAAAATTAAAACACATTTTTTTTTTTAATGTACTACATATAATTTGTAAGACACAGTTGTTGCGACATCTTGAAGACGGTCATTTTGTATAGCCCCTACGTGTGACTTCCCTTGGTACGGCTGTGTATATAGAAGTAGTATCATGTGGAGTCAAAAAATCCGGTTTTTAGTGATTATTGATACTTAAATCGCCAGCAGATTACTTTTCCTGCAGGCATAGCTGTACACAGGGGAAGTGGCATGTAGCTTAAAATGATTTTACGACAAATTAATTGTCATTACGTGTTGCTGACGTAACATATGAGTTTTTTAAATTTTTGCAAGGAAAGCGAAATGCATGAAGTGACGTCATTTATTTGTCATCGGATTCAATATGTACAAATACTTCAGGATTCATTAGCACATTTACAACTTCTTGGGAGAGTTTGAACTTATATTTGTGATACCTATCTCTTAAAGAAAATGACGATATACATGGATCTGAAGAGAGCATGAAGTGGTTGAACAGACATTTGCTGTATCTCAGCACAGGACCGGCGCAAGCGAATTTGCCGCTCGAGGCGAACTACGTGTGCGCTCCCTCCCTTTCCCCCGTAAAAGAATCGACACCCCAGTATACCTTGCAATAATTGAAAAGTGAAAAAATGCATCTCACTGTAGTTCTATTTAAAACGAAGTACGATAATCATAACTACTCATAACGAGAGCCGTTGTGACAGTAAATATGATACTGGGCGAAACCATATTTTGGCGCCCCCTTTCTAATTTTTTAATAAGTAAACAATCTGTTTTACTTTATGTACAATCGGTTTACTGATTAGGGCGCCCCGGTTTGTCATCCGTACCTTCCGCCGGCCCTGTTCATAACACCCAAATAAATTAATTACTAAAAGCAAAAAAAAACAGTCTGGGATTTTGCTATTGAGGAGTGGAAATTTTAAACCTCAATGCTTGTAATAATGACGTGAAAAACGCCCTTCAAGGATCTGGTGCGGCAGCGGTACTACTCGCGCCAATGACAGATGCAGCAGTAATAAGAAAAGGTTATGCAGAATTATGTAAATTGGGTAGAGGAAAATTTGTTAATGTAAGGAAGCAAGAAGTAGAGGGTATGGAAAAAGCGGATACCAGAGAACGCATATAAGGAAGAGTAAATATTGGTGAAGACATTCAATCGAAAATAATCCATTCCGTTCCATTTACTTACTGCGGATTTCATCTTGATCATCCTACAGTACTATTTTAAAAAGAAAATCTGGCATAGTACCGCCCTAGGCGGCCTCTTAGTTCTCCTACATGGTCCCGCAGGGCCTGTTTTATCCGAAAGATTATAAAATTTAGACGCATCACAGGAAGTTCGTTTGGCCGAACCAATAACCAAAATTACTTCAATTTTATTAAGTTTTCTATGGGGCTGCACAAAGCTGCCTCACGGGCAGGCGTGGGTGGATTTAGGGGGTGAGATAGCAAGGTGATCGCCACCCACTTGAATGAAAATTTAACATTGAAAAGATACAAGGTAAAGGTCCAATGAGGTATCATTTTCAAAAATCAAGTCATTAATCGCCACCCTTGAATGACCTCTAAATCCGCTCCTACTCACGGGTCGTATGTGACCCGTGGCCGTAATCCTGTCCTCCGACAACTATCTGGAATTTGAAGGGAAAAAAAATTGCAAAACAATTTTTTTTTTTTTAGAAATAAGGAAAAATGAACCGTGCGGGTGTGACCTTCTTCCATATCGCAAGTATACAAACGAATAACTGGAAGAAACTTTGAAGGGCCTGCTCGTTTTTTTGGGTTTTTTTGGACGAAACAACTGGCCCGCAAGATGCGTAAAAATTTTTAAGTGTCCCGCTATCCAAACAGGTTTTACAACCTTGCTCTTGCTACTAGAATTAATGAATTGGAAAGTCTCTATAAGATTGGGAAAATCATACTTGACCTTTTTCATACCTTCTTTAATAACGCAAAATAGAGCACGTTGATCTAACACATAGTTTGCTTCAAGTTCACCTCGCTACGGATTAATAATAAACGAACGCGGAACCTGAACACCGATTTTGAATTTCATTGTACCAATCCGCATTATAAGCGCTCGTGATCGACAATATTGCTGCATGACTCAACAAAACCTTGGGATTATTTTTACCCTTGTTGACCTCGTGCCCAATGCAACACGCTTAAATATCGCACGAATAGCATTTCCAATTCGGGAAAGGGTGCCACGCTAAACGAAGGTACGCGAACACAACAATAATGTTTGAGTGGCTTTAGGTTTGAAGCTGAAATATTAACGACCATATTAAAACTTTAAGGGGCTTGGTTTCGTTTCATCAGGGTCGTGCTAAGACATTTCCGCATGCCAGGTTGGTTAGCAAGGAGGCACCTTTATGGCGCAAGGACAACATGAAGAGCACTGTGCCTCTCGCATCAGGCAGGAAGATCATTTCGGGGCTCCTTCACATATCACGTCTATGTTAGAACCTTCAGTTTCCCTGGTAGCTACACGAATAACAGTGCCATAATATAGCTCTATACGTCATTTTAATTGAATCTAGTTTGTTTGCTGGTATTTTATGGCGGAAGGATATTGGCTACCCGTGCAACTTAGTCCTGCTATTCCGGGGCTTGCGGTTTTTCGAAGATTCCAGACCTCTGTGGCCGGGAGAACCGAACTTCGGATTATGGTGAGCAGAGGAGTAGTAATAGATTGGGCGAAGGGGGGGGGACTGAGAAGGGTGGCCGCCGAAGGCGGCACTGTAATCCCAGACACGATGAGCAGAGAAAACGACACCCGTTGTACGATATCGAATCTGGGTAAAGGGTACGAGACGATAGACAAACGTGTTACCTTTACACCAGGGAGTAACCTGCTAAAAATATTTTTGTAGCTTTTCGGCTAACTTGTACCTAAAATTTCTAGACGAATTGGAAAAGTTGTAGCCGAACAAGAAAAAGTTATTTTCAAATTCATAAAAAATTCTGGTCAGAAACAGTCAACTCCATGCAATGTCATTTAATTATTTTAATTCTTTGACTGGATTCTTCGTTGCTGATTCGTATACCATTTATGATATGCAACTCTAAAATAGAATTCATTCTCATCTGGCCCACTGATTGATACGTTCATCAAATGGCGCACGTTAATGACATGGAGTCTATTACGAATATACATCACTTTTCCAATTTTATTTGGAGCTTTTCGTCGAGTTGCTCTACGATTTTTCTAGCCGACTTTTGGTTAACGTTTTTCGGCGAAAAGGCTACCGACAGGTTAATCTCTATTTTACACCACTCGTGTAGGACTATTGCGTCCAGAGGTCCAGCATTTAATAAAATGTGGCAAGGAGTGGTGGTCATAGTACGAATTCTCTCCATCCCATTTTACTAATTTTACGCCCCACCAAAATTAACATCCTAGAATGGGAGGAGGGTAAAATTTAAATCGTTTAGGAGTAATCATTAGACATTAACAAAGAAAAAAAAAAAGCTGCAATAAGTCGTCTCAGGGGCGGACAGGGTTCTCTCAAAGGGCGTGTACCTTGGATTATCGGAGGGCGCACCGCCCCAGTCCGCCCCTGAGTCGAGTTCCCAATACACGTCCTAGGAAATTCTGGTCATTCTTCGATTAAGTAATTTCAACATAGGAAAAACAGAAGAAACTGGGATAATAGGTAATTATAAAGTAATCAAGGTCTTGTTTGTAATCGTTGTTCCGTCCTTTTAACGCCCACCCACACAAACATATCCCAAATAAGAAATATACGCTTTTTTACTAAACAGCAACTTCAAGAATATTATACACTCGACGACCTTTTTAAACAGCGTGGGTGATATTGGCAAATATAATTGACAATCGTTCGGATACCATCAATCAGCTTAATGGTTTCTAAATATTTCTGGACTATAAGCTTTCGCAGTTCATCTAGCTGAATATGAAAGGGCAGAGCTGGATTACAGAACTGATCGGATATCATCAATCAGCTTAATGGTTTCAAATATTTCAGGACTATAAGCTTTCGCAGTTCATCTAGCTGAATATGAAAGGGCAGAGCTGGATTACAGAACTGATCGGATATCATCAATCAGCTTAATGGTTTCTAAATATTTAGGACTATAAGCTTTCGAGTTCATCTAGCTGAATATGAAAGGGCAAGGCTGGATTACAGAACTGATCGGATACCATCAATCAGCTTAATGGTTTCTAAATATTTCTGGACTATAAGCTTTCGCAGTTCATCTAGCTGAATATGAAAGGGCAGAGCTGGATTACAGCACAGACAAAAAGACATATGTCTGGGCCCGTTTTTTTTTTATTATTATTTTATTATCATTTTTAGTTGCTAGCTATATTGCGCACAGAAAAAATGCTCCAAGTAATATTAATTATGACGAAATAATTGGTAATTTGGCTAGAAAAAGAGCAAGGCAAGGAGTTTTTTAATATAAATTTTGTCACATATGTTTTATAAATGAAGTTTTATATTTCTCCTGAACATCTTCATATTATTTCACCTAAATATGCTTTTCTCTCAAACAAAAAAGCTGCAGTTTGAACTTATTTACACGTGGGTGTCGAAAATTATTGTATTCCATATTGTATCTTTGGTTGTTTTCTTTTTGTTTTTTTTTTAATTTTTGAAAGTAAATATACTTTGTCTTAAGTAAACCTTAATTCTATAAACGATGGTAAATAAAAGTTTCTATTTTTTTCCAAAAATAAATAACTATAGTCTAAATGTATGCTACAAGAGGCCTCGAAAAAAAAAATCGCGTAAGGCTTCACTGGGAGGGAACGGGAGGGGGCTCGGAGATGAGGCTCCCCCCCCCATTGGATTTAAAGCAGTATATATTTTAATGCCGAATTACACACGTGTCTGCGCAGGGCAGGCGCTAGGATAATGCTTGGAGCGAACACGCGTTTTGAGGCCCCAAAATGACTTTATTTTTTATAATGATCTCATTTTACCGCCCCTAAAAATCTGCCACTCAGGGCGAATGCCCGGTTGGCCCCCCTCTGGTGCCGACCCTGTGTCTATGCTTGTATGTGTGTGTATGAAAAAGAGATCTTTCTTAAAACTACTTCATGCCTCCATAATTTTTTAAACGTTACGCCCCTGGGAGGATGTTTTAATTTAATATTTTTGTACTACTGTACATATTACCATATGCGCATATTAATTGTGTTTACACACACACACAGTGTAATATGTTATACAGTATATATATAATTAATTTTCAATGACTACAAAATTATTACACTCCATAAACATTTACGGTCCACTGAAAATTGATTTCTGTTCTACTAATATGCAGGGCCGTAGCGGGGGTGGGTGGCGTGGAAGGCCCACGCCAGGGACGCAGGCGAGGAAGGGTTCTACCAGGGGCGCAAAATCATCTAGCTATGGTGCTGCTAATACGAAACCACTGATCTAACGCATAGTCTGATGAAGTAATGGCTATTGACACATTCGTATCAATAGTAGCATAATCGGAAATACACCCTGGGAACTTTTCACACGCCGAAAACAATTGGCAAAGCCTTGCTGCTAATATTTGCGTTAACTTACTCATGCGGAACATTGGCTTAGACTCCAGATAACATCATAACAGGCAAAAGAATTCGCTTGGCTGAAGATCTAAGTTTTGCTTCATAGCTTCAAAATGGCTGGGATTACAAGCCAGCCTCCGGCGGCCACCCTTCCCAATTCCCCCCTGCCCAAGTCAAGTCAAGCTTCCAAATGACCAGATGGTAAACAACTCTTCCACAAGATCTATTCCCAAAAAGTGCAGCAACAAAAAAGTTATATAAAATATTCCCACGATAGAATTATTTTATTTTTACATAAAAGACCTAGAAACCTTTTTTTTTTTTACTATTTTGGCGTTCTTTAATAACCGTGACCGATTATAATTTATGTGTGCGTGTGATACGCAATCCTAGTAACGTTATCGACTTTTATTTTTGATTTGTTGAATTGGAAATTTCATGGCATTGTAGGTGTAATAGTTAAAAAAAACTATAGTAAAACGGTTGTTTAGCTAGTCACTTAAAAAATATATTTTGAATATCCCCAGTTTGCATCAAGCTAAAGTTTATTAGATAGCGCAAGCAGGGGGGGGGGCAGGTCCACTCCGCCCCTAAAAATATTGGAGGGCACTCGTAAAATTCATGGACAGCAAATAAAGAAATGAAGAATATAGGTTAAGTGGGGAAAGGCATAACGCATAAAATATATTATAATGTATAATAAATAACATATGATAATCATTAGTGTTCATGTTTTCCTTGTCTCTGATTGATTTACTTGACTGTACAAGCGGATTCTTCCATTTAAGGGGCCCACCAATATTTTCTCCAGGAGGGCGCCAACTAATATTTTCTTCAAATTGGCGTCCCTGTAGCGAAACATAAAACGAATCTTAATTCTTTGTAATCGATCGTCCCAATTATCCTTGAAATTGTAATTAGCGAACTTTACGTTCAATAAAATGAATATAATCGTTATATTTTTCAACTTTGAGTAATTCTCACTCTCTTCCTGTTAAATATACATTAATCCGTTAAAACACGAAGATGCAAAGCATAAATATATAATTTTTCTACATTATGAAAATTTTATTATAACAAAATTTTCTACCATTGTTATTCGGGGTTTTGGAATTAGTCAAAAAATAGTAAAAAAATATATAAACAGTGGAACCTGGTAAAGTGACCACTTGGACAAAATGACCAATTTTTATGTGAGAGAATTGGTAATCACTTAGCATGCCTATACCAAAGTTTGTCGCATATAGTGACCACCTGCCTATGGCAATCGTTGAAGTCCAGTTCCCAAAGGTGGCCACTTTAGGCAGACTCCACTGTATAATGTTTGATTTCGTATTCCAAAATATTTGTCGGGTTGTGTACACTTTTTTGCTGTGGTTTTTCAAAATACCACACGTTATTATTTCATTCTTATCGTTATTATTCTATTTTAGAGATATTGTATAGAGTATGTTGTATAGATATTATATATATGCTGCATAGATATTATATATATTATAGAGATATTATATATATTATTATAGAGATATATATATATATATATTATAGAGATATTATATATATATATATTATAGAGATATTATATATATTATTATAGAGATATTATATATATTATTATAGAGATATTATATATATTATTATAGAGATATTATATATATTATAGAGAATATATTTTATTTTAGAGATTCTGAGAGACGATGAATAGAATAAATTTTTTGGAAGTAAATTTTTTGGAAATTACTACTATTATTTAAAGGCGTTGCATGACCTTTGCTATTCTTGCGCAATAAGAACAAGCACATCGGCAAAACATCTAATTACAGTGAAAATCGGTTATAACGACCTTCAAGGGACCGTGCAAATTCGGTCGTTATAACCGATATCTTTTTAAAATCACAGTAGCCTATAGTATAATACACTCTAGAGTTTTATAAATCATTTTGATAGTAAAAAGTATTAAACTTTTTGATTTCAAAATTAAATAAAAACATAATTATAATGAATTTAATTTCAGTTTATATTACGTTATAGCCAAACTAAGTACATAGTACTTTCTTAGTTTTTTAAATTGAAAAAATTGTAGAAAATACTAAAGTATATAATGTAGAAAACAAATCTAATGAATAGTATTTATTATATTATACTAATGACTTCAGAACAGTGCCGGTTTAAGAGTTTTGTGGGCTCTACGCTGAAAAAATAGAATGGACTCCTAAAGAATATGACCCTCGTGATATTCAATTAATAAATCACTTTTTAAGTTCACTATCTTTAATATTCAGGTTTAGCAGTAATAAAAATTTCTCGGACATTTGTAAATAAACAAGATTAGAATAACGCTTAAATTTTGATAAATTTTAATAACTAACCTACGTGGTTCTGCTTTATGACTGTCAAGTCGCGTCGTTATATCCGATACGAATTTCCCTAGTTAGAATCTACGTAGACTACAAAATCGCCGTCGTTATAGCAGGTTTCGTCGTTATATACGATGTCGTTATAACCGATATATTTAGTATGGAGTAGAATAGCAAACCAAATTTCTTGTAAAAATTCCGTCGTTATATGCGGTTGGTCGTTATAACCTGTGTCGTTATAAACGATTTTCACTGTATATTATCGTATAGTATTGATTTTGTTATATCAGACTCAATACACAAAATTTTGCCGCCCTAGTCTATAGCCTATTGGGAAATAAGGCACTGACGATGGACGAACTGCTATACAACCCCACACCACTCCGGTAGGACAATTTGTTGCCTCAACAACATCCTAATAACGTTATGTCAAAGCTCATTTACTGTGGCATTAAAAGCATTAGAATTGGTGTGAGATCATTATCATCCCTTCCGGGTTACAAGCCCTGAAGGGTCCGAGCGTCCTTAACGATCAACGCCCAGTCTCCTTTATCCAGGGGCGGACTAAACTACCTCTCAAACGGCGCATACCTTGGACTATCGGAGGACGCGGGGGCCGGCCTAGTCCGCCCCTGCCTCTATCCAACTTTCCCGTTCTTCGTAGATCTTCCTCCACTCCATCAAGCCACCTTTTCCTATGACGTCACACTTTTCTTTTCCCTACTGAATTTGTTCACATAATCTTCTTAGCTCTCCTAGAACCTCTCACTTTTTCTGCATGCCCAAACCATCCAAGTCTGCTTTTCTTTATTTATGTCATAAGTTTATGGTCTCCATATAACTGGTACATTCATTTCCTTGTTTTTCCTAATTTTTCATACGCCATTTTGATTAACTGCCCGGAATCTTTTCCGAAGTACTTTTCTCTCCCATACTCTCGGCGATTTTCTTTGTCTCTACCAATATCCATGCCTCGGCTCCAAAACCGTAACCAGGATTTAATGTCGGAAGGGGTGGGGTTCAAAATTTTTTATAAAATAACGTTGAATAAAGATGTGTCACTTTTATCATAAAGAATAAATATACCATACAAAAATAAATGAGGAAATACCAATTTTGTCTTCAGACATAATTGTAATTTTTTGCTTGTAGTTTTGCTATCAAAATTTATTTTTTCATAATGTTCCCCTTTTAAAGAAAATGGTTTCTCTACATATTATTTTAAAGTATATTCTCAAATTAGTGGTCTATGAAACGGGACTTTGTATTCGGAATTTTGATAATTATTCAGGGCTTGAGAGAGTTTTCTTCCCACCTTTTGCAAGTTTGACAAGTAAATACACGCATTTTCGTGCTCCCATTACAAATTTAGTTTCGATGGGGGGACTCGTCTTAAGACCCCGGATAGGGGCATGCTCGGCTCCATATGAAACACAGGTGTTACTATTGTTTTATAGATGCTAAGATTTAGTTTTCACCAGAAATTCTTGGACCATAATACTTTCTCGGATGTAAAGTAGCAGATACTACGTATTAACTGTTATTTTTGCTTCTATGCGCGATATCGGCAGTTAAAATATTTTATTTTTATGAAAAAATTGTATTTCGTAAAAATAAAGATTCATCCATATTTATATTCTAAATTGCTCATGCAAATTTAAAAAAAAAAATTTAAAATGAAAGAAAAGTATCCATTATTTTTAAAATATTATTTGTATATTCCGATTTTTTAAACGCGTTATGTGTGTGTTTTTATATATCATAAAAAGGATTATAATTAAGGAAAAAAATTCCCGCCTTTTTTTTGTTATTAAGAATGAATAATTTCTTCTTAGAAATTCCTTTTCTTGAAACTTTTTTTAATGGAAGGTGTGTAAAAATAAAAAAAGGGTTAAAATAATTAAGGTTTTCCTCATATTGTTATTAAATGATTTTTAAAGACGTGTACAGGTAATTTTTCTATCTTCATAAGCCGTTGAATATTAAAAAAGTGAAGAAAAATTCAACAAGACGAATAAATAAATAAAATCAATAAAACAAAATTGAAAATGTCAATGATACTTTCTAAAACGTTAATTAAAATTCATCGTTTATATATAAAAAAATGTGAAGCCATTTATAAAATTAATGATTAATACAGCATCATAAAATAGCAGAATCATCATTAGGACATCATCGAATCATTAGTACTCACATCAGGAACCCACTTCATACACATGGCATTAGTAATCCAAATCTACATTCCAAACGAAAAAAACAGTTCCTCTCAAATCATCAAATGATCATTTAATGATACCTCTTCACCTAGCAAACTGCGGAGCAAGAATCAACAGTACCTACGGCCGCGAATTCTTACTGTACTCTGAAGACGGAACACCTATATCCACACACGAAAGACGATGATTCGCTAGAAGTACTAGCAACACTGCTGACAGCATTTGATTGGCCTAAATCTAAAAAATTGTGCGCTTTTGTCACTCAAGTAACCAATAGGAGTTGGCGTAGCATATAACAAACGTCACTGCTGGAGCAAAATGGGATGTGACAAGGGAATCAACTTCTTCGGTAACGCTTGATCAACCCAACGTATAGTGCAAGGTAGCCCAACCAGTTTAGTATGGAAATAAGGCGTCACTGAGCCGCCTAAAAAACAAATTTACCTGTCCCACTTTCCGCGGCCATCTTAACCAAGCGGTTTTTTTTAAACTCGTTCGAAGTACCCATTTGTTTTTGATATAAAAAATGCAATGGAAAGCTTTTGATAGTGCAAAAAAACAAATGCAAGCATATCAAGTACACAGAGTTTGGAATTGTTTATCAAAGCAATTCAACCAATTCTTTCACTTTATTTCCTCCAAATGAGAGAATTATGACGCATTAAAAGCAGCGAAACGTAAAATTGGACACGGGTACGAAGCGACAACAAATTTTTGAGTGATTACATAATTTATTTATATAAATCGAACACTACGCAGATTAAATTAAACAATAATATAAATCAACGTTTATTGGCGTAGTGATACCAGCGCCGATGTTATGGCGTGATTAGATGGTGAAACGTTCGAAAGAAAATAAATATTTCTGCGTTCGGTGGGACCTGAACCCACGACCTTCCACTTGCCGGGCAGAGACTCTACCATCTGAGCTACGAACGACAATATCCAATCCCTTACGAACGTATATAAAGACTTTACTGAAGCCGGTTATTTCGCAGAATGGTGTAGTACATGGACTACTATTTAAACCAAATTGCAAAGAGACTGGTATTAAATTGATCGAAATGCCCGTTGCAGCATATGTATGTACTCTTACTCTTCACCATCTAATCACGCCATAACATCGGCGCTGGTATCACTACGCCAATAAACGTTGATTTATATTGTTGTTTACTTTAATCTGCGTAGTGTTCGATTTATATAAATACGTATGCTGCAACGTGCATTTCGATCAATTTAATACCAGTCTCTTTGCAATTTGGTTTAAATAGTAGTCCATGTACTACACCATTCTGCGAAATAACTGGCAACAATATATATACGTTCGTAAAGAGATTATATATTGTCCTTCGTAGCTCAGTGGGTAGAGCCTCCGCCCGGCAAGTGGAAGGTCGTGGGTTCAGGTCCCACCGAAGGCAGAAATATTTATTTTCTTTCGAACGTTTCACCATCTAATCACGCCATACCATCGGCGGTGGTATCACTACGCCAATAAACGTTGATTTATATTGTTAAGTTATATAACATTGAATCAAAATAACCGTTTCTGGTTAAACGAAAAATAAAACACTAATATGAGATTGACCAATGCAGTCAATTCCGTAAATGACCAGCTCCCTTTCAATGCGCTTTCACCGATTTGCTAAAATTTTCTCTTTTCTACAGCAAGAGACACCACCCCTAACGTACAAGTCGTAAACACCTCTCATTTTACTAATTTATGATTACGATGTGGGCAACGCTTCACGCTCATTTATCTAAACAGAGCCATAACTGTTCTGAGGATGGTGGCGGATTAGCCACCGAAAAAGCTATCAACAGCTTTATTAAATAATTTTAATTGCGATAATTTGCCGTTTTTACTCGCTCTTCCATAATTTTAAGGAGTTTGTCGCAACAACCCAAGCTCAAGTATGAGATTGTAGTTCTCAAAATTGGTTGTTTTTTTACGTAGTGTTTACGACATGTTGATAAGAATTTGAACATATAATTGTAGTACATCAATAAATAATTAGGACAAAATCCAACAGTAGCTCCAATAGCCATAATTTCGAAAACTGAATATTTATAAATTCCCAACATTTGTTACCTTAGAAGCAAACAGGACGTAAGTACAATCACTCGGGGTAACTTTTATCCACATTTTCTTTATTGCCATTTGTCCATTTATATTGTAATGATATTTGCACAACTAAGGGCATAAAATTAAAAAAATAAGCCCAAAACTATAGCTTAGTTTATGTAAAATATAGCAAATACCGATGATAAAAACAACGAAAAATGACTAAGTAGCAAGGTGCAAAGTCATCCTGCCATTTGGGATAACATTAAGCCGTATCAGAATGTCCAATAAAATACCTTTATTTGAGCTAGGGCAGCTTCGAAAAGTATAATGAAGTTCTTAAACGTTTGAAAGCCCGCCATCTACAATTCTACTTCAACTCCGAAACATGATTCGAAAGGAGCTTATAAATAGTACTTTAGAAAAACGTCTGAATGATTAAATTAATTATATATAACGTTGCTAAATTATTTTCAAAAACACAAGGTAGGTAATTAGTTTTAAAATCTTGACACCAGGGTGCAGTAGCAAACCATATGCAGCTTTTTAAAATCAACACTTTGAAAACTTGGAGGCGGCTCACTCTTACCCACTATGGATCAAAGTTACTCTGAATGGCTGTAGCGTAACAATTTTATAGTAGCTTTCCTCTATAAACATTATCGATAGAATTATATCCAAGGCGATATCGATGAGTTCAATAACTAGACTGAGAATGCAAAGAGAGAGAGGCGAACTTAAAAGTAGGTGGTAAATGATAGGTTGGTGCCTACGTAAGAACGTTGCAAATAGTTCGTTGACTTTAGCTTCCCTAAAAAACAGTTGTGCTTCGTATTTATGGATTCGTACTCTTGTTATATTTAATGACATGTGGCAGATGCGAATTTCCAATCAGAGTCATGGTAAGCGAAGAAAAAACAGAGTACATTACTCCCTAAGGGGAGAAAAATAATAACTCTTTAGGTTTCCTTCAAATATTTATAAACGGGTTCCGGGGCTAGCCGTGTGGTAAGAAACGGGTTCCGTCATATAAAACGTTTCAGAACTACTATACTGGCGTATATAGTGTAAATGAAATTTTTATATGTACTGAAAAATCAAATTATTGGTTTTATAAATAAAATAACACAAATTGTTGCAGTTTAATTTTAAAAACATTGACAGCTGTTTCAATAGCACGTGGCTATTTTCGTCAGAATGATACAACTAATACGTTGGTTACCGTTGCTAATCGAACAATGCCATACCGTAGAACATAAATCGCAGAAAGAAAAAAATAGCAAGTAAGTCACTGGCGACGTTTCTGCATAAAGATCACACAGCAGACTTCAATTCTATTCGCCAACAACATATTCTGATCTATAGACTAGTTTCAACCAAACTGTGATACTTTCTTCGAAAAAATGAAGCCAACAATATACATTATCGCGTACAGACTGTTCTCAATCATCTACATACGTTTCGATCCTGTTGAAACCGTCGCTGGACTCTAGAAATAACATTTTTTGGGATACACATATCCTAGAACAAGGTAACGTAAACTGCAGTTAGTCCACTTCACGTCGATCAATGCCATTCTGCCAAGCACATAAAATCATCCATATGAGTTTGCTGAGCTGTGTTCATTTAGGATAAAGTGCTGTCACACTGCAGAAACGCGCAACACACGCTTTATTCTTCCTAACTTACTTTTTACAAACACCAACTCGTCATTTTACTATCATTAATGTGTCATTTTCCTTGGGTAGCACGGGCTTTGTAGCAGGGCTGTAGTCATAAAATAAAGAGTGGGGGAATGCTCTGACTAACCTCATAATAACAGGATAACAGGGGGGGCACTGCTTCACATTATCAAGGGACAGTGAAAAAGTCACCTACAATTTTTTTAACCGATTTTTAAAGTTTTTTAAACAATTTATTTGAATTTTCTTTCTTTATTCCTTAATAATTTAAATATTTTTTGGTTATTCGTTGAAAGTTTCTTTCTGGCCGTCAATATGTGAGTTTAAATGTGTTACGTTGTGTGGAGAAATAACGATTTTATCGATGTCAGCTAATGCTGCAATCGTATGGTCATTTCTTTTTTTAACGACCGGAATGTTTCATGACATTTTTTCCTAATATTAAATAATGCCTAAACAGTCTAATTTTTTGTGCGTGCCCATTACAGCTCTGCTTTGTAGGACCTTACGATCTTTACACCTGCAGGTGCCCGGGCGAATCATAAAATACATTTTACTAACACTTATTAAAGTCATAATATGACACTATTCTGCATAAATAAATTTATATTGCAATTAAACCAACGATAATCTATAATAAATATATATATATTCTTATATAATTTGCGTTTTATGGAGCAAGGACGGGGAAGGTTATATTGCGCTGGGCCCTGCGCTTTTCCGAAAAATCCGAACCTCCATTGGTTAGCAAACTAAACTCCGGACTACGGAAGGAGGGAAGGAAGGAAAGAAGGAAGGAAGGGAAGAAGGTTCATTGGTTGTATTTTTTTTATGGCGCAAGGACACAGTGGGAAGGAAAGCGCCACGTGTTCTACAATATGATTGGACTAGAATTAACGGCACAATAAATAAATATAAAAACAGCTTTGTAAATATAATGTGTACCTTTGAATAACATCAACAAATCCCGTTGGCTTAATTTTATACGTTAACATTTTATACAAATACACTGATATATTTTATCTTTATTTCGCCAAAAACGCCTTTAAACGTCGTCTCATGCCAGAATAGTTATGATTATTTGGCGATTACCCGCCTACGATGCCATCAGCAACTGCCAGTGGGCGTCGAAAGAATAGCAGCTCTCAATCTTAATATCCTCTTAGAGCATGATCGTTACGGAATCGCTCCCCAGAATTATGATGAGCTGATAATGTGCTATTCATGTATCACGACTATTCGTGATCATTTTTATTAATCGATCCTGTTTTCCCACTGAAGAGTTCATCGAACGCAACTGCCTTACTCACGAAATGAAGCAAATTTAAAAAAGCAATCAGAAACCTTCCTAAAAATGGGTGGGGATTAAATCTGTGTTTTTTTTTTTGTTTTTTTTTTAATAGTAAACTTTTTAAAAGTCCCTTAAAATTCGGGATTAATGCCCAGCTAACCCACACTCGCCTACGCAGGGCCAGATTATGGCAAGGGATCGTGGGACCCGCCAAGAGATGGGGAGGGCCGCCAAATGGTTTTATTTGACAATTGTATTTAATGTGATAAAATAGTAAATTAACGCAAAAAATAATTTTTTCTTTCCTTCTTCAGATTTACGACCCCAAACAAATCTAGCAAATTCACAGTTGGTATCTACAATTACAGCAATTACAACTACAGCTTTGAGAATAACTAAACTTAGCTCTTTTTCATTGTTGCTTGTTTTGCAATTTCACAACTTAACTGTGTTGTAATTTGGCTACTTTTTATCATAAAATGGCTTTAAAATTTTGGAGATTATGTTTTTAGGGTGTATTACTTTTTATTTTTATTGCAAATTTTTTTGCAACCAATTTTACTTTTGATCTGTTTACATCTTAATAAAATAATAGCATTGTACTTTTTTAAAATGATCACGAATGTCATAAGCATGAGCCGTAGTGTTTCCAAAAACACGAAATCGGTGTGCTAATGCCACACACTATTTGCTACTTTTACCAAAACTTTCACAGCTTCAACTATGAAAGTGCACTCTTTGGCGTGGAAGTAGGATAAAAAAAAATTATATATATTTTTAAATGGGAATAGGGATACGTATATTTTTTAAATTTATGTCCAATCTTTATACGTGTGTCGGGGGGCCCCCAATGCGAGTTGGACCGGGGCCCCTAATAGTCATAGTCGGCGCCTGCGCACATCTAGTCTACCTTTGTTATGATTTTACCAAGCTGAAATTCATACGCTGAACATTAGTGGAATGTAATGAAAATAGTTGTAAGATATTATTACCTTTGACAGGGCTAATACAATTGCCAGGTAATGGTCAACATACAAAGCCACCGTGGCGAGTTTTGGGGATTTTTCGTATTGAATTTATTACAGTTAGTAATTTCGACACCCACGTTTGAGCTCAAACTAGAGCTTTTAGGAATAGGAGGAAAAGAGACATCATCCCCGGCCCAGAGTCGAACTGGAGTCCCTCCGTTGAGCCCGAAGTACTTTGAATTCCAACAGGAAACTAAACTCCTGACTACGATGGGTAGAAAAACGGTAGAATTGGCATCAAACGGTACATGCATTCTACGGTACAATGGGATAGAATCCTGGTTAAGGGAATTTTATAGGGAAGGGTTACCCCCCCCCCTCCCCCCAAGAGATGATTTTGTTCCGGGATTTTCAAATTGCCTCTTCTGGGATTTCTTTTTAAAAAATTGCGAAATCTCATTTTATTTCTTATAATTTTCTATATTCCTTCGGAAATCAGTGTTTTTACCAAAAATATTACGCAACTTTTTAGGGAATTTTCTGGTATGTTCAGGGAATCTGGTTTGGACTTACAATCACCCCTGGTTAATCCTGTGCGATCAAAGGACGTAGAATCTGCAGAAAAGTTTGTAGAATTTACATCATAATTCGTATTTTTAAAAGAAAGAGGTGTTGCCCTGGGATTTTAGTAATACTTGGGACCATTATCAACGTCGAAGATTTTAGAAAACACAGCAACGTATTTTTTAATAGAAAAAATACGGAACACTTAATGCTAGATTTAATCCAATTTCTTAAATAGAGAAACAGATGTTGTTAAACAAATTCTGGTAGGAAAAGGAAGGCGAAAGCTCTTTTCACTTTTTATTCAGAACAATGACATTTCTCACTCTAAATATTTCAAAGAAACAAAGATTGAAAGATACTTTGAACAATGTTGTTGCTTTGTATGCAAAAATAAATAAATAAATAATCTGGAAATGGTGGCCGAGCAAGCGGCACTGTGTTTCTAGGAGAGGAAGGGTCATAATCCAAGAGATGAGGTTGAATTTCCATTTGGAGATCAGAGTCCAGGGCTAAATGTAGCGCCCAGCACCGGAGAGAAAACAGAAGACAGCATGTAGAACAAAGCACATAATCTGCGGGGAAGATACTTCGAACAAAACAAAAGAAAAAGTAGGAACAAAGCGTGTTTATTTGATAACAATATTAAGCACATTACATTTTAACCACATTCAATGCAGAAAACGCTATTTTCGTTTGTTGTTTTTCTCTCAGTATAAAAGATAATATTCATCATTTGAAGATGTTTACGGAAAACATTCCTAAACTTCAGTTCACATATAAACACGATTGCTCTTTTCATATCTGAAATAGCATTGAGTGTAATAATCGTACCTGTTTATTTTTAACTATGCTGAAGTATATATAAAAATATGTCTTAAAGAAAGCGAAGAACTATACCCATCATCTGCCTTGGAAAAAATAAACTATATTAATTATAACAGTGGTTCTTGAACTTTCTACTCTGTGGCCTTTGTGCCTTCCCCTACAAGCTCAACGCAATATAAAAATAAAACTATTTTTGAATACATGGTAGAATAACTACTTTAAAATATTGATCTAATGTTTGTTTGGATTTTTTATGGCACAAGAGCATCTGGGCTATACTGCGCCAAACATGATTGATCTAATGAAAACGTGTTTAAAAATGGATTACTCTTTCTGTACAGTCAAAAAAATGCTTTTTCCTGGAACTAATTTAGCTCGAATTAAAAATAATAATTTCATAAAACGAAAAATAACTCGCCTGCCCGTTTGGGGGTCGTACGTCACAGTTTGAAAACATCTGAATTATATTGTACTATTTCTCCCGTGGCGGACGATTTAAATATACCATTTAAGCAGAGGCAAAATACGAATGTATCATTTATAAACAGACGATTAAATGTATATTATTATTATTGTTAAAATTTATTGTTACATATAAATTCTATTTCACGCTCTAAATCAATAATCATGTCTTACTTTTACAAAATCACAAAATGGATTACCAAAAAATAAGTCGTTGTAGTGCATGCGTTAAATCTTGGAATTTGTTGGATATAGTTTAGCAGATTCCTTTGAATATCTATAAAATGTGTTTCGTTGAATATATCGCCAATTCCACCAACGTTTTTCAGATAAATTGGATGCATAAAAACCAGCCAGCATACAATGATTTCTTCCATTAACGAATTCCAAAGGGACCGAGAGGAATGATCCGTTAACAAGAATGTACAGGGTCTTTATAATTAAAGTTCCATTTTGAAATAGCCATAAAATGAAAACTACTGTGCCAAACGTTATCGAACTTGGTAATAGCTTACAGGAGGTCAGGGGATTTTATTTTCCGTAAAAAAATAAATAAAAATAAAAGTTAAAAAATCACCACCAGCAGGAATGGCACTGTATGCAATATTGTTAAACGAAATAAGACATTAAGACATCGTTTTAAAACGTTTTTAATCGTTTCTAAAACGTGTTACAAAGCTTGTCTTCCTTGGCGCAGTATAGCCCAGATGCTCTTGCGCCATAAAAAATCCAAACAAACAAACAAAGCATGTTGAATGTGGCGACCACCATTTTCTGAAAGCAAGTTAAATCGCATTACTGCGTTCTCAACAGTAGCTCTTAGCATATCAGGAGGAATGTTGCGGACATGTCGGTGTATCGCATCTTTCAATTCCGCCAAATTGTTTATGTTATCACCATAAACAATTTGCATAACCCCACAAAGAGTTTCGTTTTAGAAACGATTAAAAACGTTTTAAACCAATGTCTTCATTTTTTTTATTTCGTTTAACAATATTGATTACAGTGCCATTCCCGGTGGTGGTGATTTTTGAACTTCTATTTTTATTTATTTATTTTTTTTTTGCGGAAAATAAAATCCCATGACCACTTGTAAGTTATTACCAAGTTTGGTAACATTTGGTCCAGTAGTTTTCATTTTATGGCCATTTCAAAGTGGAACTTTAATTATAAAGACCCTCTATATTAAGTAATGGCCGACTTGAATGTTTTATTTGATATTCTTTCACCATCGCGGGTTTAGAAATGCCGATACAATTTGGTTATACCGTGTCCAGAGAAGTGGGGGGTCTTAGGGACCGGTCTCCCCACGAAAATTTTTTTTTAATGGGACTTGGCTACGGCATTTGCATGCTGTGATTGTATCAACACATGCTGTAAAAATTTTTGAACCCCCCCTTGAAATTAAATCCTGGCTACGGTCTTGCATTTGGTAAATGGATTGACGTGTTTAAAAATCGTTATCATTATTTGGATTACACCTTACAAGTTAATAACGTTACATACAGTACAATAATAATATAGTATATTATAGTTAACAGGTGGTGAGATATGACGTACAGATATTTATTTTCTTCAAATTTAATTGCTAGATATAGTTTTTTTTTTCTTTTAGCAATACGCCAGAAATCGGAATGCTGGATACTTCTGCTTTGTTAAATCATTGTAGAGAATTTTTTTTTCGAATTCTTCTTTTTTAGAACAACTTATTTTCGGATGTTTACTCGATGACGATCCGCACCTTTCTGTAACCTTTAATATCTTTTGGTGACTTTCTAAAATGGTACTAAAACAGTGGTTCCCAACATGGGGGTCGCAAACTGGTTTCTGAAGGGTCATCGGAACTATTTTTAGTTGCAATTATTTTTATAAGGAATTTTATACCAAATGTTTCCAACGCTTTTACAATTCAACATGGCTACACACATTGCAATATTCTACTAATGGTTGTTAACTTTATATCTATAATATACATTAGTATATATATATATATATATATATATATAAATAATACAAGATATATAATTAGCAATATACAAAATTAATGCAATATATATATATAATTAATATAATATAATTTTCTATTTAATGTGTTTCCTTTACTCTGTTAAAAATGCTTTTATTATGCAAATGTGGCGGTGGCAGACAGAGGGGGTCACGGATCTTTTGATTACTATAAAAATGGGTCGCGGCTTGAAAAAGGTTGGGAACCACTGCTATAAGAGTAGACAGGCAGCTGAAATTGATACCTAACTCCATTTTTTCGCACTCTTCAATAAGTTTTACTTTTTCCTGAAGCGTGAGAAGCTTTCTTATCGTGGCCATTTCTCAACTAAAGCTACTAACGCGAACTCCTTATCTTTAGATACAAAGGAAACATCAGCAGTTCAGACAATCAATTGGCGCACTTGCATTGAATGACAGGAGATGAGAATGGGCAGAAAACAAATGCAAGGCTAAACATCGGTAAAAAAAAATAGGGTCGTTCATCACAAATTCACTAAGTTATAAAGCACTTGCCAAAACCATAAAATCCGGTCTCTAAACGGAAAAAGTCGTCACTTAGAAGATCGTTAATAAAGGAGTTCATTCTATTTGAAATAGCTTTCGCGTTTTAAAGACGACTTGGGGAGGGGGTGTCTCTCTATATACGATTCCCATTGTAAATGTTCTACGTACTATATACATACATACACATATTATATATATATGTGGTTTTTTATTGTTATCTAACTTACTTCTATTGCAGTATACGGGGGAAGGGAGAGAGGGTAGCCTTCCCTCCTCAAAATTCCCGATGAACCCTACTCTGGAGATTTTACTAACTGACGTTATTGGTATGATCGTAGGTATTGCCTATAGATTAACTAACTATTGGATATTGTTAGACCTAACTAGTCATAGATCGTATATTATATGATGATTATATAAGAATATGTCAAAGCTCGTTGTTAAATCTTAATAGATCTTATTTAAGCATGCAGTTTAGGATCGGTGAGAGAGGAAGGAAGGAAGTGAATTGCTAATTTGTATCCGAATATAAATAATGATCAAATTGAATGTAGGGGGTTTAATACTACAGTACAACCTACGTAAGTTGGACATCCACGATTCTCTTTAGAAGTTTCCAACTTAGGGAGATGTCCAACATAGACGCTATGATTATTATTTTTTTTTTTTTAGTAAGGCATATCAAAAGATTCTTCTTATAATAGGGGAAAGTGGGGCAAGTTGACGACCATTTTTAAAATGATGCAATTTTAAGGAATACTTTTTGCTTTGGGAACATATTTCTTTTTATGATATACTTGGGTTTATGACAGATCTGAGGGACAACTTACATTAAAATAAGAAAACTACAGCTACATAATATAAAAAAAGAAGAAAAAACATAATACGTTGTCTTCCCCCATACCAGGGGCATGATGACGAACCATATTGGGGCAAGTTGGCGAACACAATGCGTAACCCATATTCCCCTAAGCGTTTTAGCAGCGATCGCAAATGTAGTCGCCCTCTTGCTCATCGTTTGTGCAGAGATCGTGCCACCATTTTCGGCATACTTTACACTGAATGCAGTCTTCCTGCGGAGGATCAGTGTAGCTCTCATTGCATCCAGAACGGTTAAATGAATTTGCAGCAGATGAGCTTTTGTGCATAGTTTTTACAGTTTTCCTTTTAACAGTTTTACGAAATTTAATTTTCTCTTTGTAAGAGTCATTTTCTTATTGGCATCCAGTTGTTTGGCTTTTTTTAACAGTAAGATCCCTTTCAGAGGAGTTGCTTTTAAAATTGTCGCCAATTTTGCTATGCATTTTTGTTTCGGGCTTGCTCGCTGAGCAAGGTGGGGGGGGGCACTGCCCAGGGAAGGGCCATAGGTTATTGAACAGTCGTACTAGAGTCATGTTCGTGCAACGTTTCTTCCTCTGCATCAATCTGCTCTGAGATTGGATCACACACTTCTTGAATGTATTCTTCCTCGTGTTCGGTCTTTTCTGCAGAAATTGCGGCTGCAAAATCAGCATCACTGAAAATGTGTCTATTGAATGGTGTAATTCATATCCATTTGTTGCTATTCCCACTGATGCTGCCTTAGAATAGGCTAACATGAAATAATGTAATAAGGAAAATAAGAATATAAATTAATATAATAATAAATATAATTACACATCAATTAAAAACGTAATAATAATTTACCTCAAGTATTGAAAACTTGGACAAGGTCCCAATATTCATATCATGGGACAAGATGACGAATTCGTCAAGTTGCCCCAATATTCATATCATGGGACAAGATGACGAATTCACCAAGTTGCCCCTAATTTGCCTAACTGTGCCTCTTAGTATTTCACATTAGTAACTTTTTCTTATTGACCAAAATGATAAAAAATGTGCAAGTTTCAATACTACTCAGCTAATATTACACTTAAAATCATTTTACAATTATCGCATAAATCTATAGCTTATCTTAAACTTTCCCAAAGGTTAACAGAAAACTTTGAAGTATGTAAATATTATAATCTTTGCTCACATCAAAACGACACGTGGTAAGAAAAACCGCCACGTGTTAGGACATAAAGAAGTTCTTCTTCGACTACGAGCTACCAGGATTGCCATTTAGTGATAAATATTTAAAATAAATGCAATTCGTCGTCTTGCCCAGCTAGTCAAGTTGCCCCACTTTACCCTGTGTGAAAAACAATACTATGTAAATAATTTTAATTAAAAAATAACTATGAAATTTATATTCCATGCTTACTGTGATTACAATAACCGACAATGTAGGCCTATATGGCGAAGTTCAAAAGTGGTAGGATATGCACAAAATGCCTACCAGTTGCTTCGTTAGATGCTTAATCGCCAGGCACAAAATGGTTGTTGTTACCTTACTAAGAAAGAACCCTTTCACTTTTTGGCTTCTTAGTTACATGAGAAACGAATGGCTGCCTCCACGTTTAATGAACAAAAACCTGTTTTAAGGAAGTTATCCAACTTATTGTATAAAATGCGTCCAAGTTGAAGATAGTGATGTAGAAGCGTCCAAATTAGAGAGTATTATATACAAATTAAATGCTAAGAGTTTGTCCATCTTAGGGAGGTGTCTAAGATACAAAGGTGTCAGACTTATGTCTTATATTTAATAATTTGGACACTCACGTTTGAGTTCAACTAGAGCTTATTTAGGTATAGGAGAAAAAGAAACATCGTTCTAGATTCGAACTAGGGTCTCCCAGTTGAGCCCGGAGCGCCTTAAGGATTAGACCATCGAGGGCAGGAATGAATCTCTTTTTCTCTGTATTAAAAGTTATAAATTATCATTACCATTCTCAGAGTGACATGTTTTACCAGGGGCGGACTGGGTCCTCTCAAAGGGCGCATACCTTGGATTTTCGGAGGGCGCGAGTCCTATCGCCCATGAGGGCGCACTGGCCCGAGGGCCAACGGCCCAGTCCGCCCCTATGTTTCGCTGTCTATCACTTATCTCTAATCGTCGGACATTACAGCCGAAAAATACTGTTCGAGATTCAATAGGCTGTTTTCAGCTGTTTATAAAAGGAACAAAACAGTTTATTTAAAGGACCAATTACGAATTTTGTTTGTTTTCTAAAAGAGGAAGTGCACTTATTTGTAAGACACGAGGAATTCCCCCCCAAAAAATGATTTAGATACTTTGCGATATAGGAAAATAAAAGTAAAGATACTTATTTAAGGAACTTTATTAGGGCGAAAGAGAGCTTCCTTGTTAAACACCAGCTTTCAATGCTGTCCAGATACAATCTGAACAATGGCTTAATTCTGAGCAGAAATAACTGAATCACCAGGAAGCATAACAAACATTGTTAACTACTGGTTTTCGCTGTACCATAAAGGGATTGTTTGGTTGGTCTACTGGTTCCGTAAATCCCGAGGCTAGTTAAATTGTTCGCTCATGTCGCCGTTGCTGGAATAGAATCTGTAAGACGGCTTTGCGGGTGAGCAATTTTGTTGCAGACGATGGTCCGGACACGAGGTTTAAAACGGATAAACATCCCGTGCTTCTCGGATGAATGGTTTTCAGAGAAATAATTGGAGATTGGAACTATATCGTCTGCTTCCATTGGATGGACTCAGTGATACAGAAATATTGTTACTGTGGCACGCAATATCCTTACAATTGTTATCCATATTAAATAATGGTTTTACTGAATTTATCAGGCCATCTTGCGGAGGGTAAGGGAATCCGTTGGTATGGATTTTAAATAGAGAGAGAGAGAGAGAGTACAGTAAATTCTCTTAATAACATCGTTGTGATTAACGACAATTTCTGTTTAACGACGATGCTTTGCAGTCTCGGCAAAAACTTCAGAGAATTGCACACATTCCGATCAATGTCTTTCTGTTTTATGAGCTGTTTTCCACGTCCCTTGAAAATCTTCACACATCACTAGCATATACTGTGTGTATCACTAGCATATACTATGTGTGTATCATCAGCATATACTATGTGTGTGTGAGTGTCGTGTAATCCAAATGTAATTACAAGGTAATAAATATCGTATTTAAATAAACAATGAAATAAGTTGATGCCTTTTACATTTGTTTTTAATAGCTATGAAGGACGTAAATTATGTCTTTATTTTACTTAATGAACAAGAAGAGAGGTGATTTGATACGGGGGCGCACTTAAAGTAAAGAGTTAATGGATCACTTCCGTGACCGTTTAAAGAAACTTTTTTTTTGAACTACTCAAAAAATAAAAATAAAATAAAATATATATATATATATATATAAAAGTTTTCCTCGCCCATTCTTGGCGGAAACAGGCTTTGGGACGGGCAGAGCGCCATGTTCCCAAGCCTCTTTTTACATCACTTCTTAATGTGCCATGTCTAGAAACTTCCTGACAATGTGACACGTGTTTAGGATTGTGGCTTTTTGTATTTCAATGTAGGTGTTTGGGTCAATGTTGAGTATCTCCAAATTCGTCGCAAGCGTTTTTGGTACTATCCCTGTTGCTGAGATGACTAACGGGATGATGAGGATCTTTTCCATACCCCATATATCTCGTACTTCATGTCTGAGATCTTGGTACTTGGTGATTTTCGTTGTGTAGGTTGTCTGTATGTTATTGGTGTTGGGTACTGCTATGTCGATTAAGTACGTGGTCTTATTCGATTTATCGACGAGGGTTATGTCAGGACGGTTATGTGGGACTGTCTTGTCTGTTATGATTGCTCTATCCCAGTAAAGCTTGTGTGTTTCGTTCTCATGCACGGTCTCTGGCTCATATTTGTAGTACGGGCATTTTTCTGTCAGAAAGCCAGCATTCGCTGCCAATTTCTGGTGGACTATTTTCGCTACTTGATCGTGTCTATGTTTGTAGTCTGACTGCGCAAGGATCTTGCATCCTGCCATCACGTGTTGGATTGTCTCCGATGCCGCATGACAGTGTCTGCATTTGTCGCTTTCTATGTCTTTTCTCTGGATGAATTTCTGATTGTTCCTTGTTGCGATCACTTGGTCTTGGATGGCTAGCATGAATCCTTCTGTCTCTGGCTGGAGAGTGCCTTTGGCCAGCCAAGAATTTGATGCCTTTTTGTCAACGTGTGGTTGTTGCAGGTCATTGTAGTGCCTGCCATGTAATGGTTTTCCGGCCCAAGTTCTCAGTTTCTGTTCGTTGGCTGTTTCGAGGACACGCTCTTCGGTACTACACAGGTTTAGTGGCGTGTAATTTGCATCTGCTTGTATTATGGCTTGGATGAGTGGCGATCGGGGACTCTTCAACTGGAAGTATTGCCTCATGCTCTGGATCTGCTTGTCATGTAAGTCTTTGAGGTCCGCTTGTCCGCGTCCTCCTTCTTCCCGGGGTAGTGTTTGCCGTTCAATTGCCGTTGCAGGGTGTAGTTGTCCGGCTCTTCTCTGGATGGTTCTCATTTTCCGCTGGAGTTGTTCTAGTTCAGTGTTGGACCATTTGATGATCCCGAAGGAGTAGGTGAGCACTGGTACCGCATATGCGTTAATTGCTTGCGTGGTGTTCTTCCCGCTCAGTTTCGTCTTCACAATGCTTCTAAGTCTTTCTTGGAATGCTTGCGTGAGCTGGACTTTGACTTTCTTGTGCTCCTGCTGCCGTTTTTGCATTATCCCTAGGTATTTGTAGGTTTCGCCCTCGTCCAAGGTCTTCAGTAGTCTCCCGTCTTCGAGTTCGATGCCTGGTAAATCTTCTTTGCTATTCTTCTGTATTTTGCACTTATCGAGGCCGAATTCCATTCCTATGTCCTTGGAGAATGTCTCTGTTATACTGATGAGTTGTCGGAGTTGGGTGATTGTTGGCGCGTATAGCTTGATGTCATCTACGTACATGAGGTGGGAGACTTTATGTAGGTTTCTCTTGTCTTTCTTCAGCATGTATCCGTATTTACTTGTGTTCAGCATCCTTGACAAGGGGTTTAACGCCAAGCAGAACCACTGGGGGCTTAGTGCGTCTCCTTGAAAGATTCCGCGGCGGATGGGGATCTCGGCCGTTTCTATTTTACTGTCTGGCGTGTTTAGCTGTAACCGGGTTCTCCATTGTTTCATGCTGCTCTGTAGGAATCGGATGATTGAGGGATGCACTTTGTATATGCTGAGTATTTCAAGGAGCCACGAGTGCGGAACAGAGTCGAAAGCCTTCTTGTAGTCTATGTATGCGGTGTTGAGTTTTCGCTTTTGTTTTCTTGCTTGTTCCAGGATAACTGAGTCGATGGTAAGCTGCTCTTTACATCCCAGAGTCCCTTTCTGGCATCCCTTTTGTTCTTCCGTCATTAAGTTGTTGCTTTCGCTGTGCCGGCTTATTTTTTCAGAGATGCACCCCGTGAGTATCTTGTACAGGGTGTTAAGGCACGTAATGGGTCGGTATTTCGCTGGGTTACTGGTATCCTGGTCCTTCGGTAGGAGGTAAGTTATTCCCTTGCAGAGGAATTCAGGCATTTTGCTGGGGTCTTCAATTATCGCCGTAAGTTCCTTGGCTAATGGGCCATGGGCGCTGGTAAATTTCTTGTACCAGAAGTTGTGTATGCCGTCAATACCGGGTGCTTTCCAGTTGTGCGTACGTTGGATTACCTGCTGGAGTTCCTCTATCGTGATGCCCGTGTACTCCATCTCCTCTATTCCTCTCGTAGCCTCCATTTCTTGCTGAATCCAGGGGGCGCTTTTGTGCTGTACTTCATTGGACCATAGTGTCTTCCAGAAGGTCTCTATTTCTGCTGGCTTTGGGGCTTCGTACTTGTCTTTGTTCGCTGGGGTCTCTCGAAGCTTCCTGTAGAAGGCCTTCTGGTTTGCTTGGAATTGCATGTTCTGTTGTTTTTTGTTGGTATAGTCTTTGTATCTTCGGAGTCTTCTGGCGTATACACCCAGTTTTTGTTTGAGGGTATCCAGATATTCGCTGATGTGTTTATTGGGCTCTTCGTGTCTTGTATGAATCCTATTTCTCTTAAGGGCCATCTTCACTTTCCTCACTAATTTCTTACCCCTATTTCCCTGCATGTACTGGGTTATTCGCCCTATGCTGCTGCGGAGCTCTTCTATTCTTTTCTCCAGTCTCACTTGCCATGGTGGTTGGGCTTTGTTTCCTCTGTTACTTCGGCCTTCGTTCCTTACTTCGTACCCATTGGCGCGTGATGCCGCTACTGCTGCACAGTATATGGCGGTGTGTATTTCCTGTAGGGAGTTGTGGTTCTGTAGGTGTAGTGGTAGAGTATGTTCATTGAGGATCTTGGTTGCTTTGCAGAGTTTCCAAGATGCCGGTTGGCGTGGTATTCTTGGCCTTGTTGCGGCATCCGAGCCTTCATATTCCGCCAGGGCACATTGGAAACCTTCTTCCATTTTCTCCACGTCCCTCCTCTCTTCTTGTTCTATGCTTGGTTGGAGCGGTTCTCTTGCGCCAATAGCTGGTGCTTCAGGGTTGGCCACACTGGTTGAAGTGTTTGCCAGGTCATTGGCGACTTCATCTCTTAACCTTTGTAGTATGGGCTCTGCTAAGAGATTTCTGGTTATTATGTTCCTGCGTTGGGTTGTTATCCTTTCTATACTGATGTCCAGGTGTGGGTACTGTTGTGCGAATTTGGCGTGAAGTGTGGGTCTGTAATTTGTCATGTCTGTTTCCAGCTTTGTAATCGTATAGTAGGTGCGCATGATGTAGGTGTTCATATCTATTGTCCATGACATGCGCTGGCGTGGTCTTTCAGCCCTAGTGGTTGCACCTATACTAGGCTGCAAAGCACTTTGGGCTGTGTTGGTTCTAGTAGCCGTACAGTTGGAGGCGCCGCTACAACCGCCGACACCTCCAAGGAGAGACTGTTGCATATTTTTCGAACTGGCCCCTCTGCTTAAAGTCCGAACGCGGTTCTGATTTAAGAGCGAGACAACCGATGCTCCATTCATATTTTCATTATGGTTCATATCATCAGAGTCTGAGATAGCCTTTTTCACGTCGCTGGGTTACCGATAGTTATCCCAACGGCGTTCCGGATGCTGGCATGTCGTCAGCAGGCTACAAATCCGGTTTTAATGGCCCAATGGTATTTTTATTCATTATTAATACTTTCACCGATCAAGACATCGCGCCATGAGCGTAGTAACGCTGGCTTTTTTACTTTTTTTTCCCCGTACTGGGGCTCGAACCCATATCTCTAGCAAACACCTCCTGGTTAGAAGGTGTGCGCTTA
>QLNU02015270.1:55388895-55423268 GCA_006491805.2 Dysdera silvatica | reverse complement strand
AGTCCGCTTCTTTTTACCACGCGAAAGCACATAAGTCAAACTTTTAGAATTTCAGGATTAACCGAGCGAAACATCAGATGTTATTGTTAATTATCTAATGATAGTATTGACAGAAAATGAAATAATATAAATATTTGAATGGGTGAATTTAACCAAAATATTTGCATGAGAAAAATTCAAAGTTAAATGGATGTATTGATTGAAAAGAGATTTATTAATTGTAACCAAGATATGAGAAGTATTTGATGAGTATTCACTTATAACTACATTACACCGCAAAAAGTGACAAAATTGAACACTGTAAATGTTCAAACTGATAAAATCATTGTGTAGAATTGTTCAGACACTTTCACACCAATAATTTGAATCATGCGAACTTTCGTATAATTATTGAATATATCTCATGCCTGCCAGGCACTAATGCACCAGTAGAAAGGGTCTTTTCTCTTACGATTAAGTTACGGACAAACGAAAAAACACAACTGCTAGTCGTGGTTCCCAAAGCAATGGTAATTATTAAAGTAAATTTTAAGAAATCATGCCAAGAATTTTATTCTTATTTAAAATCAAATCCAAATATACTTAAGCAAATTTGTTCTTCAGAAAAATATAAGACCACATAAATTATTTATTTTCACATATTTATCTCTGTTCTTTCCATTAATAAATAAAAACTATGAAGAATTATGCGTTTCTTTTTCGTTTTTTTCTTAATAACATACTATTACCGAAAAATTAGTAGATGTCCCATTTATTTTTTTCCCTCAAAACGGGACATACGCCGTATGTCCCGTTTTGAGGAAAAAAATAAACGGTCACGTTAGGTATGCGTGAACGAATCAGTCTTTATATCCGAGTGAACGAGACGCAAATAGGTGTTTTCAAATGAATGTTCGGTCACTGACGTACTCGCCATCGTTCATTGTCAAGTCGGCTAATTTTTTTTTGTTCAGATAAACAATGAGTGGGTCGTGTCATGTCCTTATTCTTTTTATCGTGAAGCAATCGATTACCAAACTATTCATCAGTTTCAGCCATATATATATTTTGTATCTGATAAACTCGTTCCTATATTTCATTCACCTCACGAATCTCGGTCAATTTACGTCTTGATCTGCAATGTGTACGCAATTGATTAACGATTATACATTGCTTAGCATTATATGTGTCAGTTGATTGACTACATTGTAATACATTGATTAGCATTATATGAGTCAATTGATTAGCAATTTACGTCGAGTTATCAAAGGAGGGGGGAATTTAAATTTCTAAAGATTAAAAATATAATTTGAAAATTACTTCTTAACTTAATAAAAACATTTTTACAGATTGTTTTAATATTAATTTACAAAATGAATCAGAACATAATGCGGTGCGTGCATAACTTGCTGAATGAACTTGCTCACAATAAAGGTTGTTGTTAAATGCGTTTAATAAAGGGCTGAATTGTAGTTTTTTTAGTAGTTTTTTAGTTGGTAGTTTTTTAGTTGTTAAGTAGTTTTTGCGTTTCATTGAAAGTAGACTACCTTTAATCAGGGATGTAGCAGTGTATATGCGGAGGGATATTTACCCTGGCCTTATATGGTTATTATAAGATAAAATAGCGATTATTTTTTTTATAAATAAGTTATTTATTTGATAACCATTTTTTCTCTGCACAGTTTAAAAGGAGGGTGAGGGGTCTGTTTCACAAAATTTTCGGAATTTAAAATATGATCGGGGGGAGACTTTCCCGAGGACGACGAATCAACGGAATTCTATGGTAGATAGATAGCCAAAAAAAAAAAAAACACTCAACGTGCCCATTTATAAGGACGGAACATGATAACATATGAATAAGAAATATTTAATTCAAATAACAATATAAATCAACGTTTATTGGTGTAGTGATGTCAGCGCCGATGTTATGAAGCGGCAAGATGGTGAAACGTTCGAAAGCAAAGAAATGTTTCTGTGTTCGGTGGGACCTGAACCCACGACCTTACACATGTCATAACATCGGCGCTGATATCACTACGCCAATAAACGTTGATTAATATTGTTGTTTGATTTAATCTGCGTAGTGTTCGATTTATATAAATAAATATTTAATTATTCATAAATTTGACGCAGACCCCAAAATCAGAGGTCGACGTTTGGCATTCGTTCAAATATTGAAAAAGAAGGAGAGACGTTTAAAGAAACATTTGGCAGTATGCTTAAAAACCTTATTTGTTATGTAAAAGATTTTTTTAATCACTAACTAAACAAGGTTAATGTTTGACATTCTTTTAGTCTTTATTTTATATAAATCGAACACTACGCAGATTAAATCAAACAACAATGTCAATCAATCAACGTTTATTGGCGTAGTGATACCAACGCCGATGGTATGGCGTGATTAGATGGTGAAACGTTCGAAAGAAAATAAATATTTCTGCCTTCGGTGGGACCTGAACCCACGACCTTCCACTTGCCGGGCGGAGGCTACATCGTTCGTAGCTCAGTCATTAAATCCAAAAATTTCTTTAAATAGGAGTTGTAACGTCCCTGTCAATAGATGGCGCTACCTCCGAATTTTTCTTTAGAATTTGGAGAAATGCGTTTCACTGTATTCGAAGTTTAATTGAAACAGTACATTGATAGATGTCAATTGTTTTTTACCACCTTCTTTTTCCCTTCGTGTTAATTGTCCTTTTTCCCCCAGAGATACTTATTTACAGGGGCGGACTGGGCGGCCGGCACCCGGGCCAGTGCGCCCTCATCGGCGATAGTTATGAATTTTTTTAGTAACCTATAGACACCAGGGTTATCCAACATACTGCCCGCGGTCCACGATCCAGCCCGACAACAGTATTAATCCGGCCTGCCGAAGACTGTTTGGAATGAAAAAAAATTACATTTCTTTTTTCAGAAACTGAGAAAAACTGCACGGGTGACCCCTTTCCATATCTCAAGTAAACAAATAAATAATCAGAAGATTGAAGTTTGTTTTTACGAAACTTGGTGAAACCAATATGTGACCTTTGAGAGGACCCAGTTCTCAATTCGTTGGTTTGTTATTCGAAGCTCAGTAATATTTTTTGTTACAAACTAATAACTTGTTAAATAACGATCGCAGCGTTTTAATGAAAGCACGATAAAAATTAATTATGTAATGCCCCGAAAATTCACAGATCCGAATCGAAGCGCTGTCGCCCATGGTGGATCTAAAAACCTTTCTTGTTGGTGGGGGGCAGTTTGTCTCCGATTCCCGTTTTTAGTCAAGTGTCCGATACTTTTCATTTTATTTTCCACGATATACTCTCGGCTCAAAGGAGCTAATGCTATCTCTTCCTGGATCCGCCAGTGCACTTTTGTAAATGTAAGTTACAAAAAACCTTTCACATGTGCATGGAAAATATTATAGTTTAAATATTTCTTTATAGATGGCGCCACACAACTAATTTGAATCCAGTTTTCTGGAATAAAAGTTCTACCTCAATTTGTATTATAACTTTGCCTTTTTTGTGACAAGAATAAATCATATAGCTCATGTTCTTTTTATTCTTTCAAGTACACAAGTGAATACTTAATTTTGAAAACTTCCATAAACCTTGAATGAGCTATATTATTTATTGTTTGTGCCTGTAGATGGTGTGCCAAGTAAAAGGCAATCTATTTTTTTTTTAACAAGCGTCTTACCATATCCTATATCTTTAACATGGTAAGGATATATTATTTATGCTTATTTTTTGTTAATTTGAATGTGCCATAATAGGTAACTTGCAGCAACAACAGGCGGACAGTGGTAGAACGCATAGGCGTATGCAGGACGTTCATACGTGGAGGTATAGATTCAATGGGGGGTTACAGAGCTACAACTCATATATTCCTATGTTAAATATACAAAATTTCATTGCATCAATTCCCATCAACACCCCACTGCGTGCGCCAGTGATAGAACGTCTGCTGACTTTCGATTGCGATTGAACATTTCGATTTTTAAATTCAACGACGAATTGGCGCAGTATAGCCCAGATGCTCTTGCGCCATAAAAAAGCCAAACAATCAATCAAGGACGAATGAATCGTTAACTCGATTGTACATTTGTTTTGAGTTTGATTTTTTCAATTTTAAAAACATTCCCCAATCGCCATTTCCTTGCAGCATATCGTTGACATCAGGGGCTGATTTAGAGATCATTCAAGGGGGCGATTCATGAGGACTTTTTGGAAATGATACTTCATTGGACCGTTACCTGTTATCTTTTTAATGTTAAATTTCCATCGCCCCCCCCCAATCCGCGCCTGGTCGATATAGAAACTCGCTTTTTTTCACGAATGGGCATCGTCGCTTGCGTTCTACCAACGCGTGGAATCGAAAAGCTGCAGGTTCATAAACAAAGCTTTTTTAAAAATGTAGCTGACAAAATAATGGTACGTAAATGTGGCGCCATCTATGGATATTTTAAGTAGTAACCTTTTACTCATAAGCGCTAATATACAACCAATCTTTTATTTGAGGATAACAATTTGAAAAAAAAAAGTACACGGTCGATGAACAAATAAAAAAGTTTTTTCACTGTCTATTCCATGAAATTTATTGTTGGGTTTGGGTAAACAAAATAACTGTAAACTTGCTATTTTCGGAAGAAACGACTACTACTACCTTCAGTCGCTCTTTCCCATAATGAACAAATCAAATACATTAGCTGAAAGAATCCGTTATTTTGTATAACATGAACCTTTAACACAGACCAATTCGTTAGAAAAGGACGTTCACCAACCAGGGTAGTGTGGCCAGATGTAGTATTTTCCGTACTACAATATACAATAGTATTTTTTGGCTTCGATTATCAATTTGTGATATTTTTGTAGTATGTCGCGAAAAAGTAGTAGAAATGTAGTATTTTTGCCGGGCAACCTCAAAGTTTCTTCAATGGGAACAGTTTTTAAAAGCATATGTTTTAATATAGCTTTGAAATGTCTTTTTGAAGGCTTTTAGCCCTCTTCGAAGCCGATTACATAATAATAATAATGGAAATATTGAGTTTAGAAAATAATAATAATAATAAACAGAATTTTCTTACCTTGTCACGTTAAAGTCAAGTTATCAAAAAAGAAGAATTCGCTAAATCATCAATAGCTAAGCATTGTTGGCCTTGCGATCATAAATTCAACGTTGATCCAGCAAAAATAATCTTAAACCCCTTCTCCGGCAGATTTAATTTTTTATGAAACTTTTATTATTCATCAGAACAAGAATCATTTGGTCAACGACATCCGACATGAATAAGTTTACCACGTATTCAGTTGCACTGCTTTTCTCAATTTTAGATTATTGGTTGTGTTTGGTTGTTTACTTTTTATTTAAGTGGTTTTTTTTTTTACCTGTTGTCCTCTTTTTTTTAAACATTTTAATAATTTTACTAAACTCATTTGGTTTTAGTCAATTGTACGTGACTTTAGCTAACGTGACAAGATTAGAAAATTCGGTTTATTATTATTCTAAACTTAATATTTCCATTATTATGTAAGCTTCTTCGAAGAAGGCTAAAAGCCTTCGAAAAAGTTTCAAGGCTGTATTAAAACATATTCTTTTAAAAACTGTGCCCATTGTGTTATTTTACCAAGTTTTGTGATAAAATGGAAATGATTTGAAAAGGGCAGTTTTTTTTGGAAAGGGGGAATTTTCGGTATATTTGGGTCTGAGAAATCAGACCTCTTGCCTTCTTGGGGCTAGAAGCCATTAGTAGAGGATTTATTTATTACAGAAGAAGAATTTGTTTTTGTTATGATTTCTTTCTAATGTTCTCTGGCTGGTCACACAGCTGTCCGCAAATATATGTAATGTTTTGGCCTTCTTACCACCAGTGAGCGGAAAAAGTAAATGCACACCAAATTTTTATGGGTTTGTGACGAAATAAAAATGCATTTCTTAAGGAAAGCAATTTATAATGCAGCTTCATAATGTTTCACAACAGTAATAGGCAATAAATAAGGAGCGGATTTTTATGTTTTTACATACTTTTTTTTTTCCTAACGTAGGATAAAGTCAAATTTAATAAATCCTGGTGTTTTAAAGCAATCTGAGTAGAATAGCACTATGGGTCACTCTACAGTAAGGAGGATATTTTAAGAAAAATGGAAAATAAATAAAAAATATCTTTATTGCACTAGCACGTCAGCAGTTTGTCGAATTACGAATTATGGTGTTACCAACTCAAATACTCAGAATATTAAAAACCGCTAAATCCCCGCACATAAACCGCTAAATTTTTAGATTTTGCAAAAAAATTAGTTAATTTGTAACTTTTCCTATTTTTGTTTGATAATTTACTTCCATTTAACATTTATTGATCAGAAAAGTTGCATTTTGATATTAATAAAATTTGCAAGGTAGACTATACTTTGCCCAAACAACTTAGAACACCCTAAATCTAGCGGAAAGTCGCTATCATCAGCAACAATGCCAATGTAGTATTATTGTAGTCGATTCAGAAAATAAAGTAGTATTCTGTAGTATTTTCATGTTTGGACTGTAGCATTTTGAGCATCTGAAAACCTGGTCATACTTCATGAGGGCGTCCCAGTCCGCCTCTGTATTAATACACACATACATATACATGTATATATATATATAACAATCCCCCGGTTTTCCTGTGTCCCATATGCTCTCTGACTTGCCCCTTCATCCTATATACACGCATGACGTTCACCATGTAAAATCTGATTAGTTTTATTTCACTCACCACATCTTGTAAAAGGAAAAGAAGAGCTTTCGTTTCTTTAACGTCCTTTAATAGTTGAACGGTGATGTCTTGGGTCAAAGAGCAGGAACATGTTTTAACTTCGTTTATGTCAATTGATTCTATAACCGTGTTGGCTTCTGAAAAGAATTCAAGAAATTATTTCAGTAATTTTAGGCTTTTTGGCAATAAGTCCTCTTTTTGTAAGAGGGCTTAGAAAACTCGTTGTCCCGTTGAAATTTCACAGTCCTATATGCCAGTAGAAACGTTAGAGTTCATTACAGGAGGACCCCGCAAGTGACGTAGTACTGTGCATTAGCGCTCAGTTGGCGCGTGATACCGTTAGCAGACGGGTTAGTCCATTGCAGTTTAGGGAAGGCCGTCTTGGAGGAACTGGTTTTTCCCGCGCGAAAAACCAGTTTCGGCAAGACGCCCTTCCCTAAACTGCAATGGACTAACCCGTCTGCTAACGGTATCACATGCCAACTGAGCGCGAGCGCACAATAGTATTGTGCTTGGCTATGATAGGGATAACCCTGGTTTGATTCCAAGCAGGTATCAGCCAAGCGCGGACACAGGTGGGGGTCACAGGGATCATGACCCCCCCAATACTTTTTCACTATAAAAAAATCCAACTTTTATAATGAATGAAGGGTGTTATTCCAAGACCATGATAAATTCTGTCCTTGACCTGCCCCCTCCCAAATTAAAATCTGTGTCCGCTCCTGATATCAACGCTATTCGGTCCTTTCTACTGATTCATTGTCCGAAATTTGGATTCACAGGCAGAGGCGGATTAAGCCTATTGGAGGTTCCCTGGCGGTAAAAATATCGAGGCCCTTAGACCCAGGGGCGTAGCTAGGGGTAGTGTAGAAGGCCCACGCAAGGAAGGGTGTAAAATCAGCTGAAATAATTCATACGGGAGAATATGCCCATGGCTGGGGGGGGGGTCATAATCTGGTAGGTTCTACCAGGGGCGCAAAATCATCTAGCTACGGTGCTTCTTAGACCCAAGCCCCCCCCCCAAAATGTGTACATAACTGATGATTTTTTCGGGAAGATTTCAGTAGTAAATTTTTAGTGAGTTCCTTAAACCGGCAATATGTAACTAATAATAAACTCAACGTTTCAAGAAAAATCAGAAATTATTTAAAAAAGTTTAACAGCAACTAAAGTTACCTCAGAAAAATTAATAAAATCGGAGCACGACGTAAACGACCTCGAAGGTTTATCTAGAAGCTCCGATTTTCGCGCAGGAATATTTTTTAAACAACAGCGATTTTCTCTTCGCATCCAATTACCCTTTAGTATCCTCACGCTCAAGTGTGGATGGATGGATGGATGAATGGATGGACGGACGGACGTACAGACAGACAGACAGATATTCGGGATAAGTATTAAGGCGCATACGGAGAAGTCAAATGAAAGTCATTCTTCTCCTCAACTTTCTATAAGAAAAATGGCGTTATTGGTTTCCGCCACTATAATTTAATTTTATTTCGCATTTCGCTTATTTAATTGACGAAACTACAGTTATGATAGTAGCATTTAATCGTTCTGTACTCATTGTTAAACTAATGTGATTTTTAATTAGCTATAATTTAATAAAAGAGCCTGCTGCACTTATATACGTAGAATACGTGAATAATATTGAATAGTGCATCTTCCACTTTTTGTGTTGTGGCAGTTTTTAACTAGGAATCTCTCGAACTTGGGGCCCCTGGTGGCCGCCAGCCGCTTAATCCGCCGCTGTCCACAAGCGGGCAAAGACTTGGATTAACTTGGGAAAATGTGGATCCTCTCGGTATAAGACACGAACAAAACTAAATAAGAATCTTAAATTTTCAAAATTTATTTCCCAAATGAAATACGTATAAATAACTCAAACATTTTTGCCTCTCTGAGCGATTTTTATGGCAAATTTTATGCCTTCACATTTCCATAGTTCTCACTAGATGGCAGCACTACGCATATCCCGCCGCTTATATTGTACCGTATGGATTATTTGAGGGAATATCACAATTGTAGTATTTCTCGTTAGGGATTTACAGAATACAGAAATTGTCTAAATTGACCAGCCTTGAGACTAGACTGCAATAGTCACCATAGCAGTGGCGGCTCGTCGGGTGACTCAAGTAAAGCGGCACTTCACCTAAAAAAATTAGGCGGTCGAACAGATTTATTATTATTTTTTAATTTAAATTCCAAATCCTTTTTATTTTTTATCAAATTTAAAATTTGATTAGAAAAATAAAATTCAAAATTTTATTTTGAGCCCACTATTTTTTTTTTTTTTTTAATTTAATTACTTTAATATAATTGGAATTACATTCAGGAACAGAAGGCTACGTTTTTAAGTCAGCGCTTTAAACGCGTTAAACGCACCAACGAAATATTGCTCGCCGAGAAAAAGGGCCGAATGAAGCGACGATAGAAATTCAGAGCTTCGCTTCAAAACGGAAATGTTTTGCGAACATGGTTACCATGGCGATGGAATATTTACGGCGAAAGCAAGTACTGTCAGAGAAGAGAAATTTTTATCGCATCATCATGTCAGCTAGTATTGCCAGATCAGAGGTTTTACCTCTGAATCTAGAGGTTTTGCATGGGGAAAAGCTAAGGGCTGATAAAGGGGAGGGGCGAAGGGGTTACACTCCCCCTTATGAAAATAACGAAGGTGAACTTATAATCACTTGCACAAACCTGACAATAAATTTTACGAAGTAACTCTAAATTGATTATGTAGATTTAGGCCCCTCCCTTTCCCCGAAAAAATTCTGAATCCGCCCTCGTTATTGGGGCCTTTCTCTGTAAGCATAGCTCGTGTGATAAGCCAAGCCAAGCATATCCTGTCGTATGGGGCGCCTACAAACAAAGTTTGTTTTATCCCCCACGGAAAGGAGAAAGATGAGATGGGGGTTTTGGTTAGAATGATAGGGGTAGGTAGGGATTTAAAATTAATATAAGGTTCCTATGCTTGGATGGCTGAATTTGGAATGACGGGAAAGTTAAAATTTGGGAAATAGCGGTCAAAAATGGTTGTAATAGCCAATGAGAAAGGCGGGGAGCGCGGTCCAATGGTAACGGAGAAGCCGCCAGGGCTGTGACGTCAAGCCTCGAGTTGGGAGGGAGGAGCAAAGCTCGTCAGTTTTCGCAGCGGTGGTGATGGCGAGGTGAATAAAGTTGGGTGGTTATGAACTGTGCTTTTTCGACGTTATCTGCACCTCAACCAGTGCTCCAAGTAAATGGGGGGGGGGGAAAGGAAAGGGAGGGATTGGGATGGGAGGGCAAGTTTTGAAATGGGAAGGGAATAAAAGATGGGAATGTGAATGGAAGTTGAGAAGGAAAGTGGAAGGTTTTTAAGTTGTTTGGGTGGTAAAATGGGGCATTAAACAACAATGGGGACTGCAACCATTGTTGGGTTTAGTAGAACAGGTGAGTTGGGGGTGAGTGTAGTGGGGGACAATGGCTAATAGAGGCCGGATAGTAATAAAGTTGACAGAGGCATAGTTAGGATGTAACTTGGGGGGCTGTGGGGCCTTGTGTTTGTACTTGTGGATCGGTGTGGAGGGGTGGTAGCAGTGGCCGGACCGTAAGAATGTTGAAGGGGTAATGTGATTTGGTTGTACCATGGGGAGGCTGTGGGCCGATCGTCTGTGAATGGTTCGTGGTAGTTTCTTAACATAGCGGCTCCGATATTTTCGGACCCGATGAGGATGGTGAATGATGGGTGGCCATCTTGGTCGACGGAATTTGGGGGGGATGGGGTCGGTTAAAATGGAATGGGAGGTGTGTAGGCGGGGGCGGCCTCTAGCGCGTCGAGTCCTTTTGATGGGAGGATGGTCCCGGCGGATAATGCCTTGTGGGGGCCAGAGGGGCCAACGGAAGTTTCGAGGTACTGGTGGGGGCGATGACGTGGTCGGAGGTGGGGGGATGGTGCCCGGAATGGGATGGAAAATATTTGCGAAGGCTGGTAGGGGGCCTACGCCACGGCTAGTTGTTGTGTTGTGTAATTTGTGTGAGTTTGTGATGAGAGGATTTGGGTGTAAGTGGATGTTACTGAAGTAGTTTTGGGAGAGATTTTCTATGACTTTTGTAATTGTGGGGATGTTTATGTCGTTAAACATTTGACGATTTCGGATGAACCAAGGGATGTGAAGTATTTTTCGTAGGGTGATGTTTTCGAATTTTTGAAGCGAGTTTAGGATGTTGGTAGGAAAAATTGACCATGAGGGGGCGGCGTAAGTTAAAATTGGTCTAATCGCGGTATAATAGAGGAGGAGCCTATTTTGTGTGGAGAGGATTGTACGGGGGCCAATGAGATTGCTTGGTTGGGCGCAAGCCGCACGAACTTTATTTTTAACTGTGGAGAGGTGATCTTTAAATGAAAGGCGTTTATCCATGGTTATGCCAAGGTATTTAATTTTGTTAGACCAATTAATTGTTTCATTGTGGATTTGTAGCGTAGCGGGGGGGGGTGAAGTGGTTTTTGGTGAATATGATGGCTTGTGTTTTAGAGGTGTTAATTTGGATTTTCCATGTACTGAGCCACCGGGTGAGTTTATTGATATGTCGTTGCAGGGAGTTAATGGCGCGGGGGCAGTTGGTATGTGAAGCGTAAATAGCCGCGTCGTCTGCGAAAAGGGCAAGGGAAATATTATTCGAATTGGGGAAGTCATTGAAAAAAATTTGGAAGAGGGTGGGTGAAAGCCTGGACCCTTGGGGGACGCCGGCAGTGATGGTGCGTGGGGTGGAGAGTGTGTTGTTATTGATATTGACTCTGAAGCTCCTGTCTTTAATAAATGAGTAGAGAATATTAATAAGGTAGGGGGGGTGTTGATTTGAAGGAGTTTGACAATAAGACCTAGGTGCCACACGGCGTCAAATGCGTGGGATATATCGAAGCTGACCATTGGGGTAGAGTACCCTTTAGCAAAGGAGTGTGTGATGTCCTCAATGAGGCGAGTTAATTGGCGGGTTGTGGAGTGTTCTTTGCGGAAGCCAAATTGTTCATTTATTATGGTCGAGGAAATCAGTGAGCCTGTTTTTAATAATGGCTTCCGCGATTTTGGAGAGTGCTGAGAGAAGTGAGATGGGGCGGCAGCTCCCTGCTTGAAAAGGGTTTTTACCCTGTTTCAGTATGAGTGTTATGTTAGCTGTTTTCCAGGGGGTAGGGAAGTGTTGTAGTGTAAGGGAGCTGTTTATGATGTGTGTGAGTGTTGCGATTGCTTGTGGGGTGAAGTTTTTAATGGTTGTGTTAGTTATGTTGTCTGGTCCAGGTGCTTTCCTCCAGGTGCTCGTGTGATAGATAAGAAAAGGATAAAGATAGAAAAAGATTTGTAATTAATTAATTTCTGATTAATTTCCCTTAATGCTATTCACTGTATTTGTATCGGAGACAAAACCGTGCACTAGGTATAGGTAAGTGCAGTGGCAAAGAAAAGGGGGAGGGCTGAAGCCCCTCCCTACTTGATATTAAAACACACTATTGTTTCTAAGGATGCATCACATGATCGTCTATAAAGTCACTTGATCCCCTCACCGGAAGTTTTGAGTTGCTACGCTATGGGTAGGGGTTTAATCCCTCTCCTCTATTTGAACAACTCTAGTTCTAAATCCGTCCAGCATACACAAATAGTGACAACCACTTCCTAAAAAGCGCCAGATAAAACTCTGCTTAGCTGCTCACGTGCATAGATGATTAGGACATCGCATTTTGCGCTTCTCATGCACTGGTTGTCACTATTTGTGCATGCTGGACGGTTTTAGAACTAGTACTGTGAGTGGTTTGCGACCCTAGGTTCTATGACAAATATTGTTCGTCTAGGTGTACCCTACCCCTCCTAGATGTTTGCAACCCTGGTGTTGGGACACCCTGTATAAATGAGGAAATTTTATTTCAACCATTTACAGCTACAACTCACAAACTTCAAAGTAAAAAATCACAAGTTTGTGCGACTGTATTTATCAGCAGAAAGTAACATTTTGGTGACTTACCAACAGAGTCCAATGAGCAGGGCTCGCTTCGTGAAGTGAGTTGCTTTTTCTTGACACAAAGTTTAGTATTTGGAAGAGTTCCACTTGTATGCAGAGTCGGTGCCAGACCTTTAGGATACTGCAGTGGCGCCACTTTGCATGAAATTTTAGGGTTACTTGCCCGGAAGGCAACACCGGTTTCTCCTGCTTTGCCCGTCGTCTTGTCAGCATTCAGGGCTGTTAAAGATTTTCTGAAAACTGAGGCTTTGTCTTTGTCCAATGACAGAGAGGAGAACGTTGCATTTGATTTGGGGTATTCTCGACTAGAAAGAGGTTGTCGCCTGGGTGGGGAAATCATGCTAATTAAAATATAATTCAACATAGAAATACTCAGTAAAAACTCAAAAACCTTCTTTGCTTCTTTTACTTATAAACATTATTCTTACCAGTCAAAATCACTGTAGTCCGGGGTTTGGTTCCCTAGGCCATAAGAGGTTCGGATTCCTCGGAAAACAGTAGGTCCCGGCGCAGCATGACCATTGTAGTCTTTGAGCCGTAAAACCACAAAACAAACAAACAGAATCATAAACAAAAGAGAAAGCCCGAACTTACCTCCGCTGAGGTAAAATTTCCAATTACCCAAAAGCATTGGAAAAAAAAATATATATACACTAAATCTCCTTTAAGGATCACCTCCTTTAACAAATATTTTTTCTGGAAACGGATTTTCTCCCTCTCCCATAGACCCAATGCTAAATTTACCTCCATTCAGAAACCACCTTGCTGAGCGACCGATGTTTCGCGAAACTGACGGTGATCGCCTTAGAGAGGTTTTACTGTATATATATTTAAGGATAGCATTTACTGTTAAATAAACAAAAAAATCCATGGTAACAGACATTGAAAGCATTTAGCGTTTTGCGATGCGAGAAGATATGCCAAGTAAGTTTGTTTTTTGGTTTTACGGCTCAAAGACTACAGTGGTCATGCTGCGCCGGGACCTACTGTTTTCCGAGGAATCCGAACCTCTTAAGGCCTGGGGAACCAAACCCCGGACTACAGTGAGCAGTGCGATCTTTATGAGATCTCTGAGTAAGCGTTCTTTTTGCACTGCTGGGAGTCGAACCCGGATTAGCCGCGCAATAGGAGAACGCGTTACCACACTGCGCCACCGCAGGGGTTCTGCCAAGTTGACAATTGAAATACATGAATTTCTACTACGCAAAAATTAATTATTCATCCTCTTTTTTGAATTTAACCGGAATTTCCCAAACTGGAACTTGATTTTTCTATTGAGGGAGTCTCCCACATCCCCCCATAAGACCGATCCTGGGCTGGACAAGATACCACAGACGTGAAACGAAATAATTGTCAACAAAATGGGCAATTATATCGAAAGTTTTCTGGCCAACAAAAGCAAAAAGTCAGTCTTTTTCTCAACTTGAAGCTTGATTTTTCCGATTGGGGGGAAGACCCCCCCACCAAGGCCGGCTTTGAGTAGCGATTCTAGACAAAAAAAATTTGAGGGCACAAATTCCTGCCTATTTACACGGGCGCTGCTGGTGGCGTCCGTGCACATAGGCAATATAATAAAATCCGGTTATATTTGGGCAATCATTGCCCCCACCCATTGTCCTAGTCTAGAACCGCCACTGATTAGTTACAGACTTATAATTGGGGGGGAGGGGGGTTAATGGGCTTCAAATCCATATTTTCATATGTATAAATCCAACATTGCATCATAACAGGGGGTTATGAACCTATCAACCCCCACCCCTACGTACGCCAGTGAATCAGGCTCATTGGATCTAATTTTGGAGGTTGTATCGTAACATAAAATATTGTATCGAGATCTAATTATGGATGAGATCTAATTATGGCAGTTCCGCGAACTTTGAGCTTCGTTTTGGATGGTTAAAATACAGACTAATAAGTTTATTTTTCAATTCCCAACCGTTTTAATTAGAATACTGTGAAAATAGGTGCTTAAATTATGATATTTATGGGTGTTTGCGAAGAACAATAGGAAAATCTAAAGTCGCGGATTTACCTTTAGTGGCGCCCTCTTTTATTCAAAAATGCTATTTAAAACTGGCAAGAATTTTTCTCAAGGTGTGCGGCTGTTCTTGTTTGTGGAAAGCAGCTGCGTAGTCTCTCCATACTATTGGTGCGCCCAAACACACATTACATAGATGCATTTATACATTACAATATGTGTAAAATTGCAATTTATTTTAAATCGTTGGGGGCTCAGGCTCCACGGGCCCATATAACTCTACGCCTACGGTAAAAAGTGTGATCGATATAGTGAACTCAGCATATAAAATATGGAATCTACAAACATATAAATATAATATAAATTTAAGACTAAAATTTAAATCAATATTGTAAAATGTAACGCTCTAATTTCACAACACCTATGATAAATCACTTTCGACAACGGTAGTGTAAAATATAATATTAATTAATTTACGAAATTACAAATTTTTAAATAAATAAACGTTCATGAAATATATTTCGGGATGAAATTAAAGTACAATAGAACCCTGATTAAGTGAACTTTGCTAAACCGAAATGACCTACACTTACTATTTTTTAGCAGATACTCGTTTCAAATGTTTTCGGTAAAAACGCATATATTTATATGCATATATTTATAGTGTTTTCCAGCTTTAAGACAGAATCTAATTCAAACGATAGATACCGGATCTATACGTATAAAAATATCAGACTATTTCTAAATTAGAAGCAGTAAGCACATTAATTAACATATACACATATTTGATGCCTTTTCGCTATCTATATAGTTGCTTAGTAAATATAATTAACAATTTTATAAGCAGAGGCCAACGTCATAAGCGTTAAGTTAAAAAATCGGTTTTGCGACGTACGTTTCCGACGAACTTTGTCGTCTGTCACCAAGAACATAAAAATAAATATTAGCATATTAAAAATGTCGTTATTTCGTGCCTAATGTGTTGCCAATTGTGAATGACTAATTAATAAAGAAAAAAAAAATCATAGTCACTTTCAAGCTTGACTGAGATATTGTCTCAATTTCAATTGTTCCAGTAATCATCTAGTTTCTAGTATTGGAAAGTTTGTTTCAACGTGTTTGCCTTTGTTAAAAGGACACACTCGATAACTGATCTGATCTTTCTTTCTTTTTTTTTAGAATTTCCTATATTCTGTTTAAAGAATCTCGCCATTTCTTCTCGTTAAATCCGGGGTCTGCGAAAGTCTTATTCACTGGAAACGACTAAGTTGTATTGCGTGTTTAATCATTATACTAACCGCAATTCGTATTTCCCTCCCTAGATCCAGGAACTCGTTAAATGCGGGTTCGTTATAAGTAGGTCCTACTGTATAAATTAAAATACTATTTTTTTTTTTTTACTGATACTGATTTGGAGTATCCTAGAAAAAAAATCTACGAGTACGTTTGCCGAAAACATTGAACCAGTGTCTATTAAAAATAAGTAAAGAAGTTCAACAGGCCATTTCGGTAAATCCGCGTTTAGGCAAGGGCGGACACAGGGGTCATGGCCCCCAGAAATTTATTTTTTCCCTATAAAAAATTCCAACCGTCATGATAAATGAAGGGTATTATTCCAAGACAACGGCAAATTCTGTCCATGACCCCACATCCACAATGAAAGTTTGTGTCCGTTCCTGGGTTTAGATTAAATAAAATTCCAATAATCAGAGCTGTACTGTATTTGCATCAGTGAAGTTTTCGAAGTGTTACCTGATGGGCAGAGCTGATCCTCCCAGGACCTTCTTAGTTTGGCCAGAAAACTTCGTTCTGCCCAAAGAAGAACAGGTAACAGGTTTGGTGTTTTGTGTAGTCATGTTAGTGAAGGCGTTGTTGTCTAAGGAAGATGCACAACGTCGATGACGACGCTGCTGAGTTGTGAGGATGACGTTGGAAGTTGGCGGGTTGAGGACTGTGTCGGGACGATAGTGGGATGCAACAGCGTGTATTAGGCGCATGATGGACTTAAGGTCGCCTGCCAACACATCTGGAAAAGATTCAAAAACGTGAAAAAAATTAAAAGCTTCTTATGTAAGAAGTATCACCAATTGTTAACAACTCGGAAAATCAAGAAGAATTTATTCTTTAAAGTTACAAACACACGACTGTAAAATGTAGAGGTTTAATGAATTTATTTAAATTCCAAGAGACAATGAGATGTTTACAACTGCACCTAAATAGCCTGTAATAAGATAAAGAAATAAGTATTTTAAAGATGGTTCAAATGGAATGTACTTTTAATTTATTTATTTCAGACCACCTGCGAATTTTATTCAAATCTCTCCCATCCCCAATTCCCAAGTCTGAGAGAAAAGAGACCACGTTACGAGTTGGATTTGAACTTAAAATCTTTGAGTTACCGCCCCATTGCTAAGTTATGGAAGCAGCCATGTGAGCATGACTATATTCTCATACAGTATAACGTCGAAGAGATGAGCTCTAACAAAACTGTCAATCAAAGCAGCTCGATTTTTTGGGCGGGAAAACTAGGAAGGCTTTTCCATAGATAACTGTTTTTTTGATGATTGCTCACTAAATATAATAACAACGGCAGGTTCTGTGCAAACCTGACAAAGGTCCACGTATTGCTAACTGTACCCTATTTTGATTAATCGACTATTCCAAGTTAAACTAATATAACAATTTCTGGAGCTCAGTTCGTCAGCATTAGACAGCACCGATGTTTGTCAAAAGGGATAATCTTCATTAAAGAGAGAGAGAGAGTGGGAAGTTTAAATTAATCTGACAAAAAAAACCAAAAAAAAAACCAATTAGAACCATTTTTCTTAACTCAAAAATAAGCAGTCCTTTATTTTGAACTTTTATGAGTCAAGAATTATCCTCAATGCTCAAGTACTGTTCCGTTTAGTGGAGATGCGGCTGGTAGGTCAATGCTTCGAAAGAAGTGTGGAGGTCGAAAAAAAAACGGTTCGTCATTTCAGCTGTGGGCAAAGTGCCACGTTTTCTGTCAAGGTGTTCAATAATTTGGAAGTTGCAGTGGGATTAACAAGTCCTAATATTTGGAAAATGATTACATTGAGAAGAAGAGGAAATGTAATTGAGTTTCAATGCATTTGGCTTTTGGAAAGCACAACAACCGTGGCGAAATGACGGCGCGTTAGAAAACCGCGCCGAAATCTCAGCTTTGGTTACCGTTGGCGCTGTTTTTACCGCTTGTAGCGTGAGGGGCCCAAGGCAACATAGGTTAGGTTCACTCGGAAAATTGTGGATACTGGTCCTTGCGTCCTAAAATACTGACAAACCACTTTTGGAAATGAATTGTAGCCTGTTCCAAAAGCTCAAAAAAGGTATTTATTTCTGTATCGTATATAAATACTTAGGAAGAGTTCAAATATTACGTCAACAATATTTTGGCCATTTTATTAACGTTGGCTAACAGGAAAATATGCACAACAGCAACCCTCCCCCACTAAAGATGCTTACGTAATACTTGAAATCTCCCTTACTGAAGATAGCTTTTCAAATGAGATTGCGGAGACCCTTTTTGAAGACCTCACATCCTTATGAGGGCAGTATTTCTTTATTTCTTGTCTGCACTTTTTTCACCATATCTCAGAAAGTTCTTTTCCCTCCTTCCATGATTTTTATGTAGCAGCATCAATACTGTTTCAGACACCCCCTCCACACCGAAACTGAAATCCCCCTCCCCCAATCCCAATAAAAGAAAGTCATAGAAAAAATATACCTTTCTTAGTCAGTTGATTTTGAGTTTTCCAAGCCGTCGCGAGGCTTCTTGGTCAGTTCTATAGGAAATGTCCTTTGAAAGAGAAACTTATCTGCGAATGCCCACGTTTATCTGCTTTGGTCGTGCTTTATGGCGCAAGGACAGCTAAGATCATGCTGCGCCTAAAGTTTTCTGAGGAAAAAGGAAAATGGAACTCTGTCACCAGGGGAATCAAGAGCGGGAATACGGATCGGTGGAAAAAGTTGTACACGCTCGGTATTTACAGAATTCAAACCTGGATTTTCTAAACGGCGTAAACAAAAAGTTTTTACCCTACAATACTCCCCCCCCTTTCCCTGACTTTTTCGGATTCGAACCAGTTATTCAGAGCATAGTCCAAATCGAGCCAGTAGTAGTGAAAATGTCGTGAAGCATGAATTTGTAACCATTAATTGAGTATTCATATTACAAGGACAGTGATAATCACACTAATTTATTTCATTGACCGCGTAATGCCGCATACTACAATGTAATAGGCTTTCTGCGGGCAATATGGCCCTCTAATCGACTTTATCCGACCTGCTAAATTTCTTAATTTTTATTTGTTAAAGGGGAGCTCCTCTAATTAAATAAAAGATATTGTAGAGGAATTAATTACCTGAATTGGTTTCTGTCCTTCAATCTGATCAAAATTAAACTGGATTACCTTTTGATGTTTATGTTTGTTTGAGTTTTAAGGCGCAAGGACAGCAAAGGTCATGCTGCGCCGGAACCTACAGTGTTCCGAGGTATCCAAACCTCTTAACGCCTAGGGAACCAACTCGCCGACTCATCGGTAAGCGTTCCTTTTTGGGGCACAGCTAGAAATCGAATTCAAACGACCGCATGCTGGACGAATGTGTTACCATTACACTACAACAGGGCCCCATAGCGCAAGAAGGAAGTAACGTATACGTTCACGGAAAGTTACGATGGTACCATTAGAAAAAAAGGGAGCTGACGTCACAAACGGCCTAGCCGATTACAGCAGAGGGGAGGAGTTCATTTTAGAACTGGTTTTTGTCATAGGTAAATGTTCGCTAAAAACCAGTTCTGAAATGACGTCCTCCCCTCTGCTGTAATCGGCTAGGCCGTTTGTGACGTCAGCTCCCGTTATTTCTAACGGTACCATCGGACTACTTTTCGTGAACGAATTACAGAGGGTGCAAGAAACTGATATGAAGTTTTACCTCTGAATATAACATAAGGTTACTGACATGCGGACGGAAACACTTAAACTGAAGCAAATACTGATCACGTAGAGGGAATTTTACGGGTTAAGAAAATTATTTTGGTTTAATAGAGAACTATTCAATGGAAAGACTTCATATTCAACGTGAAGTTTGTGATGATGGAATTTTATTCGGTGAAAACAAGTTAATTTCGAAAGTCGCCACCAGGACGATACCAGGCACTACAATGCCGAAGTTGATAATTTAAAAACGTTACAAAATTCACGATAGTCATGGTATTCACAATTCCAGTAGGTTCCTGACAAACGTAAACTGTACATAGAGCATGTATTATGTGCGTCGTAAGTTTTCTAACGTTTTGAATTATTTACTAGAGTATTGCAACGCCATGTGTCACCCTATCGGGAACTTCCGGAACTAATGTTGTTGTTTTTTTGTGCAAAATAAAATTCATCAGCTCAGACTTCCTCATGTTAAATATTTAGTATTTCCGCTGAATAATTTCGCAGTTGCGGCCTTTCGAAATGTGAAATTTAAAGACGGCTATCCCCCACTGTACAATGTTGTCTAACCAGATACAAGACTGGCAAAAATTGTTATAAATTATATTTTTTCAATTAAAAAAAATGGAAATTTAAGAATTATTATAAAAAAGGGTCCCCAAAAAATATATGAGCCTTAGGCCCTCAAATGCCTACCTACCTACCTACCTACCTACCTACCTACCTACCTACCTATCTACATATAAATTATTAATCAGAACAAAAGTAAAAAGAAAAAACAATTTATATGTAACATGAACAGACTAGCTGAAATACAGTACACATGCTTTAAATAAAACAATTGTGTTAATAAGTATAATAATTGCATAAAGTAAAAACTTAATCAGCTTTTTTCTTCTTACAATTTAAAGATAATGTTCTTCATCAGTTCATCAGGGACCGTTCAGAATCGTTGTTATCGAGATTGATTTTTTTGATTACAATTGTGGAGAACCATTATTTCCATTGAAGTTACTAACAAGGTAAGCATTTTCAGGTTAAAAACTCCCTTTTATATTAATTTTCCTTTTGTTGTGAGAAATGATTTACTACTAATGGTTCTTTTAGGCTGTTACGGCGTCAGAGGATCAACACGCCATAATAATGTAACTTATTAACCATATTAATAGAACTTATTTACTAATATAACTTATTACTTATGCAATTTAAGGATTCAAAGGCTTCAACGAAACTTCAACCTACCTTTAGCTTTACAGTTTGCGATAGGAACTTTTTTGAACAAAAAATATTGAAAAACTCTTTCAACGTTTTCTTTTCGACTGGCTGGGCTTGTTGGGTTGGGGTTGATGCCTACAACTTTGGCTCCACCTAGGATTCAAAATGTAAGGATAAACATAATTCGATACGATTATGATAATCAATCGTTACTCACAAACAAGCGAATTTTTTTTTTTTATGACAATGACCTACTGCTTACAATGGCCTAGTTTCGTCGCGAATTTTCATGTGTGACTGACCATGACGCCAAAGTTCACTGTGGCAGGATTAGAGAGTTACGATGCTTTTGAATTAGCATCTAAGAAATTACCTCGAAATTGACATTCTTAAATAAAATGAACAATCAATTGCTGAGGGCAATATGAATGAATACGTGTAATGAACCTAGACAGCTTCTTTGATATCGTTATTGACATTAATTACTGATTTTCATCGATATCGATTCCTGATTACTGTTGGCATTAGTTACTGATCATTGTTGACATTAATTACTGATCATTGTCGATATTAATTACTGATCACTGTTGACATTAATTACCGATCATCGTTGACATTAATTACTGATAATTATCGACATTAATTAACGATCATTATTGACATTAATTAACGATCACTATTGACATCAATTACCGATCATCGTTGACATTAATTACTGATCATTATTTCCATTAATTACCGATCATTATTTCCATTAATTACCGATCGTTATTGACATTAATTACCGATCATTATTGACATTATTAATCATTGACATTTCTGATCTCATTTTTGAATTCAATTATTATCATTATTACTGACCTCATTTTTGACATCATTTGTTGATTATGGACATTACTTAGTAATCACCATTGACATTAATCAGTGGTCGTTATTGATATTAATTACCGGTTACTATTGACACCAATTACTGATTATCGTTGATACTGATTACTGATTGTTATTGACAGTAATCATTGGAAAAATGTAGCTTGCAGAAAGCTAAGTGAGAACCTTTGCAAATCAAACTTTTATTTCAAACCAACGACATTACTTTATTTACACAAGCTATCAAGATGACCTCACCTAATGCTTCTATAAGTTGGGAGATGACTACACCATCCTGAAGGTCATTTCGCAAGTCACTGATTTTGCGACATCCTTCGTGTTTTTTCAGCTGAGAATTGAGCCACGCTACATATGCTTGAAGACGAGCCTGCAGAGCACATGATAACGTAATTCGTCCGCGCTTTACATATATAAAACGAAGTATATATATACAACATTAAATTTAACATACGAATCCTGAAACGTCATGAACCATTTATAGAGTTATTTTATGTAAATGTATAATAAATTATTTATATACAGATGCAATAATAAAATTACATAAATATGTAATTACAAAAATTATAAATATATAATTATAAAAATTATAAAATGTAATCATAAAATTATAAATATGTAATTATAAAAATTGTATATTTTACAGAAAATTATCGACAATGGAATACTGATTACGGTTTGACAGGTTTTAGCGGCGTTAAGGTCAGCAAAGGTCCTTGCTGCGTAGAGACTCCACAGTTTTTCGGAGAAATTCGAACTCTGAGACCTTAGGGGACCAACTTCTTGTTTGCAATCAGCAGTTGTGACGTAAGCTCTTTTTTTTTTTCACCGTTGAGAATCGAACCCGGATTAACGACATACTAGCTGAACGCATCACTACACTGCCATCGCTGGACCATACTGATGGTAGCTTGTGACTAGCCATAATGGTAAATAATGACTAGCCATAATAGTAACTAGTGACTAACCATACTGGTAACTAGTCATAATGGTAACTAGCGACTAGCCATAATGGCAACTACTAATTAGCCATAATGGCAACTACTAATTAGCCATAATGGCAACTACTAATTAGCCATAATGATAACTAGCGACTAGCCATACTGGTAACTAGCGACTAGCCATACTAGCGACTAGCCATAATGGTAACTAGCGACTAGCCATAATGGTAACTAGTGACTGGCCATAATGGTAACTAGTGACTGGCCATAATGGTAACTAGTGACCAGCCATACTGGTAACCAGCGACCGGCCATACTGGTAACTACGACCGGCCATACTCGGTAACTGGTGACTGGACACAATGGTAACTGGTGACTGGACACAATGGTAACTGGACACAATGGTAACTGGTGACTGGCCACAATGGTAACTGGTGACTGGCCACAATGGTAACTGGTGACTGGCCACAATGGTAACTAGTGATTAGCCACAATGGTAACTAGTGATTAGCCACAATGGTAACTAATGATTAGCCATACTGGTAACTAATGATTAGCCACAATGGTAACTAATGATTAACCATACTGATTTATGATAACTAGAAACGAGAGCCTTCCTGTCCAATACGTTGTTTCGCATATTGTTAAGATGGATTTCATTACTTGATTGCGCCCTCAGATTGCCTAAAGAAGCCACCTGAGATGGGACCGGTGGTTTGACGGGACTTGCGAACCACCACACGCTTATACACAACCGAACCTCAATCGGGATCGAACACAGGAAAGTGAATTCAAAGTATGCAACGAAGTTTTGAGCTCTCAACCACAGAATGGGATCTTCAGATGTAATCGGTGGTTAAGCTTGATTTACGTACTATGCTAAACTTGCGCACGACCAGCCTCTTACTGGGCTATGGTCATAACCATTCAGCCACTGGGAACATTATGTTTTACGGTGAAAGACCTGCTAAGGTCATGCTGCGCAAGGACCTACAGTTTTCTTAAGAATCTGTCGCATAGGGAATCCCACTGCGCGTTCGCGCAGACCTGACGCCTGATACCGTTAGCAGACGGGTTAGTCCATTGCAGTTTAGGGAAGGGCGTCTTGCCGAAACTGGTTTTTCATGTGGGAAAAACCAGTTCCTCCAAGACGGCCTTCCCTAAACTGCAATGGAATAACCCGTCTGCTAACGATATCACGCGCCAACTGAGCGCGAATGCACAGTAGCTACGGTGAGCAACAATGCCTTACGCGTTCTACAAAGCCATTGGAGTCGAAGCTGAGTTAATGGCAGGGTAGTCGAACGCGTTACCGCTACGCAACCGTGGGGTTATCTCTTATCCCACTATACTGTGACTGATAGAGATGAGACGGCTCTGACCGAAACGGGTTCGGGCGGGCACGGGTTCATCAGACGGATGCAACTGAAGCCTAATACTAACTTTTCTATATCGAAATTCGCAAAGAAATAAAATTATGAGGGTCGTTTTCGAAGACCGAAGAAATACGCGTGTATACGAAAATTTTTGAAAGAAATTAAATAGCGTAGTTTAGCAACTTTTTTAAAATTTAAATCTTACGTCAATGGGTTAAAGCCATGTTTGAAGGCTCGGGTTTAAATTTCCACGACATATTTCGGGCCCGGACGGGCATAGATTGCAAGTCTTCGGGCTGGGGCCTTAAAAAATGAGCTGGAATTCATCTCTAGTCGTCGATAGCCTATCGGCCACTGGAATCTTAACACTTTAGATAATTGCATATAACTACCTTTAACCAGGGGCAGACTGGGCTGCCAGCCAACAGACCCCCCAGAGTGCGCCCTCATAGGCTACACGACCACTCCCTCTGATAATCTGAGAGGACCCAGTCCGCCCCTACCTTTAACGTATAAATTCCTTTAAGCACACTTGACGTGTCGTTGCTTTCATTTAACCTTAGCGTTTCAACTTGCCTGTACAAGCTTTCTTCAAGAAATTGTAGATACATTTATTTGTGGGTCTTACGACGCAAGGATAGTAAAGGTTATCTTGCGCAAGAACATATAGTTTTCCGAGAAAATCGAATCTCTTAAAGCCTAAAGACCAAACCCCATGACTACAGTGAGTACTTAGTGTTCTATTTTTAGGGGCGGGGAACACTTTTGGTTATCGAACCTGGGATCTCGACACACTAGCTTTTTCCGTTACCACTGTAAGGCCTGTAAACAGTGCACTGCCTTTGATTTTGTTAGTTCAATATATAACTGGATTTCCTTCTATTCATTTCACACAATCGGCTGGCGAAGACATGTACACATAAGTCGACACGTCGGGTAAATAAATGTGTCGGCATTGCGCCCGGAAAAACATCTGCTTTTATATTTATCTTCGCCATAAAGTATATTAGTGTGTTCCATCCTTCAATGACTGAATTCGTGAACGAGATCTATTATGATAGGTGGGCCAATTCATTCATTCATTCATTCAAAGAACGGTATTTGGCCCATCCCTTTATGAAAAACCGTAGTCCTGACTTACTGTCCATTCTTGCCAAGGTGATGATATTAAACCATTGCTGTCGTTGGTGTTGGACATAAGGAGACTTCTTCCAGATTCTTGGTCGTTATACTGTTTCCATCTGGTTGGCAGCCAAAAGAAATGGACTCAAACTAAAATAAAGGCATAAAGGAACATTCAATGTAATCGTGTAGGCGAAACACACTGTGCACATAATTTAGACGAAAATATTCCAGATAGCTACGGTTGTAGCAAAGATGGGTGTTAGCAATTGTTTCGGTGGAGAAACGGTCCAGCATTCTTCAGAATAAAATACATTCGCGGTTGCGACAGAAAAAGAGTACATTTTCTTCTGATGATGACGGACCATTTTTAAACAGAAACAACTATTATCAACGCGGCTACAACCAGGGCCGTAGCAAGGGGGTGGCGTGGAAGTCCCACGCCAGGGCAGCAGGCAAGAAGGGCGTAAAATCGGCTGAAATGATTCACAACGGATTATATGCCCGTGGCTAGAGGCGCAAGATCCTCTGGCTACAATTATGACTACCTCAGCACTTTTATCTAAACATTTAAAATATTCATGAATTTAGTATTTTTACAAGAAGACCAGCATCTCCAAAATGTTCATAAACTTAGTGTTTTAAAATAGAAGTAATCGCTGTATTTTATAAAACTGAAAAAAGTTCGGTATCAGCTTTAATGAATCTTCAACCTACTTTTAGCGTTACTCGTCAAGTTCAGTTCACTTATACAGTTTAGTATGCTCATATACTTCAATATATCAAACAGTTCAGCATATACTCACATACAGGGCGATTTACCACTTACCACCTGCAACAATCTAGTCGGTAATAGTGACCAGATATATATATATACACACAGGGTGTCTCAGCACCAGGGTTACAAACTTCAAGGGGTCATAGTACTCATCAAGGTGAACGATAATTGTCATAGAATCTAAAGTCGCAAACCACCCACAGCGCCAGTTCTAAAATCGTCCAGCATGCACAAATATTTACAATCAGTGCATGAGAAGAACAACATGCGTTGTCCTAATCAGCTATGCACTTGATCAGCTGACCTGAGTAGTATCTGGCGCTCTTCACGCACTATTTGTAAATATTTGTGAATGCTGGACGGTTTTAGAACTGGCGCTGTGGATGGTTTGCGACCTTAGGTTCTATGACAAATATCATTCACCTTGATGAATACTATGACCCCTTAAGGTTTGTAACCCTGCTGTTGGGACACCTTGTATACTCCAAGCAGTTCAGTAATTAATTCACATCATCCTGTATGAACTACAGGTGTGAAGAATCTTGCAATCAACTATTCTTCTCCTCTATAGCAGATGTGAAAATTCATTCACTAGAATTGATCAGTGGGTCATTTTGCGCGTCTCCAAATGCAGCACACGCTGTGATTAAGACTTAAATAGAACTGGATTTAACTCGGCAGATTACAACAAAATCATTTACTTTTGGAAAACGAGGATTTTGTTTTCATTGTTCATTCGTTTTAGTTTTCATTTAGCATCCGCCATGGAACACTGAACAAGAGCTGGATTTTTGTAGTTTTTTCACGTTATAAGCTTCAATAGGTACTGGAGGTCAATTACACTACACAACAGACACATATCACCGTTCGCATGGGAAAGCAAACGTGCAACCAGTCGTCCTAAATCATGGTTTTATGACTATACACACACACACACACAGAGAGATCCCTATTTCAACACACACAATTTGTAATATATAACATTATCTTAACAATGTCATTAATATGTAGTAATAATGATAATTAATAGTTTTAAATTCTAAATTCGTTTAAAAATCGAAGCTTTTCAAATTTGAACTTTGCAAATAATAATGAAAATAAAACAGACTGCAAAACTCTTTAATCACAAGGTCCTGAGAAAAATCAACCCAGAAAGAAATCTTACCAGTATTTAGAATAAAATTAGCTTATTGTGAACATACACAGTAAGAGAAAGAAAGAAAAAGTTTCAGTTGAGAGTGCTGGAGGGAAACATCAGAGATAAAAGGGACCTGGAGACAGAAACAGAGAATATATGCAATTATATATATATTGTATACAAACCCATGTTTGTAAAAATTGCAACACCATGAAGGAATCATGTGATTGAGCTGAAACTTTCAGGAAATGCAAATTAGGGTATGCTATTCAAATGATTAGAATTTCAGAGTCATCACGCATGCGTGGGCTGAGCAGCGCCCTCTGAACTGCTGATGGATCCGTATAAATAGAGGGCTGTAGCGGGGCGTGTATGGCTATCTGCTAGTGGTAAACGTTACATGAGACGTCACTATGCCTCTACGACGAAAGAGGGCGACATTTCAGCAAGTTACGGAGTTTGAACGGGGACGAATGATCGGCCTTCGTGAAGGAGGGTTTTCTTATCGTGCAATAGCAGCTCGTATGGGGCGTAACAGCAGCACAGTGATGCGAGTGTGGAAGCAGTGGGTTCAAGAGAACCAGACAACTCAGAAATCCAGAAGTGGACGCCGAAAGGTGACGTCAGCACGGGATGATAGACACCTGGTCCGCATGGCGGTGACGGACCGTTTTGCTTCATCTGGACAGTTGGCAGAACGTTGGTGCACTGCTACAGGTGTATCATTGTGTGCTTCATCAATTCGTCGGCGTCTACTGCACCGTGGACTGCGTGCAAGAGTTCCTTTATACAGGATCCCCCTGACGCAAAACCATCGACACCTGCGGCTACAATGGGCTCATGGACATAGAGACTGGCGTGCTGATTGGCAACAAGTGGTGTTTTCTGATGAATCCCGCTTTAATTTCTGGGATTACAGCGCCGCCTCCGGCGGCCACCCTTCCCAATGAAACCCTTGCACAATCCTCCTCCTCCGCTTTAATTTGGGGTACAGTGATGACCGCATCCGTGTTAGACGCTATACCGGTGAACGCCACCTTCCGAAGTGCTTTATCCAACGTCATAGTGGACGAACCCCCAGCGTTATGGTCTGGGGTGCGATTACGTAACATGGACGATCTCAGCTGCTACGAATTGTGGGTAATCTTAACAGCAACCGGTACATCAATGAAGTTCTGGAGCCCGAAGTTGTTCCCTTCCTTCAAGGCATTCCCGGAGCTGTATTTCAACAGGACAATGCCCGCCCACATATTGCCAGGAATGTTCAAGACTTCTTTTCATCACAACAGATACAGCTTCTTCCTTGGCCTGCCTATTCGCCGGATATGTCGCCGATTGAACATGTGTGGGATTTCGTTGGTCGGCGTCTCGCTCGTGATCCTCGTCCCATAGCTACTACAGATGAACTTTGGGGTCGCATACAAGCAATCTGGAATGCTCTTCCTCAGGCACACATTCAACATCTGTTTGATTCCATGCCACGTCGTATAGCATCACTTATTGCAGCGCGTGGTGGCTTCACCAAATACTGATTTTCGACATGTAATATTGGTTTTTTTTTTTGCTTTGTAATTTTAATCGTTTATTTGTATCAACACAGGTCGTTTGTACATTAAATTTCATTCAATTCGGACGAGTCCTTCATCGCAGAGGCGGCTCTAGGACCGGAAATCCGGGTAACGGACCCGCGCCGGCCCTTTTATTATCGACCCACTTGCAATGTAAAATGTTTGTCATTACATTGTAGACCCCTATTCATTATAAAACGTAAACGTAATTTATTCGAATTTCAATAACGCTAAAATGATATTTATTGTTCTTACAATTCATTTGTTATACTTTTATCAAATTAAGATTATTGTTATTAACAACGGATCAGAAGAAGACAAAACTATTCTTTTACTTCTCCCGTCAAATGGCTTACAAACGTTGTTTTAAATAGTTTATTTTTCAACATTTTTCGGCGAAGGGCCCCCGAACCACCTTTTCTCTGGGGTTTATTCAATACCCACAGGCCCCCCGGTAAGGTCCCTTTCCAAAATATTAGGGCCCGCAAAGTCTAGGGCCGATACTGCTTCATGGTGTTGCAATTTTTACAAACATGAGTATATATTTAAATACTTAGTGGTTGTTGTATTTGTGAGTTTACGGCGCAAGGATAGCAAAGGTCATACTGTGACAGTTTAAAGCCTTGGACAGAAGGAAGCAGGGTAAGTTGACGAACTAAAGCAATACTTGCGTTTAAATTGCTACAGCTTGCAACTAGAGCTGTAGTTTTATCTGTATTTAGTGCACTATAAGTTAGCTTTAACCACGAATTATTAGACTATTTTCAAACAACAAGAAAAATGAACAAATAAACTTTATTGCATGAAGCGCAGTTTCGTCATCTTGCTTGCACTGGCGGGTAAGATGACGAATAATTAAGTTGTACAAAAATGGAAGTTAATTGAGGGTTTTTTATCATGTATTTCAGGGCTCACAAAAATCACACATATAACTCTTAATCTCAGCTACTTTTGGATTGATATCCGAGCATTGGGCGTGTGCCCATCCTTTGAAGAGAGAGTACTGAAAGCAATGTTCATCTTTACTGCACTCAGAATAAAAAATGCATTCTCTCTCTCTTCTTCAGAGAGAGAGAGAGAGTGTCTCACACTTGATAATCGATGTGAATTAATGAATCGCATGATAGTTAATCTAAATCTGTTTCGAAAGCTTTTTTAGAATTCTTGCTCATTGGGAATATATGCTTAATGTATAATTTTCTTTGCTTATTAATAGCTTCCTTTTCTGCACTTTTTTCTTCGTTTCTCCTTTTCCCTTTTCTGTGTTTCTATCGTAGTACTTTTCTAACAGAAAAACTTGAAATATGGAAAGAAAGCAATTTTTTCTTTGTTTCCGCTCTTTTTGAGTTGCATGAGGCAGAAAAGGCAAACTTGATATTCTCTACATTTCTTCATCAGCAGTAGTAGGAGTGGATAAGATTCCAGCTACGGGCGGTGTTGTCATTGGTGCACTATAAATTACTTCAAGATATGCATTATCTGTGGTTTTCGATGGCGTAAAGTCTATGTCATCAGAGGTCTAGGAGTTGAGTGACTCAATTCCAGTTGCTCTGAACCCATTGATGACGTTTTTCAAAGTTGCTGCTTTCATGAACGCCATACCCAATAATTTTGCAATATTTTTTAAGCGAAGTGTCTTACCTGGATGACTTACAAGAAAATCAAAACAAGTATGATTATAGGCTATGTTAAGTGGACCGTAGATAGAAATGTCTAAAGGCTGCATTTTGTGGCTTATAACACTATTACATGGTTTTTTTGATATAAGTAGATAGCCTCTTATGCTACATGTGACGAATATTTATTCATAGTAAGAAGTACGGGATTGGCCTCAGATGGCCTTACCTGTGTAAGGAGATGCTTTAAAAGCTTAATAATACTTTAAGATTTCATCCTTCCAGATTTGTGGCCGACTTCAACCGAGCCTGGAGGTGCACTTTCAAGATATGCTGACTGTATTCTTTCTCTGGGGTAAATGAAAAATGGAGGTAGAAAGTGGCCAGTAGCTCTGACGCAGCAAGCAACGTTCCCATTCATTCCTCTCTCAAACGAGGAAATTTTTATCACTCTCCTTTTCACCTGTGGCACCATCTTGCACTCCTATGGATTTGTGGACTGCCCTGCAGGATTCCTGGTGTGAATTGTCTCCAGAATACCTTCAGACATTAGTCGAGTCCATGTCACGTCGTGTTGCGGCACTTCTGCGTGCATGCGTGGGGTTGGGGGCTACACAATATTACGTAGGTGTACCAGTTTTTCTGGCACTTCAGTGTATGTATATATATATATATATTACATATAATATTAAAAAAAATGCGCATATCATGGAACTATTTTCTTGATTATTAATTTAAAGACAGCCTTTTCTCTTAAATTAATCATTCAAGAGAGCTTTTCACTTAATTGAAAATAATTATATACTAATATCTCTACCTTTCATCATTTAGTAATTATTATGCGCTTTCGATATGGCATTAAAATTTAAAGATAATATTTTTATTGCCACGGTGCGTGATTATTTAGTTTCGGCAATTTTTATAGTTGGTTGCTTTTCTTTATGTTCATGATGTGATCCGAGATAAAACCAATCACTTAACGCGACTGCACAGAAACGTGATATAATTACAAAACATTCAATTCGGGGCCACTTTTGGCGTCTCTCCACATCCACTAATGCCTTGCTTCCGTACCTCAAAAGCTACCTTTACTCAGCTCCCATTTATATATGGGTACTGCTTCGAATTTGCTTCGTCCCATGAATTTTACTCTGTTCTGTACCACAAATATTCATGCTTTTATTCTACATCAAAACGGCCTCCGTGCGCATTCTGGATTTCACTTAACCTTCCTTTAGGAATACAGGGCCATTATTGTGACTACCTTTTCCATCTTTCCACCCTTCATTAACAACAACGACACAAACATCGAAGCACCTCTGGTATTTAACAGCATTTGTTAAAAGATCTTAAACTCAGTTTTTATTCTATGGATTGCAGAAATGTATTAAGCATCATATTTGCAAACGTTTGGTGGATTCGGTGGCAATGAAATTTTATATATTTAACATAGGAATATGTGAGTTGTAGCTCTGTAACCCCCCCCCATTGAGCCTATAACCCCCGCTTATGAACTTTCTGCTTACGCCTACAGGTGGATTGAATTCTTATAGCTCAAGGACAGCAAGGGTCATTTTATGCCAAAGAAGGTGATGGAGAATCGATACAAGGCTTGCATGGAACTTCAAACAAGGTGTGGAGAATCCATTGAAGCAATTGCGTTGTGAGGAGAGTGACAGTTACTTCTAAATGAGCTTATGATGTTCGTTACCCACTACCATTGCCCAAACGACCAACCCCTCCATCCGTTCTATCTCATTTGGCGCAGAAGGACCCTTGCTGTCACTACATCACAAAAATCCCAGCAACCAACCTCCCTGCGCGTCTTATCAACGGCTAGGCTGGGCTAAACGAAATATCGTATTGTAAAAACCAATTAATTATAAAATTAATAAATAAAACTCAGATTTTAGCAACTATCAATAAATATTATAACCAATAATTTAATAACGCTTAAAAAACTATTTATAATAGGCTTGAGATTGCCCAACTTAACCACTGCGGTACAAGTAGACTACTATATTCATAACTCGTGAGCAGTGATAGGAGATTACGAAATGTTTTTACCATCGGAAGAATCACATTCGAATTAACAAATCATTCGTCCTCGAACTTCACAATCGAGATATTCAACTGGGGGAGAGGGGCTTTACTCCCCACTTCCATTTCTAAGGCCACTGGGGCAGAAGTAGAACCCCTAAAATTATAGGCCGACGCATAAGCCACCATTTTCTTGTACACTTCCGGTTTCATTTACCTTGGCGATAAAGGTTTTCCACTTTAGAGCAATGATCGCTATTTTGGCATAAAAATAATGAACACTTCGCGATTATCCGACGAATGTAAAGATTGGCGCAAATTTTAAGATGTCGCCAATAAATACAATTTGCAACCACGATCACGTGATACAATGGCAACAAAATGGCGGCTACGAGCCAGCTCCCTTTCTTTAGGCGCCTTGGGGAGAGCAGTTCATCAGGAAACGCATCATCGAAGCATGAAGTGACAGAGTATCAGACAGCCATTTGCGCCCGGCAGGAAGCACAAATGGCCTTGGTAAATCATTAACATTAATGATGAAACCAATACAGTGGACTTTACAACACATCGTTTCATGATGCGAAACGCCGGTCTTAATTATTCACCAGGGGCGTGGAAAGGGGGCAAATGGGCTTTGGCTGCTAAGTTCAGGCCACATATTACAGGTAACATGTGTATGTAACATGTTCACATTAACATCCAGCTTTAGATTTGCTTAAAATGCATTGAATAAGGATTTATATTACCACTTGAGTTTCGATAAAATAAGCTGAAAAAAAAAACAAAAAAAAAACCAAACACATTAGTAATTAGTGATTACTAATCACTCTTTAAATAAGTTTTATGGAAAGATGTTCATAAAACAATCCATAGTTGTTTGCTTTGTCTCGAAGTATCTATATCAGTTAAAGATCCGTCATAAAGTATTGGATGAATTAATCGTATAATCGTAATAAAATGCATAATCGTAACGTCCCAACTCGTGCTTAATAACTTGATAGAAGAAAGCAATTTACATGTATGTTCGTTGTAATATGAGAGAAAATTTACACATCGATTTGAATAAAAGTTTTTCATTCTCGGTGTTTTTTGAATTCACTTTTGTTATGTCTTTAGAATTTTCGTCGAAAGACTATTCAAGTCAACTGAAATGAGACTGATATGTCACCTCCTAACCGTAACCAACATTTCTTCTCTGGGGAATCGAAGCAGACCATGAAGGGGAACAGCTTGTTTGTTTGTTTGTTTGGCTTTTTTATGGCGCAAGAGCATCTGGGCTATACTGCGCCAAAGGGGAACAGCACTTCGCGTGTGACATTACCATTAGTCCATTAAGTTCTGAAAAGCGAAATTCATCTCAAAAGAATTTTGATAATTTTAGTTATGAAAAATATTTTCGATTATATGCGAATGAAGAATTAAAATTTTAAAGTGATTAATAAGTATATACTTGATAAAACGTTTATATGAAAATATATGTCTTAACACGATTAATTCACTTGAATGAAATATTTTAAATTAATTAAATCATTAATATTCAGTTGAATAATTATTAATTTTACTTAGAATTAATTCGTGAATAATCACGAGGCTGCGTAAAAGTGGGGGTGATTTTTGGGGTTACCCACCATTTTAACAATATTATTCGTTATAAAATAAAATTCTCTTTGAGAGAAAATTTTATTTCTATCAAAACCCTCCATTTTTGTTTTTATCAAACATTTTTTGAAATTCTGTGCATGGAGCCCTGGGAAATTAGTTTGTTTGTTTGTTTTGTGGTTTTACGGCTCAAAGACTACAATGGTCATGCTGCGCCGGGACCTACTGTTTTCCGAGGAATCCGAACCTCTTATGGCCTAGGGAACCAAACCCCGGACTACAGTGAGCAGTGCGATCTTTATGAGATCTCTGAGTAAGCGTTCTTTGTACACTGTTGGGAGTCAGCTTCATTGAGAATTTGTTTTAAAACACACTTCTGTGTCTTTCTCGTGTCGTGAAGGTGGCGACTGGGATGAGGAGGGGGTTTCACAAGTGGAAAAGCCTAGGGTCCCTCTT
>QLNU02015270.1:55362074-55380132 GCA_006491805.2 Dysdera silvatica | reverse complement strand
ATTAGCGATAATGCGCCAAATGGGGTAATCGGAACTGCTCATTGTGAAAATGTATTCGATCCAAAATGTCGGACAGGTCAGCCTGTCTATAGAGGAGCTCTAGGTAGACTTCATTCGAGAGGCAACACTCAATCCAATGCAAATATAGATTGAATACTACTTTACGTTGGGTGGAAAGCATTTGGAGAGACCTTCATCCAGCAGTGGATAGATAATGGTTGAATATGATGATGATATATATATGTGTGTGTGTGTGTGTGTGTGTGTGTGTGTGTGTGTGTGTGTGTAGCTGCTAACTTCCACATAGCAATAATCATTTCGAATCCTAAGAATAAACATCGCCAAGATTTTCATCATAAATCATGAATGAAAATCACTCGAATTTAATTGAACGGAAATTTAGGATTTACGGAACCGTATCGTTTGGAATCTATATCGTTTACAAAACCGTATCGATTTTGTGACGTAATTTTTCTAAGTTCTGGCAAGTGCAGGCAGTTCTATCATTGATGCCTTAGTTTGCGTCATAGCTGCCAACAGTCGTTCCACCTGAACACGACGGATTCTTGCGTTGTCTGCCCCCAGTTTATCTTTTCTTCCTTAGTCAATAACCCATAACGGTTCATCAAAATGTCACGGTTTTTGGAAGGGTTCTCCGTCATTTAAACCCAAGGCCTTTTTTTTATTTCGAGGGTTAACCTCCGTTGCGTTTGAACATCTCTAAAGAATAACCTTTTCTCCACAAAATGCAATAAACCTAAATTTGAAAAAAATATCCTATAAACACTGTCAGCGCTTTGGGGAACAACCGAATTGTTAAATTCCTATAAAATGACATTCTCTCCTCAGATAAGAATAGATTGGTTTGCAACCTAATAATTCTCACCATCAATATAAGTGAAAATTGACGTTACTAGGCTCAATTGATACGCTTGCTTTAATAGAAACTGTATTAGGTCTAATGGGGAAAGAAACTGCATTGTTTCTAATAAGAGGTCTCTTTTCCCTTAGACCTAATACAGTTTCTATTAAATCAAGCGTACAAATTAAGCCTGGTAACGTCAATGGGAAAAGAGACTGCATTGTTTCTAATAAGAGGTCTCTTTTCCCATTAGACCTAATACAGTTTCTATTAAATCAAGCGTATAAATTAAGCCTGGTAACGTTAATGGGAAAAGAGACTACATTGTTTCTAATAAGAGGTCTCAGAATTTTTTTCTGTCTGAGTGTGATCAAAACATTGTATTCCGATCCATAGAATTAACATCCCGAAGTAAAAAAAATAGCCCTCTCTCTCCTCTTCTTAGCAAATTAGATATCTATGTAATTAATTTATTCAAGTCTTTTTATTCTGTAGAATCGGAAATAAAGAGGGAAAACCCGGTTTCGGATAAGAAAAAGTTCGGGTAATTCGAAAATTGAATTTCCAGTATAAATTAAGTTTCAAAGAAACTAAAATTTGAAAAACACGTTTAATTACATATTATTAAACTGTTACATTGATAATAAAAAATATTATAGAATATGTGTTAATTAAGATATTGACTGCTTTGGAAGTAGTCCGATGTCTTTGCATATATATTTGATATATACAAATCCTTACATGTATCCGATATCTTCCATTTATACTAATTTCTTTCCTAAGGCTAGATAGACTGAGAAACAATTATATGCGTTTTTACCAAAAACGATCAGCGAGTGTTCACTTCAAAAAATAATAATTAAAATAAAATAATTTTTAAGTCAATTCCTTCAATGCGCTGCTCAAATAAAAGGGAAGAAAGGGAAAAATTGCGAAAAGCAATTTTGGCGACATTTGGCGGCAAGCATTAATCGCCAAATACACCAAAGGAAAGCAAAAAAAAAATCATTTAAATTTAATTAATGAATTAATATTTGAAAAAACTGTATTAACATCAAGTGTCATCCACTACAAGTTTAAAAAAATTTATTTGAACTTGATTGGATGGATAGAAAGTATTTTATTAACGATTGAAAATTTGAACAAGATATATAAATATATATAGGGAGAGTGTGAGCTAATAGAAGGAATTGAAAAATAATAATTAAAATAAAATAATGTAGCAGCTCATTTCGGTTAAGCGAAGTTCGGATAACAGGGGTCCTACTCTATTTTAAAATGTAAATGAATTTACCTTTTTCCATCTTGAATTATTATTATATTTAGTGTCGAAACATAGATTTCACTTCAAGAATAAACGGACTATTTTAATCCAGATTTCGTTATTGTAAATCTCTGCCTATATTTTTACAACCCCCAATCATCCTATCTTAGAAAACCCGAATATACTTAAGCTATTATTTTCTCACTGAGACTAAATAATTTTACTCCAATAAAAGAAAATTTTGTGAAATTCTGCAATAGAATAGAGTTTCTCATCCGCCGCCCATACCTGGTCCTGTCGTCACCTATATCAGACCAGCGAGAGATTCCTTATTTTTCTAAACATTTTTCATGAATACATATTTGATCGTGGAAATATTTTGAAGGAAATAATAGTCGCGAATGCTTCGTGAAGCTCAGACCCAGAACGCCTAAATATCATCTTTGCAGCAACTACCAATGACCAAGTCGTGTATTTTTAAATATGTGAGTGTATCGTGTATTTATGAATGATCGAGAGTTTTAAGACATCAAAATCTTTTAGCATTCAAGAAAGAGTATATCGCTCATTATGATCTGTCAATAAAAAGTGCCTGAAATCCGGTTACCATAATGTGCGGTGCATCCTCTGTGCTTAAAACTGGACAAAAGAACACCTGACTGTATTTTAAAATGCCAGTGACGAGTCAGCAAGGAAGTGTATCAGAAAAGTGTGTATTAGTAGAAGGAGTGTATTGATAGTCTTTATGATTATGCCATAGTTAATTATTCATACTTGTAGTCTGATGTACGAACTTAAAAAAAAAAGAAGGCATTTACGAGTAAATTTGTCGAGACTGTGTTTCCGTCTTAGAAAAAGAGAACTCACCGGGCCCTTCTCTTGAAAAAAAAATTACCGGGCCCTTCTCTTATGAAAAAAAAAAAGAATTTCCGGGCCGCGGATTCATAAAGGTTGGGAAATTTCATATTGATGTTTTCCCTTTTATATGCTTTTATCTACAAATCTACAAGCTGCATCCATCCCTTTTGATGTTTATTGTCATGTATTTTATCTAATTTTTATTCTAATCTTGTTTTTATGTTATTTGATTGTTACTTTTATGCAAATTTTTTACTGCCTGTAATCCTTTGTGGATGGTATAGACATTGGGAAGTTGAGGGCTCGTAAGTAGATATTATCTACTTTTTTCTCCTGACTTCCCGCACGGATTTGCTCTGTAAACTAAATAAATAAATAAATAAATAAACACTATTATGAAAGACGAATCTGAACAAAGGATTTAATAGTTACGTATATTGGCAGACTGGGTAACTTTTCTACTAAATTCATTGTGCTGTATTTCATGTGAATTTATAATTAGGCAAATTATTATCGATTTTTTTAAATAGCACTATAGCTCACAGTTACTGACCATTGGCAAAATTTTTACTAGTTGTAATAAGCTCTGGGCAATCTTTGTACGTTGTCAGCAGTGGCGCTCATATGAGGGCTTTTAGAGGGGGCTAAGGACTGCCATAAACTACTTCGAGGCTTTTAAGCATTTTAGTAGATGTTCAAGACACTAAAATGCTGCAAAAATAATTTATACTGCTTGATAATTAGTAGATGATCTAAAAAGTACCTTATTTTAAAAATGTGAGTGCAAAACTTTTTGAAAGTAAACTCATAGTAGAATCGAGCAAATCAAAATTTTTAAGCGACGTCTGATGGGGGCGGGTCATGTTCCCTTACGGGCACCCATGGTTTTCAGCAATATAGCCCATGGTTTTCAGCAATATAGCCCACGGTTTTCTCAAATGAGTCCGGTTATCCAATTATTGGCCTGCTCAATTAAAATTTGTGAAATGAGACCCGAAACTTTTTATTTTCGTCATTTGGAAACTATTGTATGGCAACAGTTATTCAAACCACAATTTCTGGAAATGGTTGCAATTAAATTTTTTTTTTCAACTGCAATAATATAATAAAAGTTTGAGGTGTATTATTCTATTTAATCCGTAATTCACTCATTAATGGAAATTGTTCTACAAATAGCATAGACTTGATTCCAAATCTTGAATTGCGCTAAATCCGAAAGTTCGCGAAATATTATCTAAAAAAAAATCAAAAAAAAACCCATTAAAGTAGAATTCATAAATGAGAAAAAGTAGATATGTAAAATGCAGAAGTGCTTACAAAATACAAAATAATGCAATTTTAATTAATTTTAATAATTTAATTAATTGAGGTTTAATTAATTTTAATTTTAATAAAACCAAAAGCAATAGCGGGTTTCAATAGATATTGAACCCGCTATTGCTTTTGGCTTTCCTTCCCGCCTGCCTGCCTGTCTGTCTGTTCGTCTGCCCGTCCGCGATAAAAAGGGTAAGGTAAAGGTCTCCCGTAAATGCAATAATGATAGCTATTGTTAATGTTGAAAACTTAAAAAACCGAGTTAATTAAAAAAAAAACTTAAAACCGAGTTAATTGAGAATTAGAGAGTCCCGAATTAGATTGTCGCGAATCAGAGGGTCGCAAATTCGAGAGTCGTGAATTAATGTTAATTGAAACACGCTAAATTTAAATATCTCCTTTAGGCGATTTTCTTTCACTTGCTTGTTGTTTTATTATTTTTATATTTCTTCCACAACTCCGTTTGCAGACCTTACATTAACTTCTATTGACTTTTTATGGCTTTTAAATCTCACAACACATCAGATAATCATTGCTGATTATCAAGCATGCGTCTGCGATGTAAAATACCAGTTTTCTGACTGTTAAAAAAACTAATCTTTACAAATCATCGCATCGGTATATTGTTCCCAATGCTAATTATCTTAATTTTCTTTCGCTTAATGTCTCTATAAATAATGAGCGTTTGAATAAACCAGACGTGAATAATGGTTAAAGAACAAAACTTGCCTTACTTGCCTGAAGCTTGCCCAAAGCAATTTGCTACGAAACGGGGGTGTGGCATTTATTTCCTTATAGGTGTGGGTTTGGTACTTGCCATTGTCTGTTGGCCAAAGGCATTTGCTGTCACGGATGTGCTCCAAGTTTTCAGTTCTAAAATCTGTCTGTCCTCTTTGCTTCGGCCTAAACCTGAGGGTGGGCAGAAAGAGCGGAAGAATGAATGGGAAAATAAGGAAATTCATATTTTAATTTCCCTGCTGGGGTGAAGAGGTAAAAAATAATACATAAAAATGGACTTAGATTTGTAAAAGGCTGTTCGTTTGGATCTTAATCTAACGCATTTTTTTTTTTTACACATTTAAATATTATATTTCCAGAAGCATGTGGGGCAAGACGTGGTATAATTTTGTTTTATCAGTCCCAATTTGAATCTAAATTGAAAATTTATTTCGCTAACGATTTGACAAACCCCATCTTGCTCCGCTTACAACGTAAGATGGGGACTTTACAACTTTTTGCATCAATATTTAAAAACAAATTACACACAAACGCAGTTTAATTTGAGCAGGAGAAACATTTTACAATTGTTTCGGCGGAACAACAAGCGCCCACCTTCTTTCAAAAATTTGTCCAAACGAATTTGGACACAATTTCTGAAGGTTTTCGTAAGGTGCAACCAATTCCAAGCATAGGCATAGAGTTAGATGCGTCCCCGTATGGCCCGAGCCCCTCCCAATACCTTTAAATAACGTGCAATTTTACATATATTATAATGTTTAAATGTTCATAATATATGCTTGGGCACCCCCCCACCCTTAATGATTTTGAAATTTCTAAGTTGATTGTTCCAAAGTAAGGCGACCTTTCGTAGTTGGTGTATTGTAATTTTATCAATTCCTGTCGTATTCAGGTGATTTTGAAGACTTTTTTTTTTAATGTGCTTATTATTGGCTGAACAAAGAAAAAAAGTAGTCTAATAATTCAGATAATCAAGCAAAGTTGAAGAAGGAAGCATCTAGAATGTATAAAAAAAATCTAGTACAAATTTATTTATTTTATTAAGGCGGAATCACGTTACATTATAAATGCAATAAACATCCATAAAATATTTATTTATTTTATGATTCGTCTGAGCAGCAGTGAGTAAAGGCTGAAAGATCTGACAAAGCCCGTGCTACCCAAGGAAAATAACACAATGGATGATGTTAGTAAAACGACCAATTAGTATTTGTAAATGGAAGTTAGAAAAAACAACGCGTGTGTCATGTGTTTATGTAGTGCGACAGTACTTTATACTGAAGGAACATGGATCAGTGAACCCATATACATGGTTTTATGTGTGACAGAATCATTGTGGTAGATTCAAGGTTGGCCAATCTCAGATGACGGTGTCCTAGGACCTACATATGGCACAAAATGTCTCTTATTTCTAGAGTATTCTATATTCTATATTTGATGGGATTGCACCCGATGTTCCCTTTGTTATGGAGATGACAGCTGCTTTTTTCTTCTCCCCCCCATAACCTTTCGATTTCAATTGTCAAATCTTTGTACTTGATGATTTTATAAAATTCCTTATCCTCAGTTCTTGAGTTATTAGAAACAGCCGCACCCATTATCCATACTTTCTTCTTTTCCACTGTCGTCAGGTCGGATGTATTATGTGCAAGGTGTTTGTCAGTTTGGATTCGGAACTTCCACTGAATATCGACTTAGTCATTCTCAATAATTTTAGCAACTTTGTGGTTCTACATTTCTGGTGTGGTTATTGTTATTTGCTGTATGCAGTTATTCTTTCGTACCTGAAGTTTGTACGAAATATTCTTTTATACCTTTTTAAAATCTAGTTATCAAAACATTTCAAATTATCCACTGGTAACATTACTATTACAGCACCAAGTATAGAAAACGCTCAAAAGGGAGTAGAGCAGGGGCGAACTGGGCCCACCGGCCCCCGGGCCGTTGCGCCCTCATGGCCGATAGGACTCCCGCCCTTCGAGAATCCAAGGTATTCACCCTTTGAGAGGACCCAGTCTGCCCCTGGAGTAAAGCATATTTATCCTCTGATCTATGAGTTCCGATTGATTGACTGATTGTTTGGCTTTTTTATGGCGCAAGAGCATCTGGGCTATACTGCGCCAAACACGGTAAAAGTATGAGTTCCGGTAAAAGAAAAGCCTCCACCAATGGTTCCTAATGGTCACAATACCCATTTTGGACCACATATCTCCAAAGTTCAATGCCAAGAAGAATCATGCGTCATTTTGACAGATGATGAAGTCATGGGTAACAGCGACGACAACTGGAATTAGTCCCATGGCTTTCAAGACACAGTGTCTGTCATCACTGGTCTGGGCATGAAGAGCATTTGAATGAAAGCAAGTCACAGCCGATCAAAACTCGTGTAGTAATTCAATAAAGAAAGATAATATTGTTCAATTTTTGTTTCTACAAGAAAGCGTGGAATGAACTTTCCTGTGATCACCTTTTGAACTAGCAATATATTTAATTTCATCCGCTGTAGTTGGCATCAGTGGCGGCTCGTCCATTGGTGCACATGAGCACATGAACCCCCGAAGGGGAATTACGAAAAAAAAGTAGGATATAACAAGTTAAGTAAAATAAAATCTCAAACACGTAATACGAAACTGTAATAGTATAAAATACGAAATTTATTAAGTAAAAGTAGATTATTATTTTATTTTTTTTGGTGACTTTATTAACCGGGATGCAAGGAGCAGAGTATTAGGCGTCGCACGTGTGATTAGAAAAACTGACCTCAAAAAGCAGTTTAGCACTGAAGTCATTGGAAGGTGTGAGTGTGGGATACTTGCCGCTTACGGCGCTACCGTTCGCACATTTTCAGTGTGCGGGAAATAGAACGCAATTGACTTTATTGAGTTTCTTTTTCACTCGTGCTCTCACTTTGTTTGCTACTTGGTACATTCGGTTAGTTTAATTTTTTTAATTAATTATTATGATTAGTTTTATTATTATGTGTACAAACATTATTTTAAAACATATTATGGCTCATGCTCCACGGCACCAGGCACCGTGAGATCATTCTTTCTTTTGTGAGCAATTTACAAAAAATACGCCCCGGTGGCTTTGTGTGCCCACTATTTGGTAATTGTGCTAACCCTGTGAAGGGTAATAATATCACATATATACGAGACAATTTATCATCTAATATTATTATGTGTTAATAGTTAAGATTGCATTTAACAAAATAGGTGTTTCGGAGCTGAAACAATTACATTTTTCAACGTTACGGCTGGAAATGAAAATAGAAATAAAACTGCTTAGGCAAACGCTAGGCTTGACCTTATCCAGGTGACAAAATCAAAAACTATATTAATTATATGAGAAAAATTTATGGATTTGTGGATGTGAATTAACTAACAGGCTATTTTGTTTTTACTGTCTCCTGTTTGCAAAACAAAGTGGTGATTTCAGTTGGGTGAAGTACAGTGTCGCTGATTTGTCACATCTAACTCCAAAACTAAATTAGCATGAATACTCGCAGTCACATTTAAACTCCACATTAGAATTCTGTTTGCTTGGTATTCTTCAACAGCTTGACAGTGTAGTTCTTTTAGTTGCATTATAAGTTTCTTCAACCTTATGCCAAGAAAACACAATATATTTTAATCTGTAGGTTTTGTTGACCTGTGAAAATTTGTTTCCGTGATTTATGTATGGTAAACTCGGGGCCGCAACTAGAGGGGGCAGGCTGGGTACATGGGCTGGAATGTTGGTAGAGAGAGACCAGTGAAGGAGCGGGCGCCGTGCAAGAGGGGCGCCATAATCTTGGTTTGCCCGGGGAACAAAGGTACTAGCTGCGCCAGTGGTGAACTCCTATTGAATAACCTATCAGCCGCCACTGGTTGGCATTTGTTTTTAACTTGGTCATGTAAACATCTAAAGAAATATCTTGTTTCTGTATTAATTAGTGTAATTATTTATTAATCAATAATTTACTAATTTGAACAGTTATTATTTTAATTTAGTAGTTCACTAATTAGCAAAAAGTTAATTAAAAAAGGAAACACATGCAAACTTAAATTAAACAGCAATATAAATCAACGTTTATTGGCGTAGTGATACCGACGCCGATATTATGGCATGATTAGATGGTGAAACGTTCGAAAGAAAATAAATATTTCTGCGTTCGGTGGGACCTGAACCCACGACCTTCCACTCAGGTCCCACCGAACGCAGAAATATTTATTTTCTTTCGAACGTTTCACCATCTAATCACGCCATACCATCGGCGTTGGTATCACTACGCCAATAAACGTTGATTGATATTGTTGTTTGATTTAATCTGCGTAGTTGTTTTATTTAAATACATGTAAATTTATTGCTTTTAATAATTAATCCCTGAATTATTAGTATTAATAATAAAAGTCTTTATATATTTCCAGATAGTAAGTCGACTAGCTGCTGTTTAGATTAACTAATCAACTAATTAATTTTTACATTAATTTGTTTTACGTTTAAACTGGTTAGTGTCGAATAAAATTAAACAGTTTAAGGTAATATCTCTCATTGGAAGAGAATATTTTAGTTTTAAAAACTATTTATTTTTTGTTCTTAGTTTGCTTCTATTTTTGTTTAAATTTTTATTTACTTTTCGTTTTTATTAAATTATTCCTTTAAATTATTTTTCTATTTTTGTAAATTTTGTATTTCATATTTTTCATTATTTATTTATATCTATTTTCATTTATCATTTGTATTATTTCTATTTTATATTTTATGTAATATTTTCTTTTCCATCGTTTATTATTTACAACTTCGTGTCTTTTTAAGTACAAAAGCAGAATATAGCCGAAAATATAAATTATTTAATAAATATTCCCCAAAAGTAATTAATCCTTCCATTATTCAAATCACTTAATGATCATATAATATATTCAAGAATCCCTTTCCTAGAAAAAGGAAGGGAAAAATATTATTTATAGAGGGAAAAACAACTCTGATGTCAGTTGAATTTTTCCCTCTAAACGCGTGTCAATGTTTTCCGCCTGCGAGTTTCAGAACATAAACAGATGGCATTGCGTCACGTACTGCTCTGTTTACACGCGTTCGTCAACGAGAAGTAATTTTTGCGTATGTTTTGGATATTTTTACAAATTGTACGATTTTCACGTTTTGTATTTACAAACCAAAATAATTGTGCTTCGCTTCACGAGTTTTGATGATAGCGCTGTTTATAGATGCGTAGATGTAAATTTTTTTGTGTGATTTTTGTTGGATATCCGTTTGAGCTGTTTGGAGAGTGACCGATATTCTTCAGTACAGGATTACATGATACATTAGGTACGTTTTAATCTTTCCTTTGCTTTTTTTTTTATTTCTAAAAAACAGTTTAAATTCGGACTTTTCTAATTAGAACATTTAAAAAATCAAATATTGTTTTTAAACATAACTAAAATTTCTTGATTTCCAAAAATGATAAATTTCAAATATATATTGGAAATTTAAAATGATTTATTATTTTAAAAAATGAAACTATTCTTGTGTAGTTATGCAGGTTATCGGTATTTGATTTTTTACATTAAATATCCCAAACATAATCAAAATATTCCTGAAAAGCATTACAAGATTTTGCATAATTAATCGAAATCAAAAATTTTAATATTGAAGTTTGTGTATGCATTGTATTAAATTATAAGATATATAAGATATTGACAGATTTAATAATTGTAAAGGGTGTATAATACAATAACGAAGTTTCAAAACATTTCCTCCATTGACAAATTTTTTTTTTCCAAAATGGCGGAATCTATGGCAAATTTTGAATAAAATCGCCGACTGTTAGTGTAATCTGTACTAACTAACGCCAGTCATTTTAGCATTGCAGTGAACTCGATGGGCACAGTTGTCCCGTTCCTCACTGGAAGTGCTAAACACGTGACAGTTTCGCACGTATTCACTGTGATGTTAAAGGGTGCTTAATGGGGTAACTGCAAATATGTTTGTGATTTTAGATCAGTGTTTCCCAAGTTTTTAGGATCAAGTTTCCAAGTTTTTAGATCAGTGGTTCCCAACTCAATTTAAGCCGCGGACCACTTTTCCACTTCAATAGTATCCGCGGACCACTTTTCCACTGCAACTGTGCCCTCTGGTCACTTTTCTACTGCAATTGTGCCCACGGATCACTTTTCCACTTCAATTGTACCCGCGGACCACTTTGAAAAATTCTCACGAGTTGGCTGCAAGACCTTAATAAAAAAGGGAGCCGGGTCTTTTTTAGGGGAAATGTATTTGTAAGATCGCTCTTCGGTAAAAAAAATAAATAAAAAAATAATAATAATAATAAACAGAAAAAAAAATCTAATGATAATGTAGTCAAACATCGTTAAGACATACACGCTTAAGATGAATTACTTTTAATACGAACCATTTTCTGAAGTTCCATCAGATTGTAAAATACTACAAATGTACAATCGATTTCACTTTTATATTTAATTTTAATATTTAACAATAATTTTCATAAGCGTTTTTTAATTATTTTTTTAAAATAATGACCCGTCTCAGGGAACACTTGGGACTCCTTTGCGAGCCATCAGTGGTCACCGGACCACCAGTTTGGAACCACTGTTTTAGATAATACTGCCCAGGGCCTCTGTGATAACATAACAAGCGTAATTTAATAAAGTTACAAAGCATAAGTGGTTGTGGGGCCCCAATCAGCTAAACTGCGTAGGGGCCCTGCTGTGATAGTGTCGTGGTAAAGCGTTCGCTTAGCTTGGGTTAATTCGGGCTCTACTCCCAACGGCGCTAAAAAAAGGACATTTACTGTAGTCCGCTGGTTGGCTTCTCTATGCTTTAAGAAGTTCGGATTCCTCGGAAAACTGTAGGTCCTGGCTCATCCTGACCCTTGCTGTCCTTGCTCCGTAAAGTACAAACAATTCAAATGAGAATAGATAAACGGTAGATCAAATCGTTCGATGACGCAAAATGACCTTGCGCCATAAAAATTACAACCAACCAAATCGTTCGATTACCGGATCACTACCTGGTATTCTCATTTATGAGAGATGGACCAAATCTTCCATTGTTTCGTTCGGTAAAGATTTGGCGTCTCTCTAATCGAGATCATTCGAAGATTGTAGAAGTTACGACGTGACCTCCGATTCAACTTTCTAAGCAGAATTCGATGGTCGGTGAGCTTGTTTCTGTGTGTGCAAATGTACAAAGGTTCAAAGGTTAATTTAAACCTTCGATCCCGTGCCAGACCTCCCACAGCGTGGTCTTGCGACGTAAAATATGCAAATACAAAAATAGTTTTTTTGTGTGTAAACACATGTATATTCTTAGAATTTATGCCCATTTAAACAATGGGATTGTACGGATTTATTTTTGCAATTGCTAAAGTAGAATAAACTGAATAAAATTCACAATTGAATCGTTAAGGCCAAGAGTAACAACGGAAATTGGAAGGGGCAGTATCAGTTACATGGGACCTAAATTTTGGAATGGCTTGCTGGATGCATTAAAGACCTTGAATAATATAAGAAATTTTCAAAAGGGCCTAAAGAAATACTTAATAATGCAGATGTAAAATAATAAGGAAAAATTAAAAAATGATGCAGACAAAAGAAAGAGTACATTAATGAGATGAATATAATACTAGTAGAGTGAAAAAATATCCAAGCGGATGATTGATTTTTTTTGTATAGTAGTGTTGATTGCAGGTGGTCGTCATAATAATTAAATAAGTTCAAGGTCCCAAACCTGTTATATCTAATGATATTTTCTCAGGGCCTTTCCTGGTGCAGTCATTTCCCCCACTGCGCTGTGTAAAACGACGTATGCTATAACATATAATTCTTCTATAATGCAAAGTAAATAATATAATGCAAAATCATGTAATGCAACTAATATAGTACAAAACAATATAACGTAAATAATACAATGCAATGTTTATATGACTGTACCAGAGAAGAATAAATAAAGGTATATTATTATTGTTAATAGTATTTATAACAAGGCCGTAGCCAGGATTTAATTTCAAGGGGGGGTTCAAAAAATTTTATACCATGTATCGATACAATCATAGCATGCAAGGCCGTAGCCAAGTCCCATTAAAAATTTAGTTTCGGTGGGGGGGGGACCAGTCCCTAAGATCTCCCCTGCGGATATGGGCATAATTTGTAAAGTCTTATTTTGATGAAGGTGAAGAACAATCGACTCATCAGTGACAATTGCTTGTTAACAGCCACTCCTCTGCACAGTGCAATGGTGATGTGTTCGCCCAGATTTCGGTTATCTCAAGTTCGACTCGTAACTGTGCAAAAAAAAATAAATAATAACTCTTACCAACAAGGTGCTCATTGTAATCCGGGGGTTAGTTCTATGGGCCCCTAAGAGGTTCGTATTCTCTGAAAAACTGTAGACCACGACGTAGAAAGACCCTTGTCCTTGCGCCCCAAACAAACAACAACTCAACCTAACAACACTCCTCTGTGTGAAGGACTGCTGAGTAAGTGTGTGTTTTACACTTGAACCGAGTAAGGCTTTATTTAACGTGCGAAAAACTTTGGATTGGTTCTTGATAGTGTCCAGCGTTTGTTTATTTTTGTATCTCCGTAATTCAGGGGTTGATTCCCTAGATGACAGAGGTTCGGAGTCCTCAAAAAACTGCATATTCCTTCCCGCGGTAAGTCCCTGATTGAAATGTGAAATTTTTGGCATCCACGCTTTGCTGCTCAAACTTAAGCTCATGTGAGCCACCACCACTAGATCTGACGAGTTGCGAAGAAGAAAAAAAAGCATCGTTTCCGGCTGGAATCGAACCAACGTCCTCTTCGTCTGAACCGTAGCATCATGCCGGTTAGACCACCCGGACCCGGGAGTTGGTAACTTCGTGTTTATGTGTTCCACGATATTATTACTATCCTTCTCGGGGAGAGCAAAGTCGCTCGAGCGAAATGGTAAAGTTTTCTTCTTTGCGACTTAGCATGCCTTGCGATAGTGGGTCAAGGAAGCTTAAAAGCAATAAAGCTGGAATATGAAGCGAGCTTGAACAATAAAGCTGGAATATTAAAAAAAAAAATTCATATATCCCCCACGAAAATTACTACCCTGACGGTCTTGTGTATTAATCAGTTCCTTCGGTAATTATGTTATCTTTGAGAAGGGTAATAACATCATAGCAACACATCCCTGATTAGGGACCTAAGTTTTTGGAAATTAAGTCAGCTTCTTTAACCCATTCGAGACCGATTGCACACCGTGTGTGCAATTGATTTCCGAGGCTATAAGACGGCCTGCACACCGTATGTGCAATAACAGTAATGTGCAATTATCAGTTATTCTGAGTAAACTAGTCGTCGAAATAGGATTTTTCTTGAACTAATGAAATCTGTAAAGTATAGGAAAACAAAATTTGGCATTGGTTTTAATGTGTACCAAAAAATCTAAAAATTATCTGAAGCCTTTCTTATATGTAAATTACATTCTGTTTTCATGGACAATTATTACAGTTCTTTTGGTTTAGTTTCAAAATTGCTACAATACAAAAGTTACTGTACAGGAACATTGAGAAAGACAAGGAAAGGAAACAACTTGGAAGTAATAAAAAAAAAACTGACGAAAAATGAAGTTATTTCTCGGTTCAAAAACGATGTAATGATAGGTAAATTTAAAGACAAAAGAGACGTGTTATTCATATCAAGTGAATACAAAGCAACGTTAAAAGAATATGAAAATAAATATAAACGAAATATTCTGCAACCAATTGCGTTGCATTACTACAACAACTATATGAACGGGATAGATCGCAAAGATCAGATGCTGTCTTACTATTCTTGCTCAAGGAGAACATTTAAATGGTACATCAAATCATGGATTCATTTAGTTGAAACTTTGGTTTTTAATTCCTTCAATTTATACAAAACATACTCACCAACAATAAGAAAATTGAGTTTTTACGACTATCGTCTAGAGATTTTAAAAACTTAATTGGAAAACCCCGAGACAGAAGGTCGACAACACCAGAAACAAATGATCACCTACCTGAAATTTTACCAAGAAATAAAAATAGGAAAGTAAACAGAAAGATTTGCCGACAGTGCTACAAAGAAGGAAAATATAAACGTAGTAATTTACTCTTGTCCTGCTTGTGTCGGTAATCCTGGATTATGTTTGGGAGAATGTTTCAAGCGCTACCATCAACCAACTAATGTATAATTACTTTACGATCAGTGTACTATTTCCTAAAAATGTATTTACAAATTATATTTTCTTTTTTATTACTGAGTTACATTACTTTATTATCTTTAGACATTTTTCTAAAAATTTATTTCTCGTTTATGTTATTTTTTTCATTATTCAACTTATTTTTTTTAACTTTTTACTACTTTTTAAAAATTTTCTTTGCATTATATTCTGTTCTTTATTATTGAAAGCAAAATAACGATTTTATATTATCTAACTATTTTTGAAATAAATGTTTATAAATTTTTTAATGATGTATTTTCATTTTACCTTACATTGCACATATGGTGTTCAATCCGCTCCTCGCAATAAAAATTTTCCGAGGAGCGAGCTGCACACCCAGTGTGCAATGATCTTATTTATGTGAATTCACTTACGAATTGGGTGATTTCCATAGTAAACATGTTTTTTATTAAAAATGAACAATATAAAGAAAAAAAAAATTTTCGCTCCTGGGGACCGTGTTCGAAAAAAATCGTCGTCTCGAATGGGTTAATAAGTCTGTTGGGACGCTCATAATGTTGCCATCCATTGAAATCAGCTGGCCAAGGTAAATATATGAATCAGCAATTTCTAGCTCAATGTTGTCAACTTGTATTTTTGTTTCCTCTACGAAATTATTGAACATGATCTTAGTTTTTTGTAGGTTCATCTTGAGTCCAACTTCTTTACTTCTAGTTGAGAGCTCCTGTACCATGTCTTGGAGTTCTAATGGGTTCGTTGAAAAAATAACAATGTCATCAGCAAACCGCAAATGATTTAAATATTCACCATTTATTTTTATTCCCTTGTTATTCCAATTTATCTGCTGAAAAATCATCTGTAAAGCTGAAGTAAAAAGTTTTGGAGAAATGGTATCTCCCTGCCTCACACCTTTACCAATTTTGATAGTTTTGGTATCTTTATGTAACCGAAATTTTGCACTTGCATTTTTATACACACGTTTCACCATGTCAATGTACACATCCTCAATGTCTGTTGATCTTAAAGAGTTGATGACTGCTGATGTTTTAATAGAGTCAAAGGCCTTCTCATAGTCAATAAATGCCACACACAATGGAAGTTCATATTCATGTGTTCTTTCAATTAATTCTCTTAATACTTGAATATGGTCCACTGTACTGAATCCACTTCGAAATCCAGCTTGTTCTCTTGGTTGAGCTGCATCTAATTTTTTCTGCAGGCGATGTGTTAGCACTTTTGTGAAGATTTTATAAATAGCAGGTAACAAGCTAATTGGTCGGTAATTTTTCAAATCCTCTTTATCACCTTTTTTATGCAAAAGAATTACTGTTGCAGAATCCCATTGGTTTGGTATGTTACCGCTGTTAAGACATTTGGTAAAGAATTTTGCAAGTATGTCTTCTACATATTCTCCAGCTTCTTTTAGGATATCTAATGTAATACCATCATCACCAGGGGCTCTTCCTTTCTTCATACTTTTTATTGCAAATGAAACTTCTTCTTTTAAGATTTTAGGAGCTGTTCCTTCGACTATTTCAATGTCTTCGTTTAATCCACTGTTACTTTCGTATAGATTTTTGTAGAATTCTTCAACTCTTCTAAGTATTTCTTCCCTATTTCTTGTTACGGTGCCATCCTCTCCTTTTAATGCAATGATGTGTTTCTTCCCAACAGATAAACTTCCTTTAACAACCCTAAGGCTCTTGTTATTTTCAATGGCTTTCCTTACTAGCTCACAGTTGAATTTTCTTATGTCTTCTTTCATGCTTTTGCGCAGAGTTTTACAAAGTTCTATGTACTCAATCCTGGAACTGGTATTTTGATTGTCCACCTTCATATCTCTTCGCCTTTTCATGAGCTGTTTCGTCTTCTCAGATAATTTGCTATTGTGCTTTTTACAGGTTACACCACCAATTTCCCCAGCAGTTTCAACTATTGTCTTAACAATGTTTTCATTTGCTTCTGAGATATCACTTTCATCAATAAGTCCTTCCAGTGCAGAAAAGCGATTTTTTAATTCCAACTTGAATGCCTCGGTATTTTCTTTTAATTTCTTTAAATCCACCCTCTTACTTACTTGTTTCCTAATGAGCTTCTGTCGTTCTAATTTAGTATTTAAGTGCACTTTACATCTCACCATTCGATGATCACTTCCAGTATTAAATCTGTTCAGTACACTGCAATCTTCAATAATTGATTTCTTGTTTGCCAGGATATAGTCAATTTCACTAGTTCCCCCATTTGGGTGTTTCCATGTCCATTTTCTTTGCGGTTTCTTCTTAAAAAATGAATTCATGATGCTAAGATTTTCAGCTTCTGCAAATTCGATGAGTTGATCGCCACGTTCATTCCTTTCCCCATATCCGTATTTACCAACCGATGTCTCTCCTTGTTCCTGTTGTCCAATTCTTGCATTGAAATCCCCCATGATGAGCTTGATATGTTGTTTCCCTTTGGTGTGTAACTCTTTGATTTCTTCATAAAATTCTTCAACCTCTTCGTCGGTATGGCTTGATGTTGGTGCATATACCTGTACTATTTGAAGTTGGTATCGCTGGGTTAGTTGAACAACAAGCCTCGCTGCTCGATCTGATGTACTTTCAACTTCCAGAAGACAGTCTTTAATTCTTTTGTTGATTAAGAAGCCAACACCACTTGTTCTTCCAGTTTCCGTTCCTCTATAATAAAACAAATGTCCGCTTTTCAGTTCCACCAACTCTTCACCTTTTCTTCTAACTTCACTGAGTCCTACAATGTCCCATTTGATCTTGTCAAGTTCTTCTTCCAATTCCTGAAGTTTTGCTTCAGAAGCAAGGGATCGTCCATTAAACGTAGCCAAGGTCAAT
>QLNU02015270.1:55313187-55349851 GCA_006491805.2 Dysdera silvatica | reverse complement strand
AGAAGCAAACGTTCTTATTCTAAATTGTTGTTGAACTGTTATTGCAAAAAAATATTATCTACTTTAAATTAATATCACTAATTTTAAAGTATAATAAATGGCATTTATTTATCAGCACATTATTAAGCATTTAATCCATGCAGGGCATTGCCAATAGCTTTCTCTAAATTGTAATATTTTGCGATTTACGACGTGTTTTTTGTTATTTTCTTTGTTCTTTTGTAATCTTCTTTGCTACCTTTCCTGCCTTTCTTATATATAGGAATTATCTTAGCTATTTTCATTTCATTAGAAATTACTTCATTCAATATCACTATAAGTGTTTCAGCACATTCTTTGATTATCCTAGGGTGTATATCGTCATATCCTGTACCCTTTTTAATATTAACCTTGTTTAATTCATTTAATAACTCTGAGTAACTTATCTGATTTATATGCATTATTTTATCAATATTATGACACATATATTCATTATACTCATTGTTCATATTGACCTTTCTATCTACTGTATTCTCTTCAATTTCCACAAAAAATTGTTAAAACAATTTGCAATTTCATTATTGGAAGTTACTTTCATGTTATTGTTGATTACCCATTTAACATCATTTTTTTTTTTTATTCTTGTTCTCCTTTCCCAGCAATTTATTAATAAATGTCCATTTATTTTTATTGTCAGTGTTTGTCAAATTTTTTTCCATTACTCTTTTTTTGTGGAACTCAATCTTCCTCATTCACAAAAATAACAGCAAAATATCAAGACCTCAAATGTGAAATTAGAGATATGTGGCACATGGAAAAAGTTGACATTATACTTGTCATTTTGTCAGCCAAAGTCTAATACAAACCACACTGCACAGAAGCTTGGATATACTTGAAATCGACCTCAACGCCTACACTGAGATAAAGAAAGACCACAATTTTAAACACAAGCTGAATAATTAGGAAGCTCCTGGACATAATATCCGAATAACCTACAGAAAGAAGTTTTGGTTAATGAGCACTGCCCGTTTCAAGTCTGTACCGCGACATACAAAATAATAATGATAATAACATCTCACAACAAAAACCTTCAGTTTGATGACTTGCATTTTTTTAAGGATACAATAAACTTTCTGAATAACTTCGTACTAATTAACGACTATTTATGTTTAACGACGGCATGTTGAAACCTCGGAAACTACTTCATAGAATTACACACATTTTGATTAACAACCTTCTCTATTTAAAAACCTTTGTTCTCCATCCGTTGAAAATCACTAATGGAAGAAAATATTGAGTTTTAAGAGCGTTCCTTGGGGGAAATAATTGCATTTTCTGCCATTTTTTAGTGAAAATTGAATTTTCATAAAAATTATGCCTTTAAATTTCAACAAAAGAAAACAGGATTGCCAGATGAAGAAAGCAAAAAAGCTCCAAAAGCTCTCATTCTGGCCAATCAGTTCAAAATACTGTTTACTGTTATCCAGTTTTGGAGAAAGCAATCTCCATTATGCATTTTTGGAAGAGACCGCGGGGAGAACAAAATAATTCAAATTCAAAATTCTTATCTCGCACTGCTACTGACATGCCAAACATTTCATGGCTTGACGAAACAGACTGCAACTGGTTTTGAATTTTAGGACGCAATCTTTCTCCTGAACACTTTGTGACTTATGAGAATATGTCATTTTCGATTTGGAGAGGAAAGCAGTGGTTGTATTTATTTTAAAACAATGTCTAAGTGTGTAAATCTGCCAAATTCTGCCATTTGCGAAAAAGAGTTATCAAATTTTGGGAATATATATTTTTTAGAGGTGGAGAAATTCTCTTTTGCAAACTATGTCAAGTTAAAATTGCAGCAGAGAAGAGATTTACTGTCGCACAACGTGTTGTAAGAGAAAATCACATAAGAGGTCTTGAAGTGGCAAAATAAATTACAGACGTCTCAAGTTGTATTTGCGCAGTATATCTCACCAACAACATCTAAGAAATCACCATTTTATAAAGATATGCATGACGTTTTAGTAGCTTCAAATCTGCTATTCGAAAAGCTCAATGATTCAGAATTAATCGCAGCAGAGGTCTCAGTGTATTAAGAACATTAGCTATATCACTCGGGTCAGAGAATAAGATGTTTGCGCCGTTGTCCTCTAGCAACCATTTGCTTGGAAATCATCTTAGGTACACCTGATTTAAAACAAAATTTGTGGTGTCGTGTCGATGTCGTAGATTCAGATACTTTCATGCTTCATCCTTTTCAGCTTCTATGAAAGCATCCTGCATCGCAACTGCAATTTTCTTCACGATGTTCTTCAAGTTCCTCTCATCTTCTGCTGTAATTATTAGCTTTCAACTGCTATGGAAGCGATTACTTTGAAAACTTCGGTAATAAAAATATTGTCTCAATATTCTACCCATACTTACTCGAAGACATTCAATTCCTTGTATATAAACTATCGAGTTTGGTTTTCTTTGTATAGATACACTATACGAAATTTTATAGATTCCGACATGCCACTTTTTCGATCCATGTTCGTAAACAATTAATTAAAATTCTTGTGTAAAAGATTCCTCAAAAACGAATCGGCCCAGCAACTATTGAAATTCATGCAAGTTTTAATGCTCTCCTGTAAGCGAATCGGAAAATTTTGAAATATAGTGAAACCTGGTTAAGTGACCACCTTGGTAAATCGACCACCTGAATAGCGTGACCACTTTTTATAAGAAGGAACAGGTAGGGACTTAGTCATGCCTGTACTAAAGTCTGTCGTGTATAGTGATCACCGTTTACTGTGACTTTCACAGTCACAGTCACAAAGGCGGTCACTTTATGCAGGTTCCACTGCATTCTAATATTTTGAGTCAGATTTCTTAAATACTCTAATTTTGTGAACATTTAAAATATTTTTTAAAGTATAAGGAGGTGGTCTAGAAAACAAAAAACTATAATTACATCACAGTTTTACCTATTTCAATAGTTATTTATATTGAAAGCACGGATTTCTTGCATTGTTTTATTTACTTAATTTATGTCAAAGCAACGCACAGTGGGCCACGAACGAAAGGGAAGCCCATTATTCCCCTGCCCAAAAGAAAAAACGTGTAGTTGAATAAAGTCTTTTAATTGCGCTTATGGAAAAAAAAATTTCTGGGTCTATACAAAAAATGATTTTATTATTTATTTTGTTAACATAGAGTATATTGTAAGATATTATTACCCTTCACAGGAATAACACAATTGCCAAATAATGGTCAACACAGAAAAGCCTCCGGGGCGAGATTTTTGTGAGTTTTTCGTGGGGAATATATTATACATTTCTTTTCTTTCTTCTTTTTTTTTTTTTGCCACCCACGTTTATGTAGCTCAAACTAGAGCTAAACGTGGGTAGCAAAAAAAAATTATTGTATAATAAATTCCCCCACGAAAAACTCACAAAAATCTCGCCCCGGAGGCTTTTCTGTGTTGACCATTATTTGGCAATTGTGTTATCCCTGTGAAGGGTAATAATATCTTACATCCTCATATACGGAGAAAAATGCGTTTGTTCTTGTCCTCATTCGTCTAGTAGGTCAAGACACTCCGGGCTAAACGGAGGGACCCTGGTTCGAATCCAGGATGAGGAAAGCGTCTCTTTTTCTCCAAATATAAAAAAAGCTCTAGTTTGAGCTAATTAATACGTGGGTGGCAAAAATTATTGTATAATAAAGTATATTTATTCTTTGCTAGCTACATGTACATATGGAACATTACATGCACTGGTCACATGTTTACATACATTGACATAGCACATGGACCAGCATTGAAGACAGGTGACATGTTATTAGAGCAGCCAGTGCATTTAGGACAGGGTAGGTGATACTTGTAGCCGCACACGGGGGTGGCAATGTGCATCGGAGGCGTGTGTTGAGTTTCGTTATTTAAGATGGCCTCTACTATGTTCGGAAGTGGACGCGCATTACTTTTGACTATTTTTAGCATAAGGCTTTTATTAATATTTTCAAGTGGCGCACACTGAATGTTATAGAGTATCGATTATCTCGACTAATTGAGTCTAAACCCGAAAATCTCTGAGTAATTGGAACATCTAATCGAACACATCAACAAATTCTACATGTATCAAGACACAGTCTATACAATAAAAACAAATATATTTATCCCTCATCGAAATTATACATAATTGAATAAATTGATTAAAATCCATTGATTTTTTTTCAACTACTTCACATCGTTTGTGACAATGACAACGACGATCATTTTCATCACAAAACATTTTCGGCAGTCGATGCTGTGCTATACTAAAAAAATGGAGTTACTCACATCAAATTTTATATTTTTATTTGAATTTAAGGTAAGCTGAAAAAGGCACTATGGTTTTGAAAATGATCGTCTCTCAATCAGTTTCTCAGAAAATCGTCTTTTGCTCTTAAAAACAAATACCTGAGCACTCCCACTTACATAAATACACGCCAACACAATTGAAAAATGAAAAATACATGGAATACCTGCATATTTTAAAGGCTAATGCTTTTCGCTCTTCCCGATAATGATCCTTCAGACTGATAACAACAGGAATTGTGAAAGTTGAAAGTACTTGGATAAACCTTTCGTGAAAAACGAAACTGAAGAGGCGATTGGCATGACAAGTTTTTGGAGCAAAAAACTTGAACCCAGGAAACGAAGAAAGCTATGGAGCATGACACCTCTTTCTCTCTCTCTCTCTCTCTCTTCAGGAACCACGGCCAAGAAACCAGCTGTAGACAGAATCCTAAGACTCGACATGGCGTGACTTTAAACGAAGACAAATGTCGTTTACGTGTCGTTTTGTTCCCTCCTTTATTTTAAAACGCAATGCCATGGATTACTGTAAACTGTTATTGAAATTGATTTGCTCCTTCAATTCTACTCAATTTTTTTTACAAGAAGGCATTTTTTGGCATTTTAAGGGAGTTGGAAAGTTCTCTACCGCTTAATAATAACGGTTTCTTCCCTCATATGTGGGGCGGGTGGGTAAATCCAAAGTGATGTATGGTGACTCTTTTACTAACGGGTAAAGCCATGGTATTTAAAATGTTACGGAAGAACGACATCATGGTTAATGTTTTCTACAATTTCAAAATATTAAACTGAAATGTTTTTCGTAAGTCATTTTAAGAAAAGGGCCTAATACTACTTTTAACTGAAATGGTATGAAAATTTGTATACAGTATAAAAAAAATATACATTGAAAAATGTGTGTCGTTAAGGAAGGACAGAAAAAGACATGAAATAATGTCCTTCCGTAACGGGGTATTCAATGTCTTTTTTTAAAATTCGGAACTGTTAATTAAATAATACAATTCATTATTTTGCATAAACATGTAAGATTATAATGATATAGTTTATTAACTTTAATATGATATATAAAACATCATAGTTTTTTTTAAATTTTAAAATTTGTCACTCATGTCCCAAATACCACAAGTTTACCTCAACGTAACATACAGTTTTCTTCTTTTTTTTTGTGATTGAATACAACTAGAAATGATATAATCTAGATATACTAACCTGCTTAACTCAAAGCTAGTGTGCATCTCAACTCAAACATGGGTTGTCTGGAATACAGCCATTGATTTATTTATTTACTTATTTTTGCATAGGAGTGTATTCAGAGCTGTATCTAAGATGGAGCTAAGGGAGGACTGAGCTCCCCTGAAATATATATATATATATATATATATATATATATATATATATATATATATATATATATATATAATTTTAATAGGAAATAAATTATTTTAAATTTTATTTTACATTTTTTGTTTCGTACAAAATTATACACGATGATGGAAATTGTTCTTTGACGTTAAAAATGCATTCAAAAGAGATTTATGCGGAAGATTTTGTGCACATAGTGTTTTTTTACAGAGGCTTGAGTCTTCATCTGCTCTATAATAAGAATAAGGGAAACTATAATTTTTTAGTATACCTCCATAATTTTTCAATGCAAAATTTATGTTAAGAAATTTATTCCTTAATGTTAAAAATATTAGTAGCCCTAATGTTAGTAGTGAAGTATTTTGCAAACTATGGACTGCCGTGATAAATATTGAAAATTCATTCCTACAACATGCTAGCGACGTCAGACATAAGAAAATCTTGAGACGGTGAATCCTAAACAGATGACTTCGTTCAGACTTGTTTCAACACTTCAAGATGAAGAACGACCTTGTAGCTCTTTTACTGACATTGCTACAGATAGTTTGCCTAATCCCATTAACCATTTTGTGCTGATGAGCTCAAATATAAAGGAACTACTACAGAGTTAATTCTTATACTCAAGCAGATTTGCAGCAGTTCCTCAGTTAATTCTTCAAGTGACTGGAAGCAAGTTTTGGATGCCATATTTCCGGGATCAGTTCCATCTGACTTTTCTGTCAGTCCAAAAAAATGTGGTATTTCATAAGGGATGCTCTTGGTATATATTTTCATGATCAAATGTTGGAAGATTCTGGCTCCACACTTTTTATTGTTTCATATGATGAAACGACTAATATTGAAAACAAAAAAGAGTTGCAAATCCCTGTTCGTTATTGGTCAGAGACCAGAACCGAAGTTGTTTCCCAACATTTGGGAACCATCTTTCTTGGTAAAGCTGATGCAGTTGCACATTCTGAGATTTCCTCAGCAATCAGTTGTGCAAATCTACTTTTAAATAACATGTTAATGATAGGCTCTGATGGATCTAACGTTAATAAAAAGGTGCACAGATTATTCAATGAGGATCTTTTACAAATGAGGTCCAAAGACTTAGTTAATATTGGAACACGCCCAATCCACACAGTTCACAATGCATTCCTTAAAGCTCTTGAAACTTTCGGTGAGAATGATATATCCACTTTGGTGACAAACATTCACAACTGTTTTGGTGATTGGCCATTAAGGTGGCAAGATTTTGAAACTATCCAGAATGAACTTAAACTATCAGCACATAAGCGCATTAAAGGAACTCCTTCTAGGTGGTTAACTTTTATTAATGTTGCCAAAAGACTGATTGAGCAATGGCCTGCTGTTCATGAATATTTAATTTAAATTCGTACCTACAAAGAAAAGAAATGACATTATTCAGAGAACATCTTATAAAAATGTTGTTGAATTATTAAATAAATCTGGGATATTGATGGAGCTCCACTTCACCGTTTTACCTGCTGAGCTATTTCAGGCCTTCATTAAAACTTTTCAAAGTAATCGTCCACTGGTTCATATTCCGTTTTCGCAACTGCTCTCAGTAGTTCAGAAGCTGGTAGGTCGCATTTGTTGATCACCCGCTCAGAAAAATTTACATATGTTTTACTGGGAAAACGAGAACTTTCTTCAACAGAAAAATTTGACAGAACTGTCATCTACTAATATGTCTGTAGAAGTTGAGAAAGAAGTTTCTTTGCTAGGTCAAAAAGGTGAAATGACATCGGATACGTATCCAATCACATTACATCGCTGACTATATGCACTTTATCAAGAAAGCCCTCACACCTTCATTGAGGCTTAAAAAAGCTCTTGGGTGTTTACAGAAGTTAGAAAGAAAAACAGAGAGAAGCTGTCGATAGATTGCGATGGTTTAGTTGCAAGAGTTCTTCCCTTGGATATTGGTGAAGATAGTCTCCTAGGTGAACAGAAATGTCTTCAAGTGGAAAGTGAAAAATCAGATGCAATTGAAATCGGAAAGTATTGGAGCCACCTTTTTGCTCTAAAAACCACTGATGGATCTCCCAAGTATCCTATTATTTCCAAGGCGGTGAAAGCAACGTTATGCCTTTCACATGGAAATGCTGATATTGAAAGACTATTTTCAGTTTCCAAGTTAATTCTTGATGTTAGTCCACAAATGTCTCTCAGAACATTGAATTCAATTCTGGTCATCAAAGATGGAATGAAGCAATATAAAAATAAACTTTTTTTTTACCAATTATCAAGAAATCGATATCTTTGGCACATACTCCCCATAAGTATTATTAAGCATATCTGGGAGAGCGAAGGCGACTAAAAGAAAAAAAAAAGAGCAGTTGAATATAGAAAAAGATAAGCAAAGGAAGGAAAAGGAATAAAAACTGAAGAAGGCAGAGATTTCCAAGAAAAAAATTCAAGACTTGGACTGTACCCTTAAAAACAAGAGGAAGAACCTTGAAATCGCCAGAGAATCAGCAGATGTTTCTTTGATAATGCTACAGAAAAGCTGAAAAAAAAAAGGTTTAGAGAAAGATGACCTTGTACAGATTCAAGTAGTCAAAGAAATACTAGAGGGTTTTCGATTGATGAAAAACTATGAAAAGAAATAATACAAAACAGTTCAAGAGCTCCAAACTTTCGTTGAAAAAGGGAAAGTCATGCTAATTACCAACTTTTATCATAAAAAGTCCAAGACAGAATAGTTTTTTATGGTTACATAATGGTTCTTTAAAATCAAGATTTAAGAATACTAAAAAGATTTAGTAGTTATTTCTAAAAATTTAAACTCCTTCAAAGAATGTTTAAATGAACATGTGGACTTTTTTAATATTTAAAAGGATTTGCTCTCATTTTCTTTAATAGATATCTATGTTTTAATGTTTAACGTATTTATTTTATTATTTTGTTTTTTGGAACTGTCCTTGTTGGGTCCTAAAACCAGTTGAGAACCTAGATTTTGTATGTATGTATTTGTAATTTTATTGTTTTCTGTAAATCTTATTTTGTATTGAAATAAAGAAAATGTTGGCCATACCCCATCTATGTTCAAAACGAAATAACGGTTTTTATTGTATCTGGAAGAATTTTGAAATTAACTTTGCTAGATCTAATAAAGTAACATTTCGTTCTGAACTTAACCAGCCTTTTGGTAGGGTATTTAAATTAGAAAAAAAAATTGTTTTCAGGCAAATCCATGTCAAAATAATCAGTCTATTTTTTGTCTCTTTTTGAAATTTTAGTCTCTAAAATAGCTATTTTTTACTTCTAAACTCACTCCCATCCCTGCATCGGTCGAACAGCCCAACGAATACAGGAAGACAGGAGCAGTGTTGCCAACCTGTGGGAATTTTTTTTTTTTAATTTTAACGTTGTGGGAAAAACAGAAAAAAATAACAAAAACTACCAAACGGTGAGAAATTCCAGTGTCTGGGATACGACAGAAAAAATTTCCCACACTGTTTTTTAAATAAATGCATGCACACGTATAATTAGGAAATCTCCTAAAGAAATAAATTGACTGTAAATTTAACTCAGTTTATTTTGCTTCGTTTTTTTATAGTGGTGATTAACCACTGATATGAGGTGGTAGTGTACGCAAAAACAAAAGGTAATTTGGTGTTAAAAAATGGTTTGTTTGGTTGTATTAAACTTTTCTTTGAATAGTTGTGCATCACTACATAATAGTCTCACCCTTTGGTCACAATGTCGTCAACTTCGTTCCTACTTATCGCAATGTTTTTAAAGCTGTAAAAACAATCTTTTCTCCATTGTGGAGAAAAAATTGTTGGAAAAAACGTTGTGGAGAACATTGTGGGAAAAAAACAGCCGACAGAGATTAAGGCGAGAGTATTTTTTAAAATCATCTTATTTTTTCATCTCCACTAATGCAAGCTTATCCCATTCAACAGTTCGCTTTGAATATCGCAGCAGTAATTCGCTCGTTATTCCAATCAAAAATAATCATTTGAAGCTACACAAAATGGTAGATCCGTATCGGGCATAATTAGAGCAGCAATTTTTTAAATGACTGTATGTCTTATTAATTAACTCAATGAACTAAATACACATATATTGAAGTAGTTAAAATGGGATATGTTGCAAAATCAATATTTTTTTGTGGAAAAACCCTCTAAATTTAAAGATTTTTTTTTTACATTTATTAGTCGCAATATACAGCTGTAGGAATTGTACGCTATAATTTTCGTACCGTTTTGCATCGAAAGATGCGTGTAGGCATCTAAATATGAGAACACATAATAGCTAATTTTTTCATTATTTTTTTTTAAAAAAAGGGAGATTTCTGGCTGGTGTGGGAAATTTTGCCTGCCTTTGAGGAAAATTTTCTTCGGACAGGTTGGTAACACTGGACTGGAGTTCCAGTTATCGTTCTGCCCGTACAAAAGCTGCCCGATTTACCGACGTCTAACAGCGCCATGTGTTGAACGTTCTATTGACCGAGTGCAACATCATTATTCAATTGGAATTTTGCTGGATGCACCCCCTTGCATATGATCCTGTGGGCGCCCACGTTAGACAGTGCCCCCTCGCATACCTATTGTTAAAAAAAATTAGCTTTGACCTGTACATTTTCTTTCAGTCTTTGTAAAACTTTCGATCTTAAAACATGATGCTCTGAAAATCAGTAAAACTGTAAACCGTTCTAATGGTTGTTGTTTTGTAATTCATTGTATTTTAAATAACTAATTAACACCTAATTAACAATCATTTTATCTAATTAATATTTTATAACAACTGTTGGGAACTTGTGACAATAGATGGCACCACAAGCTTATCGGCCTAAACTAACCTGCCCCCCCCCCCCTGCTCTGTAAAACTTGTTTCAAATGTTAATAACAAAAAAACTTCCCATCAAATATGTTTCAATTAAAATATTTTTTAATTGCAGAATTTTTCTCACTTGATGAACCTGAAAATATAGACAGAGATGATGTTAGGGAAGGCTCAGATGGCCTTCTCGCATTAGCAGGAATGACAAATACGAAAGCCACAGAATTTTTTTACGTGGATGAAGATTTAGAAGTTTCTGCTTCGTTTAATACCACTATACACATAATTCAGGAATTTCTAAAACATATGATGGAAGGGGGAAAAGTGATGAAAAATGAAAACATAAGGGAGTGTGGAACAGCCTCATAATTCTAACATCAAAACAAATTCTGACGTTTCTGCCAACTTTCGTTTCGGGAGATCCAACACTACTCTGATCAAAATGATGACGAGTTTGACAAAAGGACTACAAATATTATTATTTCCTTAGTAAATAATATTTGCCATAAAAAAAAGCAAAACAAACACGAATCAAATTTTTTAATGTAAATTAAAATAGATGGAGATTAATGTATTCGAAATCACTAATTTTTTTTATTGTTATTTTTATTTACTTTGATGTTTTTATACTATAACAGCCACCTCCGAAGAACGGTCATCTTTGCAGAATCGCGAGGGTAACAGTTATTCCGAGAGTTTACTGTATTTACTTTCGTTTTGGGGAAATATACTGGCAAGAAAGTTTTATAATTTGATACCGCCTCTCAAATTTTGCCGCCCTAGTCAATTAACTTGAAGAGACAATTAACATGAAGGGAGAAAAAATATGGTACAAAATAAGTGACATCTATCAATGTACTGTTTTCGATTAAACTTTTAAATACCCCGAAAAGCAATTCTTTGAATTCTAAAGGAAAATTTCAGAGGTAGCGCCATCTATTGGCAAAGACATTACAACACTTATTTAAAGAAACTTTCGGATTGAATATATATTACTTCATAATTAAATTTCAAAATAGTATAATTTTTAATTTTCTTGTTTCCAAGAAGCGGTTACATATAAAATTATAATAAAATACAAAACATAGGATGAAAATAAATAAAAGAATAACCAGTGTTCTATACATCTTTGGATACACCTATGAGTATATATAGAAGTCAGAGTAAGTACTCTTTCGAGGTGCCTCCTCTCCTTACTATCCCCTGTGAGTTCGACCGTTCCCACGACAGGATGCTTTATTGTATCTTGCCAATTGTGTAGTCCCTGGAAAGGGCAATAATATTCACATACGATAAAACCAAAAACCCTCAACCAACAAGTATGATGGGATGAGAAACGTTAACGAATTCGGATAGCGGCTGGGATTGGAGGCGCCTCTTTTTTGTTCGCTTAGTCTATCGTGTAAAATTTATTTTTCATCCCGATGCATTTACTACCCTAAACCCATTCCGGGAAGGTGAATATATACAACATCTGGTCTTAGTTTTTGGAGTAGCATGGAAAGGGATTTAGGGAGCTTAAGTCCCCCACCACAATTGAATATAAAAAACACGTTATTTTCTCTCAGACCGCAGCACGCTGCTTCAAAATTCGTCGAATTTCCTACTATACAATTTCGCAAGTATCTTTTACAACAATGGTTCTCCAACTATTTATCCTATGCAACCCCTTTCTTTCCACCCACTTAGCCACAGACAACAATGCATTCAAGAAACTTCGTTTTTATATATATAGGGGCGTAAAAATTAAAAAATTATGAGGTGTCTCAAGTAGGGGCGGACTAGTTCATCTCAAACGACGTATATTTTGGTTTTTTGGAGGGCGCACTGGCCCGACCAAAGGTGGATCCAGGATCTTATTACGTGGGAAGGGGGGCAGTTTCAAAGGCCCTCAAGGGAAAATTTTTAGTTTTGGACTGTTAAATAGTTTAGGTAAATGTTGTTATATTACTAGCCTTCCTTTATCTTCACCAAAATATTTAATTTAAGACAATGAATTAAAGATGGGCTTTTCTTTAATTAAACTATATGGTTTAAGGCATATTATAGTCAAGTATGACAGAAGGATAACCTAGTAAAGGAGACATATACAATAACCAAAATCATAATTTACAATGTAATTAATAGAACAAGTTTAAACTACAAAAACTGAGCAATTATTTTATCTTTTTATAGTAAGCAGCATTTTAAGGAATTTTAAATTTATAGAGATAAGTCAAGCCACCTTTCCCCCCCCCCCTTTTTTTTTGAAAATTTGTCAATCACTTTATTTACATCAATATGAATATCTCTGTGAGTGTGTATTAAAAGTCTCTTCTGTCATCCGCGTTCGAAGCCAAGTTTGACGGCGCTTCGAGGATAAAAAACTGCATTCTGCTGAAGCAACACCTACTGAAAACGTAGTTTGAAGGGCGAGAAACTTGTAGATTCGTGGAAAAAACGTTTGGATAGCATTTTTCCAAGGCTTAGATACTTTGGACACCAGTATAAGACTTTTGTTTGTTTCGGTAATAAATAACACATAAAATATCCTTCATCGTCTTTTTTTTTTCCTACTTAAACCTTGGGAAGTGGGGGGGAGGGGGGCTATCACCCCCTCTGCCCCTCGTTGAATCCGCCCTTGGGCTCGACAGCCAGCGGCTCGGTCCGCTTCTGCACAAAAGGAATTATCTTAAAAACAATATATAGCCGGGGTTACGGCGGGAGCCAAATTTTGGGCTAGCACCGTGAGCCACATCAAATAAATGCGTTTTTGTTTATATGAACTTTATTTTCATAGTTTGCAATTTTAAATTCCAAAGCAAATTTAGCGAAGGTCGAATATAGCGCACGTTTTCGTTGATCCCCAACTCCTCGTTATAGTTAAGTCCTAGTGTATTTACTAAAAAAAAAGTACCGTTTATAGTATAAATAAACGGTTTTCGACTTTTCAAGCTTTCAGTCACGTTCTAAGCAAAGAAGTTAGACTAACACTAGGATATATAAAACTAGAGATTCCTGGAGATTCCAAGCTTGAACACTGCTCCCGACCCCCCACCCTCCAAAAGAAGGGAAGAAGAATAAGAATGAAAAGTGGGTAGGTTCTAATTCGAAGCGGAAAACCCATGCGAGCATATGAACTAAATTGTATTGACACCCCCATGAGCTTCAGCTTTAATGCGTGACTTAAACATAACTGGATTTTGCTACACTTATATAGTTTTTTAATTTTATTAACAATAAAATTAAAAAAATATTAATAATAAAATTTAAAATAAATGAATGGATTAAGCATATATGATTTTATTTTTATCAAAGAATTATAATTCTTAATTTCGTTGCAGTTTCAAATTACCTGCCCATATTTTTAGTTAAAGTAATAGAATAGGGGTGGGGATGGGGTCAATTTATAGGACTCTTGAACAGATTTGGCCAATTCGAAGAGTGCCCAATTTTTAAAGTACTCTGCAATGACGATCAGGTAGCAAAGCAATTAGTGTAGGACTAGGTTTTTTAGGAGCCCAAGGCTGGAAGGATAGAATAAGCCCTTTAAAAATGTGGCCCTCACAAAAATCAGCCAATATATTCAAACCCGTTCTTTGAAAAATCCACGATCTTTAGTATTGAGATTGATCAATTGCAGAAATTTATCGGACAGTTAAAGTTAAGAAATATTAAAATAATGTTTAAACTTAAATAACAACAGGCTCATTTATGGCTCCCTGTAACGGATTGAGGGCGGTGCGACGGGTGCTGTCGCACTGGGCATCAAGCTAAAAATGGTTCCACAAAAGGAATGCTTTTAAAAATAATTAATATTTAGCAAAGAGCAATATAACGAATTTTGAACACCCACCTGGCACCATGTGACTTATCCGTCTTTAATGGCTCCTGAGGACCTCCAAAATCGAAGGAGTCCGGGAGCAGGCCTACACTCCTCTGAATCCACATTGCGCTGAATGTATTATTAGATGCAGTGTTTACTGTATGTGAAAGTACATTCAGCGTAGGCGTACGCATTAAGTTCATAAGGGGGGAAGGTTCACTGACGTACATAGGGAGTGTCGGTGGGAGTTGTAACCCCCCCTCCCCCCAACAATTAAAATTAAATTTTGTATATTTACATATGAATGTATGGACTTGTAGCTTTGTAACCTCCCCCAATGAATTTCTGCGCACGTCTATGGGAGGGTTGAACTGTGCTACAACTCCAAATATTTCAACGTATATATACAAAATTTCATCGTAACATGTGTGTTACAACCCCCATACACCCCCCGAACACCCATGAGGTACAGTAAGAGACGGAAAGGGGAATTGGAAGCGGGGGGTGGGGGGGAGCTTCAAAATACAGTCTGATCCATTTATACCGAGCCCGCATTTAACGAGTTTCCGGTTATGCAAAGGAAAATATGTATTTGAATTGATATAATGAACAATTCAATTTAAGCGCTTTTAACGAATAAGTCTTTTTTGGACTCCGGATTTAACACAATTAAAGAAAAATAAATGTAATAGAAAATCAAACTTTTTGTAAAAATTCCGTCGTTATATGCGGTTGGTCGTTATAATCGGCGCTCGTTATAACCGATTTCCATCGTATACTTACGGATTTGAAAGAGGGAAATTTCTTCAATTTCCCTTCCTGTGGATCTGCCACGTCAGGCACGTACCAAAAGGGGTAGGCAGACTTTTTTACCCCCCCCCCAATCTCGGAAATGCAGGGGCCAAAGTTATATCTCGCCCCCCTGCTATCTAGGGTACTATTAAAATTTTAACTTCAAAAATAACATTAAACATTGCCACTAATGTAGCACAGATGAAACAAATTTAGATTCTAATTTCAGTTCCTGTTAATAGATGTTGGCACCATACCGTCAATAATACTATTTTACATTGCCCCCTGGCGTATCTATTGTTAAAAAAAAGAATTAATCTCTCTTTACCTGTACATTTTCCGTTTTCGCAACACTATCAACAGGGACGTGCTTACGCTCTTAGCGGCCTTGGACAAAGAAGATTTTAGCGGCCCTTAAAAATATTTTGACATAACACAACGATAAAAAGATTTACCTAGGTTTAGCATTACGTCCTTCATAAAGCATAAAGTCCTTTACTGGTCTAAGCGCTGTAGGTAAAAATAAAGAGCAGATAATGAAGTTAAATTGAAAATAGGGGATAAAAATTAAATAAAATACGAATCATTGTAATTTATTATTACTCTAATTATTATAATTATAACGAATTAATGAAAAGCTAATTCAATGAACAAAGCTGCTTGTTTTATAATATTAGAACTTACAAAGTAATTTTTCTAGCTTTTTGTGCGGTCAGGTATCGGAAACCAGGGGTCTCTGCAGTGGTCATATGGCCACCACAATAAACATAATAACCTACATAAGCATAGGGGTAGAGTTATAAGGACCCGTGGGGCTTCAGCCCCCCCTAATAATTTGAAATAAATTGCAATTTTACATATACTGCAATGTAGAAATCTACAAAATGTGTGCTTGGGCCCTCACCAATGATTTCGAAAACTCTACGCTGATGTACACAGGCTACTGGTGCTAACGCATTTGAAAAATAACGCATGTATTTATTTTGACCACCATTTAGAAGCTGCATTATGAGAAGTATGACGTCACACGCAAAAGGTCAATTGACCAAATACTCTGTTAAAAGTATATGGGGCCGCTAAAAACTGATTTCTTGGTACTTTTACTAGACTTTTTTGGCGGCCACCCAGCTCACACCGTCCTAAACATGGACCTGACTATTAATCTTAAAGCATGGTGCCCTGCGAAATCAGTAAAATTGTAAATTGTTCAAACGCTTGTTGCTTTGTGTTTTTTTTATTTTAACTATTTAATTAACTAATTAACATCTAATTAACAATTAATTTATCTAATTAACATTTTGCAATAAATGTTAGGGATTTGTGAGAATAGATGGCGCTACAAGTTTATGTTCCTGAAAGACCTCTTGCCCGACGTCAAAACTTTGGCACGTCTCTGCTCCACTGATTCAATATATATTACCCAATGTAGTGACGCATTTAATCATATTTAAGAAACACTTAAAATTTTTCAGAATTTTGTATTTTTTATAATTTTAATTTTGAGGATATTCATTTTTATTTAAGCTGAATTATAATTATTTTTTGTTATTTACATAATTTCTGTTACACGTTGTGATCAACAGATGGCGCCACATAAGCTATCGTAGTATATCTAATTTTATGAATTGCTTTGGACTTTCTATTTGTGTTTTGTTGATCTTTCCAGGCTGAGAAAGGATGTGTGTTAAAAAACTAGCATGAAAATTGCCTTCCAGATATCACCAGTTGACATAAGAAGGATATCCGATGGTTGGAAAAGATGCCCAAGATCTTAAACTTCCGTAAGTTCATCAAATTCTTTTAGAAAACCTGAAATTTATCTCTCGTTTTTACTCATTGAGGCATTTTAGTAACAAATCTAAATCTGGTTTGTGAATTGGGTCGTGTTTACTGTAGACATTTGGCTGTCTCAGTATTGAAAACACGATTCGTTCCAAGCAAAAAAAAAAAAAGTTTATCACTTTTTTTTGATGCGAGATTGGAAGGAAATTTCATATGGGTGGGTCACAAAGTTTTCCTTTCTATTTCTGTTTTTTCTTTCTTGCCGTTTAACGAATTCTTCTCGCTTGCGTTGTTACGGTACAGTAATCTAGATGGACACTTTTAGCTCCATATCAAGAAAATGGCTCACAGTTTTCGATTTTTTGCACATGGAGGTTATTCTTATGCTTTAGGTTCTCAAACTCAGTGAGAACTTGTGGGCCCTTCCTGTAAATCAGTGGTCCCAACTCAATTTATGCCCCAGACCACTTTCAAAAATTCTCACGAGTGTGCCTCAAGACCTTAATAAAAAAAAGGGACCCGGGTCTTTTTTGGGGGAAATGTGTTTGAAAATCGTTCTTTGGTAAAATAAAAGCAATAATAAACAGAAAAAAACATCTAATGATAATACATTTGAACGTCGTTAAGACGAATTACTTTTAATACGAACCGTTTTCTGAAGTTCCGTCAGATTGTAAAATACTACAAATGTACTATCAATTTCATTTTTATATTTAATTTTAATATTTAATAATAATTTTTATAAGCGTTTTTATTAATTATTATTTCTTTTTAAATAATGACCCGTCTCGCGGACCATTTGGGACTCTTTGGCGGACCACCAGTTGGGAACCACTTCTGCAAATGGAATGGGTCTCCCAACTCTAAATTCACACCCTGATACCTTGCAGGTTTCCAAAAGTGTGGTTTTGTTTCCTTTGTATGGTTTTGTGGCATTGGCCTATGCAGTGGGGTGTTGATGGGGATTGTAACCCCCCATTGCAATGAAATTTTGTATATTTAACATAGGAATATGTGAGTTTCAGCTCTGTAACCCCCACATTGTGCTTATAACCCCCCCCACTTACAAACTTTCTGTGTACGCCTATGGTTTGTGGTCATGATTATAATTTTGTCATTAATTCTGAATAGGACAATAATAAATATGATTATATGTACTTCATTGTAATCATTCTATTGTAGATACATTTTGGGTTGCCCTACTAATTCATCTTTTCCAAATGAATCAATTCAGCTTAATTATTTAATGTTTTTAGTTGTATCAGGGGCATAACTTTTAAAAAATCAGGGGGGATGCTCAAGTGGATTAAAAAAAAGATTATATCATTCCGCATTAAAGAGAAAAATGTGCCTTGATATTTAATGGGAAGGGCTTTAGATCCTCCAAGTCCTCCTTTCTATGCTGCCGAGTCCTATATGCTATCTTTAGAAACACTGATTTAAATTTTATATGTTTAATGTCTTTATTTGTAAAAGACTGTTAGTGCTTTGGTTAGGCCTACAGCTTTTATTAGACATAATGGGTTGGGAGGTCGGACAACACAAATTTATATATAATTATATTTGAAATCCTATAGTAAAAAATATGGATAACTTACTCCTACTGTAAATAGAGTTTTATGTTCTTATGAAAACATTTGAATACTTTTAGATAACATATGGTTAAATTAAATATGATACTTTATTTTTCAAGAAAATAATCTATTAATTGAAACTCACAAATAGAAAGGAAAGAAAAATTTTTGGAATTATTTATGAATGCAAACATCAGTGGACCCAAGTGTGTGTGTGTGTGTGGGGAGGGAAGGCTTTGAAGAATTCCAGCCACTTCCCCTCAGACAATTACAGTTTAAACTGGGTAAACTTATTCTTTCTACAGTCCTTGGGCATATGCAGGTCCCTCAAATGGGATGAAATTTTGTATATATACACATAAACATACGTTACCGTAGCTCTAACTCTCCATTGTTATCCTATAAACCCCTTTTGAATTTTTTGTGTGCACCTATAGGCTACAACCTTCGCCCGTCCTCCTTGTATGCTAGTGCCACAGTTTGACAATATCGATAGCAGATCAATCAGTGTTCTTTTGTGCTTGGTCCCTACACGTCAGTTGAAATATTTTTGAAAATAAGGTCTATGTATTGCGCACAACTCTTTTTGCTATATGGCGAATAGAGCAGTCAAACTCTCAGTGAAAGAAAATTCATTGTAAACTATTTTGTAATTTAATAAATCCAGTCGTTAAGATTTTGGAGATTCTTTGCTGGCGTTAACTAATCTTTAGAGCTAATTTGGTTTATACATAAGGTGACAGGACACCCCGCTGTAGGCGAATATGTCCAGTGCTGGATATACGTATAGGCCAAGTAGGTTTGGGTCTGGGCCCCCTTATACACCAGTTTATTATATATTTAAGAATTATTTCAATTTTAAGCACGAAACTTCAACACATTTTTATAACCATAGTTGAGCATTGTTATCCATGCCATTTTAAGGCCTGTTGCTCTATAAAAATAATAATTTTGGCATTTGGGCCCTACTTTAGTATTTAATCCATATGCCTACATGTAGTACAGTTGTGACAGCAACTTTTACAAAAAGTTTAAACTCATGGACAACCCCAGAATTGTATGCATGGGGAGGGGAGGAGGGTGCATTCAGAAAAAATTTCAATTGTTGCAAAAAAAATTTTTTTTATGTCCCAAAGTTCTGTAACAAACGTTAATATTTATGTATATCAGTCCTTTTCAGTTGAATGTACAGTAAAACCTCTCTACAACAATATTATACAGACCGAGAAAAATTATCCTTATAGAGGGAGTTATTGTTATAGGGAGGGTTCATTATACAGTAAAACCTCTCTACAACACTATTATACGGACTGAGAAAAATTATCGTTGTAGAGGGATTTATCGTTGTAGGGAGGTTTTACTGTATTATATTGTACATTGCATGACTTCTTTTCTTGTGAATTTAGTACTTTTCCCCCCTTTTTTTCATAAGCCAAGGGGGTGCATGCACCCTTTTGGAGCCCCCACATTTAAACCTATTGTATGAAGTCTAAAAGATTAATTTGTTAATAAAGAAAATTGTTTCGTTAATTCTACACTAGTTTGCTTGCATATTTAGCTCAATTAAGGTCTATCTAAGGATGGCTCTAATACATCGTCAGATCCAAGGCAGGGAGGGAGAGGGGGTGTTCACCTCCATCCTGCCGGGTTATATCATGGAAAGTGAAATAAAAAATAACAGACATTTGGCTAAAAGTAGGAATTGGTGCCTCCTTTGAAAGATTTTTGGATCTGCCCTTGTAATGCATGTGCTGTACTTATGCATACATTATGCAAACCTACGGATGTATACAGGCATCTAACGATCAAAAAGATTTCCATATTCCACTTGATTTTCTTTTTAGTCTACTGGTAATCTACAACATGAAACGGCTTGTTCTACTGCAAGCTCGGAACTTTATTAGAAATGCCAAAATTCTATAGTTTTTCATTTTTACAGGTAATCTTGTGGTTAGATCATGCCCGTATCCAGAGGTGGGAGGAATCTTAGGGACCAGTTCCCCCTGAAGCTAAATTTTTAATGTAATTTGGCTACGGCCTCGCATACTGTGATTGTATCCATACATGCTGTACAATTTTTGAACCCCCCCCCTTCCCATCCTCAAATTTGAATCCTAGGTATGGTCTTGGGTTAGGTAGTCCATTTGCTTTAGGGATCCATTTTAATCTTTCAACCTGTGGCCCATAAAAACTTTAATTCAGCACTGATTGTGTCCCACTGACTCCAAGATTTCCTGTGGGATATATAGTAGTCTCACGTTGGAAGGAAACCGGTCTGATTAGCTAAATAACTAAAAAGGTTTTCAATTGGCATGCATTTTAAAGAAAATTGCATAAATCATGAGCACAGTAGCAAAATTGCAGAATATATACTCTCGCTGACAGGAAGTAATGCAACAGTTGATAATGTTAACATGGGTGGACTGGGTCCTCTCAAAGGGTGCATACCTTGGGTTATCGGAGGATGCGAGTCCTAGAGGGTGCACTGGGCCGGTTGGCCTGCATTCCAGTCTGCCCCTGGATGTTAAGCAACAAAATTGGGCGAAAACGCTATTGAAATTATGATGAAATAAAACAAATGGCACAGGTATAAAATTTAATGTGTGTGAACACTTTTTGACAGTTTTAACATGCTATAGAAAAACGCTGACAAGTTGATTAAATTAGGTACCTGTTCCATTTGTTACTTTATCATAATTTTGATAATGCAGCAATTGTGTGAAATTTTCTGTAGGCAGTGAGGAAGACCCAACTTCGAATCAGTGTTCTAAAGTTAACATTGATCGCAAAAATACATTTTTATTGAAGTTCTGGAGATTTTATACGAGTCTACAGTCCTCATCGACACTTTTAAAATAAACAAGTTTGAATACCAAGTATGAATTATAAAAATGTATAGGCTTATGTATATGCCAAAATTGACTGTTTGGATGGAAAATATATATATATCTGAAACTGCTTATTGCTCTGTCAATCACCCCTTCCTCCCTCTTATGGACACACTTTTTGAAGGCATTATTTTTAAATCATGGACATTTGGTTTCAATTTTATGAAGATTGGAAAAAAATAAAAAGTTCAGTTTTCCCTCCTATTTTAAGTAGTTCTTCGTTAATTATTTAACACTTCTGAAAATATAAGCATAGGCAGAGATTGCAGCTTGTGAGTTGGCACTGGGTTAGGATTTCAGTTCTGACTGGTTTAGTTTCAATACTAGCTAATAAATACAAAATTTAGTATCATCAATTTTTTAAGATTCATTATTTCAAACTTAAGCTCTTTCCATTTTTTTTTTGTGTTCTTGTTTTTATCTCCCTTAGAAAATGAAATGTTATGTAAATGCCGTTTACTTAAATTTGTAAGAATTTATCTTGTGTCATAGAAGATGTATGTACAGTTGAACTTAGTTATAATGATGCTCAAGGGAGTATGGAAATTTTGACACCATAACAGATAATTATATGCAAATAATCATGAGGAGACATAAAAATTTTGTCCTAATAGCAGAGGGTGACGAACCACCACATACTGGTGGGTGTTGATGAAGGCCTCCTTTATTGAAACCTTCTTCCATTGTAATGAAATTTTTGCATATTTAACATAGGAATACATGGAGTTTTAGCCCTGTAACCCCCTATTGAGCTGATAACCCCTATATATATATATATAGCCCCCCTTTAACCCCCCTATGAACTTTCTGTGTACACATATGACTATAACCAAGTTTAGGCATATAACTTCAGCAACATGGATGATTTTATGCAGACTCTTTTTCTGTATGTGTAAATATTGACTGTTATTTGCGAATATGGTTTCCATTAGACCAGTGGTGGCTCGTGGCGAAAATTTAGTGAGGCAGGAGTTAAGCCAATTCACCAAACTACATCGGCCTACGTATTTATTCAGTAGTGAAACCAGTTTCTTGGTGAGTATAGACCGTAATGCAACTTATTTTTGTGAATGAACTTAGTTGTGCCTGACTAAAATAGCACCACGAGCCACCACTGATGTAAACAGTTTTATATCATTCGACCCCTGTTTCAGTTTGCAACCTTGTAAGCTTTTTTCAGATGGAACTCTTTAATTTCTCTCACCACACCAATTGGCATAACTATGCGGGGAGGAAGAATTAACCCTCCCTAGAAGAAATTTAGATCCCCCTTTATAAGAAAAGAAAATTGCAAAGGAATACTATACATGGAGTATTGAAGTGGTTGGCTTAGCGTTTCCTAGAAAAAAGTAAGCTACCAGAAAGAATTCAGCCCCCTTCCCACTGTAGATTTCGAGGCTAGTTAAGGCAATGACCATATCTTTCAAAAAATGTTAGAAATGCCATTTTACTATTACTGCTTCAGTTACCAATCCTCAGTTGTAAATCTGAATAAGGCTTGTAGTATTACGAGTAAAAAAAAAGTGAAATAAAGATGCCTCGTAGAGCAGTGGTATACCTCTTTATGTGCACAAGCCAAAAATTTACAAATGATATTCATGGTGTTGCATGATGCCAAGTAATTTGTAATGAGTGATGACAAGAGAAAATTTACTGTTGCAGAATTTTGAGACAAATTTGAAAATTAACATCAATTTTGTAAAGATGCACTCATAACATGATGTACATATTGCCATATAAATTGAGATTTTTTTCTGGCGCTTATTGAATTGCCAAATTCTTTATATTTAGTTCATATTTTGTCAATTGTAGTAATATACAAGCATGGTGACATTTATCAGTCATTCTGTTTCTTAAACTGTCTTGCATAAAATTCATTTTATGCCCAGCAAAGGATGTCGAATTCTGACATCATGCCCTTCAGACAATGGTTAGCTGCTTTTATCATCAATTGTAGTTTTTGGCTGTTGATCTTTGTTCGTAGCAGTGGTGAGATTTGAGTGAAGCTGTACGAAACCAATTCACCAAAACCCAAAGTTACCATAAATTTCTTCTTTATTTACTGAATGAGGTAAAAACCAGTTTCTTGACGAGTATAGGCAGTAAATTCATGTGTTTTGGGGAATTTTTCTTCATTTAGATTCACTTAAATCTCACCACGGGCCGCCACTGTTTCCTAGAGTGGGTTGTATTTGTTGTTTAGTTTTTCTGTTCAAAACAACTGAAACTTGTACATTGTAACAATTGAAATGAAATTTTAAATAATTCATAAGCTTATAAAATAAAACCATGTGTTATGACTTGCCAGCAACATTTTCACACATGCTAATCTGGTATACATGTTATTGGTTGGTTATCCCTTCCAGTGGTGCCAGATTGGGCTACAAGTAGCGGATTGGGCGATATGGTACTTTTTGGGCTACTTTTAATTACCTTCAGGCTATAAATCTGAAAAATATGCTACTTTTTTATTTTTATATATAAAATCACAAAATATTATTAGTATTACATAATACTGCAATACAAATTTTGTTTTTTGAATATTTCTATTCGCAGTGAATGATAGTTTCACTAAAACATAACATGTTCGATACTCGTTCAATTCATAAAAGATCTCTGTGGTTCAATTATTGTTTTGGTACTTTTAATCACAGAGATCTTATATGTACTCAAATGGACGTCATATGACTTCGAAACTCGTTTAACATTGTAGTTCTGTGCAAACCTTCGAGCATATATATATATACGCTATATAGCTGTGGTTCCCAACCTTTTTCAAGCTGCGACACACTTTTATGGTAGCAGAGTAATCCGTGACCCCCTTTTATAGTAACCAAAAGATCTGTGACCCCCTCTGTCTGCCGCCGCCACATTTGCATAATAAAAGCATTTTTAACAGAGTAAAGAAAACACATTAAATATAAATTATATTATATTAAATTAATTATCTACATTATATTAATTATGCATATTATATTTATCCAAATTTTCCTGGAAAATGGTTCTTCTAAACTGAAATAAATAAAAATAAAACACAAATACTTACCATTTATATTTATAGTATCTGTATCTATTATATATTACAAATTTTCGAATTGCCCTCTTAACAACCTTCGAGCCTATATAGTATAAAGGCTCGAAGGTGCACACTGTGGATCCACATTAATGAAATCAATTTTTCTATTTTCCTATGTTATAGTACGTGGATATAATCAAGCATGGATATGGGGGGGGGGATCACAGGGTCATGACCCTAAAAAATATATTTTTTTACTAAAAAATTCCAACTTTCATGATAAATGAAGGGTGTTATTCCAAGACCATGGCAAATTCTGTCCTTCATCCCCCACCACCAAAAGGAAGTTTCTATCGGCTCTTGATTATAATGGGGTGTGCTTGTTCAAGTTCGGATTGTACACTTCATGACACTGTGGAAAATCGTTAACGTGGCAGTTCTTTCCACAGTTAATCTAATGTTTTTAGTTTAACTTGCGTTCCACTCAATTTTCGTTTTATTTTTCGTTCAGCAATGAAAGTATAGAAATGATAATGTTGACCTGCTTATGTGAGTATATCTGTTAGGCTGAAACATTGAAAACACTCAACGAATGAAAAAAAAGAGCACAACGCGTCGTGATCATTTCAAAAATGCCAAATCCAAGGGTTAAAAAAATTTCCAGACATGTCAGGGGCATATCAGGGATGGTCCAAAGACCGATCCTGTTTCTAGGCTACTATTAGCAATACGAATATGATATTCCGTATTCAGAGAGCGTATGTGAGGGCACTTGAAATGTCACATGTCAGAGCCGTATGGGAAAGGACCAGAGCCTCCAACCTTTTTCTAAGCCGCTATTGGAACTACTACTAGTTGCAAAATAATTCATTTTTATGTTTGGGCTACAAATAGTTCAAATCCGCTACTTTTGGAGCACAGTTTGCTACTTTTTAATCTTCAGATCTGGCAACACTGAGCCCTGCTATAGGCAACCATATCTAAAACAGTCAATATGAAGAACTGTAATTGAAATGAGATATTCTTGTGCTTGAAATGTTCGGATGTAATTCGTGTTTTTTTAAACGGTGCAATAATTTAGTATATCATATCCTTCTATAATTTAAATCTCAGTGTCATATCCAGTACTTTATTTTGTGGGGTGATAATTCACACAAAATAGTATTAATATTGATGTGTTACTTTATTTCATACAAACCATGTTTATTATGGGGTGGGAAGCCGAAGGCCCAAGCCTACTCCACCTCCCTTGATCTGTTGGTGTGATAATGATATATATTACTCTATATATTATTACTATAGTACTTAGGGGGGGGGCATAGCAATTCAAAAATTATGGGAAGGCTTAAATAAATCTAGAAAAGATTATGTTATTCAGTGTTAAAAATAAAACTGGGCCTTTATATCCAGTGAAAGAGATTTGAGCTTTTTTCCTTTTTTATAAGCCACTGGTAGTATTATGCACATTATACTATTACTGTAGTAATATATATTTTATTGCTGTCATTGTCACAATATATTCTAACTGAATTATTAATTTAAAAATGCGTTTTCTTTCGCTGACGTGATATCTAAGAAAAGTAGATGTAACTGCTTGTCATTTCCATGTTAAATTTCTATAATTGTTGATGATTTTCCTTGTCCTTCTGACGTCCGTTCAGACATTTCCTTGAAGGAAAATGTTACGACACATGAGCGAAAAGCCATTTCTTTGCTTATATCATGTCAAGTTGGATTAAAATATATTAAAATACTTAAAAGCGGAATTAAATCCTTAAAAATTTTATTTGTGAGATTTTTTTTAATTAATTAGTCATTCTGTTGGTTCAGTTATAGGGACTTAATTTAAGCAACTAAACTAAAAGTAAGATTTTTTAAAAGTTATTTACAGACTTTTCTTTTGCTTAAATTATAATGTGTAATAATAATGATAGCAATATATATTATAATAATGTATCTTATAATAATTTATAAGTAGTTAGTGTGCATGTCAATATATAATGGATCAAAGGATTTTGTGTATTTATTAATTTTTCGATTTTATAAAACTGGTGATCCATATAATTCAAACAATTATATCATTTTCACTCAGTTAAAATGGTTCTTTTTTTATCCAAATTCTAAATAAAAGGATGCAGTTCTATAAAATCGCTGCTATCTAGTTTGAAAAACATTTCAATAATTAAAAATTGTTCATTAAAATTGCAAGAGACTGACTAGTTTGTATAAATAATTGGTCATCATTATGTTTTTGTTATAATGTGCTATCGTAGGGGCATTCCATAACATTATAAGATAACAAATGCCTTCATAATAATAAAACAAAATGCGTGTAAGTCATTTTACATGTTAAAACAAATATAATCGAACATTTTTTAAGGATTTTAATCGTAGTTATAATCTGTGAAGTTTTAAAATATGTTTATTTTGCAATTTAAAATAATAAAAAATTCTAAATGAGCACTGAATTTCGTAAATTATTTTTAACTTAAGAATATTCATTTGTCTGCCCATAATTATCTGAGAAGATATGCGAAAAAGAGCAAAAAAAGAGCTTTAAATTTGTATCAGAATATTTAAAAAAAAAGCAGAATTTAATTCCAATTCGTTAATTTTTGAATATGAAAATTTCTTGTTTGGAAATCATTTGCAACAAAGCTAATAGTTGAAAGGAAATATTGTGTAATCTGTTAAGTTGATTACCGTTGTAAGTTGGTCACCTACCGATCTTCACTCCTCGACAAGAAATAAAAAAGCATATTTAATAATAAAGCACCCTTATAAGTTGACTACCTGTCTAAATTGACCAAGTAGGGTGGAGCCGTTTCATTATTGACTTAGCAGGTTTTCGGTGTGTGATATCAAACCGTGTTCTAAGCTTCAGATCTTTAAGTTTTTATGTACCCACTTAGAAAATCGAAAATTGCTGAACTTTTGCTTTGTTACTCAAATTCACAGTTTTCAGGACCTGAAATAACTTTTTTGACATTTTATTTATTTTTTAAGGTACTTCTTTTTTAGGTGAGCTGTTTGCTTCAACATACGAACCTAAATTTCTATCAAATATTTTTTCTAAAAAACAAATTTTGAGTATGTACCATTTTACTGCAAAAATATTATATTTCTAGCTATAGTAACAACGTTTAGAGATAACAGATAATAGCAGGTAATAGATAACAGATAATAGATAGTTTAACAGTGTTTAGATCTGAAAAGTAAATTATACTTACTTATAAATGTGCGCCCAGGGTACACTGGAATGGTGAACATTATTTTAAAAATAGTTTTGAATTTAACAACGTAAAACTTTCTTTTTCTCTTCTAAAAACTCCTATCTGCACTACAGGTATTTTTCCGGTGTATCCCGCAGAGAGTATAAAGTAAATTTAATTTCCATTTTATATCATATCCAAAACGGAAACAAAAATCAAAGTTATTGTTCTTGTAAATAACTGCTAATTACACCTTTTAATTAGTAATTAGTTTTTTTTTTCAATTGTACATTATATCCTACGTAGAATATTACTGCCCTTCTCACGGCTAGCACAATTGCCAAATAATAGTCAACATACAAAGCCACCTACAGTCTTTGATTAGTCACCTACAGTCTTTGATTTTACCATGTTTGGCGCAGTATAGCCCAGATGCTCTTGCGCCATAAAAAAGCCAAACAATCAATCAATCAATCAATACAAAGCCACCGGGGCGAGTTTTTTGTGAGTTTTTCGTGGGGGATTTTTTTATTACTAATAAATTTGACACCCACGTTTATTAGTAATTATACACCACGTGAAAAAATTGAACTATTTTTGATAAATAGAAAAAAAAAGTCTTCTATACATATACATTAGCCGCGTGTCTTATCGTTCAGTGACGATTCATTGAACGAACATGCTTGTTTACGATGGATGGGCAAAGCCGTTCATTGGTGCGTTCAGCGAGCCATTTAGCACACCTGTGATGTAACCCTTAAGCTACTTGGTGAAATCTGTGATTTTATTCTTGGGTTCGCGCATCGTAGTTGGCCGGTCGCAATAAGTTGTCAGTCGTATTCCAGATAATCGTCGATTTTTTTTTTTGAAGATACTAATTGGACTTACAATCACGACCCCCCATGAGTTTAGAGCCCTACGTGTGATCGTTACGGAGACCATTTGTAAATTTTAATGGCTGTTGGCCCGCGGTTCTCAGAAGGCTGGTTGGGCAACGAGTTATTAGGGCGCTTATATTTGAAATTGAAATTAGGCGAGAGAGTAAGCTCGAGCACAAAGGTCTCTCTCTCTCTCTCTCTATTTTCATCTTAGCTGTAAGGTGGTTGTGTGTATTCGGTTTAAAATACCAGCTGAGCTCCGTCGATGCGTGATGTGTACTGTTTTTTTCCCCCCCATCGATCCGTATTTTGGGGGTTTAAAATGGCAGCGGTTTGGATCATTTTAGTAAACTAGATCATGCAGTGGCATTCCCAAGGCTCAGGGGCGGATTTACAGGTGATTAAAGGGGGTGCGATTATTGACTTGATTTTTGGAAATGATACTTCATTGGACCTTGACCTTGTATCCTTTCGATGTTGTATTTTCGTTCAAGGGGGGCATCGCCCCCCCATAAATCCGCCTCTGCTGAGGCAATCCTTGTGCCCTGAAATTAAAACGAAACGTCTATTTTCCTTTCGATTAGGGAAGTGGTTACGGCTGAATTTTTAGGATACAAAGACCACAGCGAAGGGTATGTTTGGCGATTTTTAGAACACACATCTTCACGACCCATCTAATTATAATAGATAAAAAATGTCGTAATGAATAAGACAAAAATATTTTTTAGTTTAATGATTTTACAACTGCTGTGCAGACCATATTTGTATATTATACGGAGTTACCGCACAGTTACCGGGAATTGTGAAAGGCCCTAAAAGTTAGGGAAAAACGAGTTTTTTTTTTGGTCAGACCTGGAGAAGTCGTGCTAGCTAATGTAAAAATATAGGTAAGAATATAAATAAATAGGTATAAAGATATAAATAAATGGGTATAAAAGAAACAAAAACAAAACAGGATTTCTAAATTTGCCGCGAATCTGAATCAAAGCCGTCCCCGTCCCCCGTAACCAGGTTCACGTAACCGTTGAACAGTTTAGGGAATTTTGACGGAAAAGTTGGGGTGAAACCGGGAAAAGCTAGGGATTTTTTACTCATCCAATAGAAGTGGGAACCATGAAATATATGTATCCTTTGTTTATATCTGCTTAATGTAAATACAGGGTGTTCGGAAAGTCTCGATCGGCTAATTGGTGCGCAAGATATTGGTTGCACGAAGTGTTGCAAATGACTGCTGTGAGTATCCAAGCATGCCTGGACAGGCAACACCATGTTGTGCGACCCCCTGCGCAGTTCTTGTGATGCAGTCCCGTGGATGTACTGCGTGGTGGCATCACGTTGTCGTAGTAGCGAGATTTGAATTTCCATAACACTTTTAGCATTAGGACCGATTTAAACAATCTGATTGGCTAACGATGCCATCACTTATAGGTTTGCTACGCAATTTTGATCGCCAATGTAAAACGCACCAAAAGATCAACCACTTCAGAGTTCAAGCTCGTCGTTTGTCGTAAATCAGATTCTAATAGCGGGATAATTTAGACAACCGTCTTCAATAATACTTCCAATTTATTTTTAATATTACCATGAGTTGATTTTTTCTTTAATTTAAATTTAAAATGTAATAAATGGTTAGAAATCTTTAAAACAAAACAAAATTTTTGAAATATTGTGCTGCTAGCTTATATTTTTATAGAAAAATCATCTTTTGCCTCAATTTTTAAGTAGATCGACGCCGAATTTTTTACCCAAAAAAAAACAAAAAAAACCAAAAACATACCGAGTGCGTCAAGTAGTAACCCCGTATTCAAAAACCAAAAGATTTTCGCATCCTCCTTGATTCCTGGAATTGCCTCATAGATTAAAAGTGAAAATTAGTATTTTTGAAATACAGTAAAACCTCCCTAAGGCGGCCATCGTAGGTTCCATGAAAAAGAGATCGCTCAGAGAGGTGGTCTCCGAATGGAGCTAAATTTAGAATTGGGTCTATGGAGGAGGAAGGAAATGTATCTTCAGAAAAGTTGGTTGTTAAGGGAGATGTTACAGAATTGAGGTGGTCGTTAAGATTTTTTTTCTGTATGTAATTGAAAATTATTTCCGAGTTGTTTTGTATTTATGGAAAATGCATATTCGGCAATTTTCACGATGACCGCAATTCCCCAAAAGCCATGAAAAACAAAAACAAAACAAAAACCAAAAAAACCCACACAACTGGGTTGCGTTTTTCATATAAAAACCGTTGCTAGACTTTGCATTGGGCATTCCCATCTCACCCATAGACATCTGTTGGAAGGAAAACCAGCACCAATTTGCCAAGTGTGCAATGAACCCATGAGTGTTTTACACATTTTAACTCAATGCCCCTATTATAGACTTGCCCGCACTCTTACTTTTAACTCTTCATCACTGTCTGACATTTTAAATGACCATGCTGACCATACGCACGTTTTAAAATTTTTAAAAAGTACTGGCTTTTACTACAGTCTTTGATTTTACCGTGTTTGGCGCAGTATAGCCCAGATGCTCTTGCGCCATAAAAAAGCCAATCAATCAATCAATCAATCATGTAAAAACCCGGGTATTTGCCAACCCTGTTTGCCCTGCATCCAAGTTAAGTCTATATGAATCCATTATTTAATAACTCATTAAATAATTTGAATAGTTAGAAAATACATTACTTTTAAAAACGTTTGCTCAATTACATTTCTTATATTGGAGCACCTGCAGGAAGCAGCAGGTCTTGACAACGAGATCACGTTCTTTTGTAATTATCAACGGTTCTTTTGGCTCACATACAATCCTAATTTCGCCAAAAAACAAAAACAAAACCCGGAATTATTTCCCTCTGAGAGGAAGAGGATTGTGCAAGGGTTTCATTGGGAAGGGTGGCCTTTTTTTCCCTCTGGAAACCAGGCCGCACATCACCTGCTCAGCCAATCAGATCGCTTAAATCGGTCATAATGCTAAAAGTGTTATGGAAATTCAAATGTCGCGTCGTAGTAGGTCACTTTCAACATTTCCGCGGCTAACGAGAAAGACGAAAACGAAATACACATACAAACACATGTATGTGCATTTCGTTTGAAAAAAAGTAGCAAGAAGCTACTGAAACAGCTGTCACGACATTAAATTGTGTAATTTCTAACTTCGACAGTATTGTGTTTTATTTATCTACTGTTAGGAGGACTTCGCCAATTATTTAAAATTTGCTCCAATTTGGAAAACTTTAATCGTTAATTAAAAATCAATATGTGGATTTCACAGAAAAAGGACTTCGGATTCGTAATTAGGGGTCTAAAATCTATAAATTGCAATATGTCTCAATTCTCAATTAGGATAGCTCCCTTGTTAGATCCCAGCAATCTGATCGAAAACTCCGAAACTGAACTTCCCAAGTTCGTACAAAGTTTTGTTGAAATTACGATGAGCTTTCTGCAGATGGTATCCTTACAGAAACTCCACGCCTAAGAAGATTTCTAAAATCGACAAAGTTGCAAAAGAAAAGTCTCTTGGTTGGACTTCCTTAAGATTCTTAGAGTTTGTGGTTGAATATGAACTTCTCGATTCTGTTCCCAATTTCACTTTAGCAATGAGATTTTCCTTAACTTTATGTGTTTCTATTTTTATTTTATATAAATCGAACACTACGCAGATTAAATGTGTTTTATGTGTTTCTGTTGCATCACGTGAGAGGAGTTTTTCGAAACTTAAACTAATTAAGAATTATCTCAGTTTCACTATGAACCAAGCACGACTCTCTACTCTAGCTATCTTATCAATTGAAAATAGTGTAGCTAAAGGTATCGATTTTGATGACGCAATTTCAAAATTTGCAGAACAAAAAGTTAGAAAGAAGAGATTCTAAGCGTTATATTAAATAAAGTACAGTTTGTTGGACTAGAGCCTAGAAAACGAAACTTGTAAACAATTGAGTTTTCATTAAATTGTGTAATAATAATAATAATAATAACAAAGTTATGCACTAGGTACTATTACTATGAAAGAAGGTTTCTTACATTGTACATTAAACTGGTTTATTAATAAAAGGTATTTTACTTTTTTTATTCATAAAAAATTGTTTACAAAATAATGAACATTTTGCCCTCTTCATTAACCAATCGAATAAAAAAAATTGCTTTCTCAATAAATTTCATTTTATGTTTTGGTGAACATGGGAGTAACAAGTTTAAACTCCACACCGGGTACCACCATACCTTGCTACGCCTCTTGTTTCCGAACATCCTCTATAGTACAGTAGAACCTCTATAATCGATGTCGAGGGTTCTTTAAAAAAAAAACCCATTCAATATACAGAAGTGGTATTTTTTTAATACATATAAACTGCGTAGTATATTTGATTTATAGACACAAAGTTTTTTTTGCATCAAGCTCGGTACTGGGTTTATGCCATTTTTTCCGACATCCTTTCCGAAAGCCTTTCTTGGAGAATCTATTTTCAGACTACGAATTTATAAACAAAAATTAGCAAGCATTGGTTACCCTGCTAGGGTCGAACCTGGATCCTTCGCATGGCAACCAAGCGCCTTACCTCCGTACCGCCAAACCACAGTTTGAGAGCCAATCTCCACTTGATCATCAATCAACCGAAATAATTAGCAGAGCCATTGTAGGGTTGTTCTACGCCCATGTGCAGTATTGACTTCTGTATGTTTACACATATTTTTAAATATTTATTGTGCAAATGAGAAATATTTTTTCAATTTTTAGTTTCATAAAATGAAACAAAGAGCCTTGACATTGTTTTTGGTACGAAATAAAAAACAATATAATAAACTGTTTGCGGCCGCCCTCTGGATTTGGCCGCCCAGGTGCGGGGGCACCTTTTGCACTCCCTAAAGAAACGGCCCTTGTAATTAGTATTGAAACTAGTTCCGAAAGTGTAATCCACAGATTTTCGAATAGCGGCATAATAGGTATCATTGTTATTGTTTGTTTGTTTTACGGCTCAAAGACTACAGTGGTCATGCTGCGCCGGGACCTACTGTTTTCCGAGGAATCCGAACCTCTTAAGGCCTAGGTAAGGTTGGATACGAAAAACTGATACTTTGGTACTCAACGCACCGAAAAGGGATCTTTGGATAAAGAACTTCGAGCATAGTTAATAAATAAGAACTCATTTCTCGCTGAACTGGCTCAGATATGATAACAGTGTGTCACTAAACGCGTACTGTTGAGCTTTAATGGTGATATTATTCATCATTCAAAATATATCAGACTGTAGTCGTTACCATGATTGTTATTATCAATGATATATAATTTGTAATTTAATGCCATCTTTCTGTTTGTTTTCATTCTCTTAACATGGCTGCTATTAATAAAATAATTCACACAGAACTTTAATGTAAATATGTTTTGTAGTTATTTCTTTTTCCCTTCTTCTGCATAGAAAAGCCTAAATGAAAGAAAGAGTCGTAAACATGGCAGCTATCATTTGCAGATGAGCTGCAAAATGGCGTAGAGATGACGTGTTTGTTTACTACGCAGAAAATCCGGGTTTGAAACCCGTCGGTACCAAACTACTCTTGCCATTTTCTCCACCGATCCCTATTTCGCTGTTCGGCTACTTAGGCCAGGGGTGGGGAACCTTTTCATGTTGGAAGGCTGCATTAAATTAGCTGTTAATATTAGAAGGCCGCATTAAGTTAGCTCTAATGTAGGAAAGCCGCATGTGTTTTAATTGTATTAGTCAATCAAGGAATATTATTTCGTTAAATCTTCTACTCTTTTATACTTTAATTAGGTTCGTTTTATGATTGAAATACAAATAAAAGAGATGAACAGAATCATATTAATAAAAATAAAAGGATTTTTCTTCAAAATTTTAATTCGGTCAAAAGGCCGCACCTAAGGGCCTCGGAAGGCCGCGCGTGGGGCCATGCGGCCGTGGATTCCCCACCCCTACTCTAGGACTGGGCCGCCGGTGCGTCTTCATGGACGATAATCCAAGGTGTGCGCCCTTTAAGGCTACCCAGTCCACCCCTGGGCGTATCCCCCCCGGAAAACTATAGAGCTCGACGGAGCATGATTTCTATCTATATTTCCGCCCCAAAACGCAAACATTTATAGGTGTGGCGCCGAAAGCAAATACCCAAGTATATAGATAAAAGAAACAGACCAACCTTATCATATTTCGTTCTTAGTGTCTGTGTACGATATGCATCGTGGCAGATACTAAGTCGATCCCAATGGAGAAGAAATAAATCGGCATTACAACTGATCGAGAGAAGAACTCCTTTACTTACAACACAAAATTAGAACGAAAAAACAACACAACCAGCTCGCCGGGAGCTAAGGTGGAAAATTCCTCTTTCTACCGAAAGAGAGAAGAAAAAAAACCACTTCATAAGATGCACGCAGTTCACGATATTTTAAATCTAAACAACAAAAAAGAAAAGACAATAAAACTAAATAGAAATAGTAAATTCAAAGAACGCGACATGCCGCCCACCTCGAAACATCCACGTTTCAACAAAGTAAAACGATAAATAAATTGTTGTGAAAGAAGACACAATTTGATTATAGGCCGAGAAACGATTCCACTAAGGGTCTTCAATGACACCACACGTGTACATCCATCAGGCCCAGTATGAAGTTCCACAATTCTACCTAGTTTTCACTTTAGAGGAGGGAGGCTTTTACCTTTGACAATAACTAAATCATCGATTTTAGATTTCCCTTCTTTAACAGCCATTTAGTTCGTTTCTGCAGTTGCAGGTTGCTGCAGACAAATATTCTGTGTTCCATCTCTTCCAATAATGTTGAAAAGCCTTTGCGTTAAATGCCAACGTGACAGGTGATTCATTTTAGTTGATGTATAATCTTCCTCTCGAATAGAAGTGATAGTTGCTGCAATGAGAAAATGCCCCAGAGTCACGGCTGAAAGATCGCTTGGATCGTTAGAAAGTGGAGAAATAGGTCTTGAATTTAGACTAGCTTCTACTTGAACCATGATAGTATGTAGTTCTTCGAAAGCTAAAAGTATATTGGATAGAATTCGTCTAAGATGCTGTTGTACGAGTTTAACATGGGACTCCCAAATTTCCCCCCACACGAGAAGCACCAGATGGATTAAAGTGCCAATTGATACCTTTGTCAACTAAGTAACGTAAAATTTGTTCATTGCGAAATTTGGACCCTAAAAGAGTTTGAAGTTCCATGAGTTCTTTATTAGCTCCAATAATACAAATGTGGATTTCGAGTTGACTTCGATTTGCATTTACTAGGTTTGGTCGCACAGATGAGTATATCGTGGTTCAGAAGCCACATTAAGCCATTGCCCCATTAAGCTATCGTGGTTCAGAAGCCAGATTAAGCAATTTTCCCGTTAAGCTATTGTGGTTCAGAAGCCATATGAAGCCATTTCCCCGTTAAGTTACTGTTATTCAGGAGCCACATTAACCAATTTCCCCGTTAAACTATCGTGATTCAGAAGACACATAAAGCCATTGCCCGTTAAGTTACCGTGGTTCAGAAGCCACATTAAGCTGTTGGTGCCATCTTAGTAAAGCTTAAAACTCGGTATGGACACTTCATTTAAGTTATAGCCACTTTCTCGTGGCCACAAAACATTTAAATACTGAAGCCTTAGGAGGGTTTGTTTGATCAACATTTTTCATAAAAAAATAGTAAGTAGTTTGCGGTTTCAGAATGTAACCTCCCTGCAGAGTCAAAACAGACAGGATTGCATTGGGAAACAATAAAGTGGCGAGAGTGATAGCTACTGAAGTCGTATTTTTAATCACCATTCCCCAATATTTAGTTGCCCTGGGGCCAGTGGCGACCGTGAATTTTAACCTTTCATCTTAGTACATAAGAATGCAAGCGTACGAAGACTTGCTTATTCCATGTTATATTTAATATTTTTGAAATAAAACGTGAAATGTAGGCTAGGCATATATATACATATACAGTGAAACCTGTCTATAACGATACTGAAGGGACCGGACGAGAATACATATATACTGATTTTAACATATACAGAATTCACCAGTTCGAAGGGACTTAAATTCATTCACTGATTTAGTTACACAATATTTTGAACTAAAGACCTTTCATAGTAGTCCGTAAATTTCGATTGTCTCTGTATTAAAATGGTTAATTAATTTTGATGGATTTTTTTCAAATTTAAAATTTTCTTTAACGATGTTTGTAATAACTTCAATGAAAAATTGTTGATTTGCAAAATAAGATCCCTCTCTCTTTGTTCTCTTGTGCTGTGTTTTTTT
>QLNU02015270.1:55253144-55303115 GCA_006491805.2 Dysdera silvatica | reverse complement strand
TGGAGGAAGTTGGTTGTGAAGGGTTTCTGCATTTGCAGAATGCTTAAACACCACGCGTTGCATACGTTACTGATAATGGGGGAAAGGGGGGAACCTTAGGATTTGCTTTAATTTCCTGGAGGTTTGCCATTTATTTTCATTAAGTCAATGTTTTGTCTTTGGCAGTTTAGCCGGCTTTTTGACTTTTGGAGAGAAATTTCAGACAAAACATAAACGCGTCAATTTCAATGTCGTTTGTTTAATGTGGTGATTTCAAAGTCCTAGAGATTTTGACCTCTTTTCCAAAAAAGGCCAAGGTGACTTTTCATTTAAGGGAGAATTAAAGTATTACGTAAGCAATATTTCGGGCCGTTTACCCCCCCTGCCGGAAACGAAAATTAGCATTGGCTAACGTAGGAAAAATAAGCACCACAGCAGCCCCTTACCCCCAAAGGTGCTTACGTAATACTTGAAACTCACTAAGGCTTCTAACGTTTTATATTTAATAAATGGTTCGAATAATTAAGAGAATAAAGTTATTAATAAATGGGCAGTGAATGAACCAGTTTTTTTTTTCATTTTCTGTTTCAGTTTGCCGAAACGAAATTTGTCCCTATATGTTTTTTTCATGAAAAAAAAGGCGATTATTATTTTTCTTTCCCCTGCAAGCTTGACTTTGCGCTCACAAAATAAGATGAAACCGGTTTTCCTTTTCTTTTTTTTTTTAAATCTAGGTATCTCCTTTTGTTATATAATATTCCTACCAAAGATGAGCGAAGTCGTTCACTGAAGGAGTTACCAAACTGCTCTCTCCACCTCTGAACGACATAAGTCATGCCCATATCCAGAGGGGGAGATCTTGTGGGCCGTATCCCCCCGAAGGCAGTCACATATGGCGCTGATAACTGTCAAACGAAGGTAGATAGATGTATGAATATGATATGTATGTACGTACTGTATACGTAGTGAAGTGACTATGCGCTACAAGGTGAGACTGCGTGCAGCGTACAAATACAAATTTTATTTTCATGCCATTTTTACATTTACATTTTTCCAGAGGCAGCTCCAGGGTTATTACGTGAAATATCCAGTTATTAGGGTGAAATTAGTGCTTTGATCGTAAATTTTAGGCATTCTTAAAAATTTATTTAAAACTGAAACATTTTCTTAAAAGTGTGAAAAAATATTCGTCGCGTTCAGAAAAATACGATTTAGTTAATGCAATTTCCGGCTTGGAAAATGGATGAAGATTTGTGTGTGGGGAGTAGAAAGGGCTTATACGTAATGGGGACTCGAACCTGGACTTTGTTGTCCGTATAGGCTTCAAGAAAGTCATAAAAGTGGGGAGTTACAGAACTTCAATCTATATATCCTATGTATGCATGTATGTGTGTGTGTGTGTGTGTGTGTGTGTGTGTGTGTGTGTGCGTGCGTGCGTGCAAAATTCCATTGTAATGGGCGGGGTTACAACCCCCACCCTCAAGGGGTACGTCAGTGCTCAACCGTTCATTGAGCTATTCGATGAATGTGTTCACATCTCCAGGTGATACTCCTGACCCATCCAGAATCTGAATGAGTGTATCAACCCCCTCCCTTTTTTTTTCAAATTTTCCGCCTTTTCAGCTTCCAATATGTGTTGAAAAGGTAACACCTTCTACCGTGCTTTTAACCTGGATTTAAATCTACCAATATTGTAGAACGGTGTCATTTTTTTGCTCTCGGTGTTCCATGGTTTGGTTTCCTGGACAATAGAGGTCCCGGCGCAACACGGCCTGAGCTGTTCTGTTATGTCTGTACAAACAAACAATACAGTTGGCTCCACGTAATCCGTTCACATATAATTGAATATTCTGCTTGTAACTAAAATTCTTATATATTATATATAATATTCTGCTTGCGTGAACTAAAATTAATTGTATAGGATCAACGTTAAATTTCCTCGCTTTAACAAATAATATTTAAAGCCGTCCTCGGATAATCGAATGAAGACTGGACAATCGTAGCATGAAAATCAGTACTCGAAAAAAAAAAGAAAAAAAAAAAGAAAAAAGAAAAAGAAATAAAAATCTGTACAGGAAAATTTGTATTTATAAACCCTCCCCTAGTTGAAGGATTATCAAAATTTCCGTATTGCATTGGCTTGTATTCTGGTGAAATACAAAAACTTGATGATGCCATGTCCGCAAACCCATCCTTTTTTTTTCTTAAAATTAGATTGAGGTACAGTTCGTTCGTGAAAAGTTGACCGATGGTTTCGTTAGAATTCACATGATCTGAGACGTGACAAACGGGCTAGTTCATTACAGCAGAGGGGAGGACGTCATTTCAGAAATGATTCTTACCGAACGTTTGTCTGCGCCAAAAATCAGTTCTGAAATGACGTCCTCCCCTCTGCTGTAATCGGCTAGGCCGTTTGTGACTTCAGCTCCCGTTATTTCTAACAGTACCATCGGACTACTTTTCGTGAACGAACTATACGTGTCTTTCCACTTCTGACCAATGAGTGTGACGACAATCATGGTCGCCAGTCATCATCTAGTCGCTTTGTGGAGAAGGCTTCCTTTCCGAATGGACATTGAGTACGCAATACGAGGAACGTAACTCGTAACGATCTGAGTTTATGCGATAAGCTTAAAGTTTTAGAGGCAATAAAAACGAAAACAATGCAATTCAAAATTGCAAAGGACATTTGAACTTCCACACAAGGAATCTGCAAGTTGACAATTACTAGTTAGGTATGTACTGGCACAAGTATACTAGTTTATAGGGTTTTTTGGACATAGTATTTTCTTCTCAGTACTATTTCATGTTTATTCCGTGTATGCTAGTGTATTTAAGTATATATGTAGCTGTGTATTTGTTTCTCCGGATAATCGAATACCCCGCCTAATAGAATAATATTTGCTGGAACCGTCAATATTCGTTTTAGCGGGACCGGCTGTACTAACCTTCGAAACAATAATAACGTTTTCCCATCCCAAATAACTAATCCGCCAGTCAGTCTGAGAACCGATTAGTTATCTTAGATTATTCCCCACTACCGTTCTTCTGTTTTCCCTGTCTGTCCCAGTACTCCGGCCGAAGCTTCGAGTGTTTTTCTTGCTGATAACCTTCGAAGAAGATAAATTACCTGTTCTGTGTGCATCCATCTCTCTTGTCACCTGAACGCGTTATTTCAGATCAGTCGTGATTTTGTTTATTAGAAACAAATCCATGTCTAGAAATCACCTTTGATTGATAGATTTAATCAGTGGCAGACTGGTTTCTCTCAAAGGGCGCATACCTTGGATTATCGGAGGGCGCGAGTCCTATAGCCCATGAGGGCGCAAGTCCTATAGCCCATGAAGGCGCAAGTCCTATAGCCCATGAGGGCGCAAGTCCTATCGCCCATGATACCGGGCCGGTTGGCCGGCGGCCCAATCCGCCCCTGGGTTTAATCTCTTTGTCGGAATTTATTCTAAAATACTACATCAATTCTAATTGCCGTTCACGTAATAAAAATCTCGGTTTCTTTTGGCAGGTAGGCCACCATATCGTGGCCACCCTAGACGTTCTCCTAGGGCAGTTATGACATTTTTTTTTTTTCAGTGTGCCACTCTTGAACTTTTGCACTTTCAGCGCGCCACTCAAGCCATTTCTTTCGGCCTACTAATTAGGAAACTGATAACTTTTCTAAAAAATAATAATAAAAAATATATTAGGTTACGTGCCGCACAATTCACTTCCACCTACCAATTAGTGGCACTCGTGCCGCGGGTTCGCCACTGCTGGTCTAGGGTACCGTTGGATAAGTACTTGGAAATTTAAAGCGGTTTCCCGTGTCCTTACTTGTTGCGTCGAGAAAGAGTCCCATCTTCGCGTGGGGGAAGGAGCAGACCTATAAATAACTCTGATCTAATGTGTAAATCACCCACGGTACCTCCCACTGATTAGTAATCTCCCCCTCTGCGACTGATGTCAGAGCCAATTTTCTTAATTGCCCTTTAATTATGGCTTTCTGGGTATCGTCCGCGGATCTCAGGCGGTCCGTTATCGGGACTCCAATGTGATGAATTTTTCGCTTGAAAATTGCAGCGAATGACGACGCTTGTTAGCGGAATGTGTCGGTGGCAATGTTAAACGCTGTGGATTGCACACGGGATGTTTAGTCTGGGTTTAAATATGCCACGTTTGCGCAATTGATTGTTATAAGCTTTAGCCATGCTTAGTCAAATGCATACCCTGCCAATTTTACCTTTTAATTTTACCGTATGATGGAGCGACACCTATTGGTAGCGCAAGGGCGGATCCAGGGTGTTATGGGGGGTTCGGGGGTCCTCGCTGGGAAAGATTTTAGTTTTGGACTGTTAAATAGTTTAGGTAAATGTTGTTATATTACTAGCCTTCCTTTATACTCACCAAAATATTTAATTTAAGACAATGAATTAAAGATGGGCTTTTCTTTAATTAAACTATATGGTTTAGGGTAGATTATAGTCAAGTATGACAGAAGGATAAGCTAGTAAAGGAGACATATACAATAACCAAAACGATAATTTACAATGTAATTAATAGAACAAGTTTAAATTTAAACTACAAAAACATCGTAATTATTTTACTTTTTTTATAACAAGCAACTTTTTAAAAAACTTGAAGTTTATAGTGCAAAGTCGAGCCATCTTGGTTTCTTTGAAAATTTGTCAATCACTTTATTTACATCAATATGAATGTCTCTGTGGGTGTGTATTAAAAGTCTCTTCTGTCATCCGCGTTCGAAGCCAAGTTTGACGGCGCTTCAACGATAAAAAACTACATTCTGCTGAAGCAACACTTACTGAAAACGTAGTTTGAAAGGCAAGTAGCTTATAGATTCGTGGAAAAACGTCTGGATCGCATTTCTCCAAGACTTAGAGACTTTGGACACCAGTATAAGACTTTTATTTATTACAGTCGTAACAAACAACATATAAAATATTCTTCATCGTCTTTATTTTTTTTTCTTATTTAAGCCTGACGGGGTAAGAGGTGGAGCGATCGTCACTTACGCCCCTCACTGGATTCGCCTTTGTGGTAGCGTTACGTTCATCTGTCGCAGTGTTTCTCAAAGTTTGATGGTTCATTGACTGCTTTGAGTACTCCTTTTACTACCATCACTCCTTCGCCTGTATCCCACCCCTCTTGTAGAGGGGTAGAGGGGGAGATACAGGCAGATGGATAGAGGGGGATACCAGTATCCCCCCCCCCTCTACCACCACAAACATCTAGCGGTGTAACAGTATAAATCTTCTATTATACTTTTAATCATTAAACCCGTTAATTATATTTATATTTTAGGCATACATTAGTTATTTTGTAATATTAGAATATTGTGAATAGTAAAACAATTGCTACATGTTATAATTGTTTAATTTCAACATTTTATATTTTTGAAAACTGAGATATTAAAGGAGTAATATTTCAAAACACAACGTTGTATTATCAGAGCTAGAAGGCTTAAATGTATTAGATATGAAAGAACTTGTGTGTAAAATTAAACAATGAAACACATCAAACATTTTCACATTCGTCAAAGTAAAGACTTATTAACAGGGTGGCTACTCATCTGGAAAACCTGGAAAAGTCAGGGAAATTTGAAATTCATTGTTATAATAAATAATTATAATGTACATAATTATAATGTTATAATAAATAACTTATTAAAATAATCTTCCTGAATTATGTTTTTCATACCACATTGGGTACTAAAAAATTTGAAAACTTGTACTTTTTGACTAAACTTCTTTTAAAAGTCAACGTTTTGCGTCAAAACTAATACAGTTTATATAAAATTATCAATCCTATATATTTTTCAGAAAAAAATGTTTGCCAAATGTATAACTAAAACTTGAAAAGAAAAAGCCAAACTATTTAATCTGTAAGGGGTTTTGATCATACCAATCTCCTTTGCCTTATATATAGTCATACACATTTTAAATGAAATAGAAGATGAAGCATCAGCTTTGCGATTATATAGTTAAACTCTTTTATAATGAACTTGAAAAGGGCCAAATGGAAATGTTGCTGTAAATATTTAATTAGTGCAAGTTTTTAGTGTAAAGAAATTCAGTTTTGTATTTGTAAATTCACAGTAATTGAGTTACAAATGGCGTTGGGGTTTGCGTTAATCGATTTCATGGCCTTGAAACTTGCTTTGATTGGGCAAATTTTAGCGGGCGCATTGTGTGTTGTTTACTGTAATTAGCGACTGGAAATCAATTAAGATTTGGTCTAGAAACGTGGAAAAGTCAGGGAAGTTTGAAACAGAATTTGAGTAGACACCTTGTATTAAGTAATTAATTGTTCCGTATGTTTTTGACAGCAATTCGGTGTTTTAATTTTTCCTCTTTTTCATTTTTTCTCCTCATTTGCTCAATTTTTTCTTTGTTTGATTTAAAATTAATTTTTTACGCCATTTTGCCGCCCTAGGCGGTCGCCTGCTCTGGCCTAATTGTAGAAAAGGCTCGGAATTTAATGCAAAGGCGTTAGCACTGGCATGCCATTGAGTTATAAATGGAAAAACTGTGAATGGTCAATCTCGATATTAAGTGCACTTAAAACTGACTTCGAAATTGGCAACGCCTTGACATTGCCTTTTGCTTAAAGTGGATGGCACTCTGTTTCTTGAAGGGGGCGGGGAGCAGGATGTGAGTGTTAGCATCTTGGGTTAAGCGTTTTTAAGAGCGTATTCCTCGTAAATTTCCCCTTCGCCAAGCCGAAGAAAAACAATAAAAAACGCATTTTGTAAAACCCGCACGACACGATGTAGTTGATGGTAGTACCGCCAGCTGATCGCGTGTGAACCGAACACACGTTTACGGTCATTTTGTTAACCACCCCAGTTGTGTACTGCACATCTCTCGTGAACTGCCTGCCATTGGTCAGTACTCGGTCACGTGACCAGAGAAGGCGGGAATGAGACGATGGGCGCATGTTTTTCACCGCTTTAAGATCTTCGGTCACGAAGACCTCCCGGGAACTGATGCCCCAATGGGTCATTAGTAATTCAGAAAGTTATGACCCTCTGAAAGCTTTATAATAGCTAAAATGTGCTTTCCTTTTAATGTGGTATATATATAACCATGTCAGCTCATGTTATTGTTTTCGTTTGTTTACATTAATGAAGTTATTGTGTTCTGTACGTTAGAAAGATCGTGTGGTTGGTAGTAGGTGTAGAGGGAGAGAGCTAACACATTTGTATACCGTGCTCTTTAATCCGGGTTCGATTCTCATGGCAACATCGTAGTCCCGGGTCTGGGTCCCAGGGCAACAGGGGGGTCTTGGTGCAGCACGACCATAGCTGCCCTTATGCCCTAAAATAAAAACAAACCAGCAAGCGGTTGACAGTAGGTTTTTGTTGTCGGTACGTTACTGTGCAGAAGGGTCTCGTCTTAATATTTACAATTGATCTTTTCCCGTTGCAAATCATCTTCGCTCTGTAGAGGGTGTAAAGGTCCATCACGCTGAAAATCCCGGTTTGAATCCCGTAGGTGTTTTTTCTGTCCGATCTGCATTGTGGAATTTCAGTCTTTGGCAACGGAGGCTCGCATTTCTGGAACAACTGCAAATCCTGGAGCAGCAGGATCTTGACTATCCTTGCGTCATAAAATACAAATAAACGAAACCTTTGCGTATCAATGGTTATGACCACGGCTTTTGTGCTAACTCACTCACTCATTGGACTGGGGTCTATTTTCAACGAGTTTCTGAAGGAAGGCCCTGGGATTACAGCGCCGCCTCCGGCGGCCACCCTTCCCAATGAAACCCTTGCACAATCCTCCTCCTCCTCCTCTGAAGGAAGGCCAGTAATCTCCTTCTCGGCGGTTGGTTGCACTATTTGAGAGTCCTCTCTGGGATTACAGTGCCGCCTCCAGCGGCCACCCTTCCCACTTGTCCAATCACTCACTCGCTCAATTTGGAGGCCAGTACATGGCATCGTAGAGTGTTCAAAATTATTGGGAGAGCTCCAGCGCACATTTGATAGATTACAATATATGTAAAATTGCAATTTATTTCAAATTATTGGGGGTGCTCGGGCCTCACGTGCCTATACGCCTATGTCAATTCAGCTGTCGATTTATTTCATAATTTAGCGTTTCACTTACTACGGTTAGACACTAAAGATGAGACGGGTTCTATATTTCACATATATTTCGGGTTCGGGCTCATCGAACGGATATAAATCGAAGCCGAAAACTGGCTTTTCAATATCCAAATTCTTCAAAGAATACAATTGTATGATTCGTTTTCGCGACGACTATAGAAATACGTGTATAAAAATTCGAAGGAAATTAAATGGTGTAGTTTAGCAATTTTTGTTTAAAATTTAAATCGTACTTCTAGGAGTTAAAATTCTATTTGACTGTTTGAGCTTGGGCGGGGTCAACTTGCAAATCTTCGGGCCTGGGCCTCGAAAAATGAACCTGAACTGATCTCTTTTAGACACACGCATGTTCATAATTTTAAGACTCGTCGGTGTTAAAGTAATAAAGCTGGGATAGCAGTGGGTTGGGGGCATAGTTCAAGAGTGGACAACCGAAATTCTCAACTGGACCCTAAAAGACCACCAAGTCGAGGAAACCTCACATTATATGACGGATGAAATAAGAAAACGGATTGGGATAACATGGAGACAAATTGCTTGAAACGCACACCTATAGAGATGAAGAGAGTTCACATAATAGTGCATAATTAACGGTTGAATATGATGATGATATAAATGATTTGTAGTCGTTCATTATTCATGTATTGAAGAGTTTTATCGTACGTGAAGACTATCATCGTTATCTTTACAGCGTTCCATCGATGTCTGGGTTTCACGAAAGGCGTAGCCGCTACGTGTTGGACATGCATTAAAGTTCTTCGCGAAATATTTTTCAAACTGCTGATAAGAATTTTATGTAGAAGCTTTCTTCGTACCTATCTCTTGGGGAAAACTTTTACGAGTTATCAAAAATAAAACTCTTGTGATGCGCTTGGATTATTAATGTTATCAGACTTCGCAATTAAACTGGGCTTTGTGGGCCGCTTTCGTTCAAGTGTTGCATCCGCCTAAAATGGCGGCTTTGTAATGGCTTTTTCTCGTTATCGGCGTTTCAATCTAGTTTTTGGCATATCATTAATAATTATAACGAATCATTTACTGTTTACTTGTTTTTGATTGCACTGTGATGAAACGTGCAGTGATTTAAAATTAAATTTTTACACGCACATTTTTTTTTTAAATGTGTGTGGAGGGCTGTTTGAAAGCGTGAATCATTACTTCTTTTATTTATAAATGTTTCTTAAGGTGGAGGAGGGATACAAATTAAATAAATAACTCCCCAATGCGTTTAAATGGAATAAAGCAGTGAGTCATATACTTTCTGAGATCAAAAATTCTTTCTTATTTATTTTTTAAATTAAGGTATGATTAGTTTCAGAGACACCCACCGTTTTAGGCTTAGACTAGAGATCTTTGTCCTATAACAGAGTCGGAAAGACTAGAGCAGTGGTATTCCCCAACCTGGGGGCCGCGACCGTCAAGGGGGTCGCGAACAAGTTTCTGTGCGCAACTACTTTTAGTTGCAATTATTTTTATAAGGAATTTCATACCAAATGTTTCCAAGGCTTTTATATTTCAACATGGCTACACATATTGCAATATTCTACTAATGGTTGTTAACTTTATATCTATAATATACATTAATATATTTAATTAATATAATATACATAAATAATGTAATATGTATAATTAATATAATATACATAAATAATGTAATATATATAATCAATATAATATACACAATTAACATAATATACGTAATTAGTGTAATATAATTTTGTATTTAATGTGTTTTCTTTACTCTGTTAAAAATGCTTTTATTATGCAAATGTGGCGGCGGCAAACAGAAGGGGGGGTTGCGGATCTTTTAGTTACTATAAAAAGGGGGTGTCGCGGATTTCTTAGCTACTGTAAAAGTGGGTCGCGGATTACTTGGCTACTATAAAAGTGGGCCGCGGCTTGAAAAAGGTTGGGAACCACTCGACTAGAGCTTTTTGACCTATAGCAGAGTCGGAAAGAGTAGAATTTTTTGTCCTATAACAGAATCGGAAAGACTATTAACATTGGATAATTTAAATATTTTTATATTCAATTTGCAGTTGTAAGTTCCACGTGTCCTCTGCCAATACAATCCAAGGTACGTTTTTCACATTGGGCTTTTACATTTTCTTGCACTCAGTGGCTAGCGTGACTTCAAAAGTGGGTCATTTCCGATCGTTCACCATGCCCCTCCCACCCCCACCCCAATACAAAAGTCACAATCACACATATATCATTATCACCCGCATGATATACATACGAAATGTGACTTATTCGAGGGGGGAGTATGGTGAACGATTGGAGGTGGTTCACTTTCATAGTCACGCTACGTCACTGCTTACGCTTATGTACTTTCTTTCATTATATTGGAGTTACATATTCTTTGCGTCAGGTTATCCAAAGAAGTTGGCTTTATTTCGATAAACCAAACTCATAAGTTGTTTAGAGAAGAATGGCCCTTGCTGTCCTTGCGCCATAAAAATACTATCAGCCAATCACAGCAACTTGGAATTAGCCAAGTGGTATACAAAATTTTAGCAGGAATATAGCGTGTGAGGGAAAGGTGTGTGTACAGGAAGGCGTGACACACACACACACGCGCACGCGTATATGTGAGAGAGAGAGAGAGCGCAACATGACAAACACATCTAAGATTACATTGGCCAAGATGGAGGATAATTTTCTTACGATTACGCATTTTTAAATAAAAAATATAATATTTAGGCCGTCTAATATTATATTTATTTCAGTTTGAGTTTTATTTAAAACGTCATCGACATTTAAAAGAGTGGACAAGGATTTTATAAACGCCTCGTATGTACAAATTATTTTCCGGTATGTCTGCTCATTGTTTTGATTTGTATTGTGCGGTCATCTTTCGCGTTTGACGTAATCGACTTTTCAGGGAGTTGTTTTTATAAACAAGATTTCAGTGACTGTGGGGTAAAATTAGCAGCTCTTATTGAAATAACATGCAGAGATGCACCCGTGCAGTGGACTCAAGTTCGTAGGGACCTCTTATTTTACGAACTATTCTGTTAATCGTAAAAAGTATTCTATAGAAGGGCATCAATTCTGTATTTTACGCGCTTTTGGGTTCACGTTAGTAGTATCTTGGTTCACTGTATAATGCTATAATATACTATTACTACTATACATTGTATAATGTATACTACTATACACTGTATAATGTATAATGCTATGTTGTACAAATATGTTAGCAAGTTAATATACAAACATGGTAGTAAGTTAATATACAAACATGGTAGTAAGTTGATATACAAATATGTTAACAAGTGAATATACAAACGTATTAGTAAACTACTCTTAAATATAGTATGTCAGGGTTAGAAATTAGCAGGTGCATACAGTGCACCTAACTATTCCAAACTATGGCTATTTACATTTACTTTCCAAAAACAGTGACCTATGGAATAATTTTATATAATTTTCTCAATGTATCTGCATTTGCTTTGAATTTTTTTTTTTTTTTTTTTGTTTATTACAAATGAATGTTCAATTATTTTGAAAAGTGTAATTCCTTTAGCTTACGTGCTTAAATATAATTGCTACACTTACATTTTACCTATTTTTAATGTTGAGGTTTACTTTCTATTCTGCTAGTTACTTGTACACCTAACTAGTATTTAGTGCACCTAATTTAAAAAGTTAATTTCGACCCCTGTAGTATGTCATAGGTATTAAATGTCACATTCTCTTGACATGTAATATGTAGCAAGTAAATATGTCACGTGCACTTGATCTTCAATTTCTTATGTCTTCTTCGTCTTTGGAGTAGAAGCCGGCCTTGTTTGATTCACCTTTGAGCTTGGTTCAAGGCTAGGTCAGGAGAGTATGGTGGGAGAGGGGGGCACCGTGCGTTTACCTTTCGGGATGTAAACACGATGTTATGCAGTCGTGAGTTATTCATCTGCGAGGAGGGAAGACCAAAGGTTAGAGAAGTAAAATAACAAAAAAGGTAGGCTGATTTCTTACTTTCTGTTACATAATTGCCATTGAACCATTTTTCTATGCTCACATCGTCCCTTTCATTTCATGTAGTCATGTCATTCTTTATTTGCGTGCTTCTTTTTCTTGAAATATACAAGCAAGTGTCGGTCTCACATGGTATCTGTCTGTGTCTGTCTACTTAACTATTATTATTTTTTTGAAGTGCCTTATTTTTAATTGGTGATTGACGGCAATCATGGACCACAATTCTATATCTTCATGTATATATGTAGGGTAGATACGGATTACATGCCGCATGCGGAATAGATTGCCCCCAGTTCTGAAACGGACTATATGATGGCACTGTAAAAAGTACTAACGATGCGCCATTTAGTATTTGAAGCGTGTTCGGTAAAAAAATCGTGTTCCTGTGCCTTTTTTTTTTTTAATTAACAAATATATAAGGTGAGTTAGAGAGTTTATTATGAAATATTTTCGTGTGCTATCCTATTTTGTATGTTACAGCTACGACTTTAACGATGTCAGTGGATTCCCTGTTTGCTATTTAAAATGCAAGGAAAATAGCATCTTCGCAGACAAATTAAATAATCTATTTAGGTGTTTAAAAAAAAAGTAGAGTACAAACCCCTCAGACTGGCCGCCCAGATGCGGATCGACTTTTCTACTCTTGCCAGAAACGGATCTGTCTCCCCCTCCCCCTCATCACTGAAAAAATCATATCCACATGGGGAGCTGGCAGTATACCTTTCGATGTCTTTAAAACAAGTAGCTGCCAGGATATAGTTGACCTTGCCACAGGTATAAGACACGCCTGGCAAAAAACACGTCTTGCTTTTAAGATGCATAGCGGTACTGACATTAACGCATGACAGCATTGGGCAATAAACAAATTCCTTCTTAGGTGTCTACGAGTAGGAAAAATGTGTTACATCCTCAGACGAAATGTTTCCCCTTGTGATACGTGATACGCATCACAAAGGAGGTCACGTGTGCCAGAGGAAAAAGACAGAGAAAGTGCATCTTCTTGATCATTCAAGGAACGTTTCCTTCTTTTCTTTTTGAAGAGCATCACCTCTCTCTCTTAACTAAAAAGTGATGGAGATTTGCCAACTAGACATCCTCCAGACTCACACTCCACTTCTTACCTGTGACACAGCATTGAACGTAAAGCAGAGACGTGCAAACCCGGTCACTGATCGAATCAGTAACCGAATCCGCACATATTCATAAACGAGCCAATATGGCCACTTTTTAAAAGTCCCTGTGCCCTTAAATGAATTCTTTTTAAGCCTGTCCATGTGGTCACCTCGCTTCAGGGTTTAAGCTGCAGTCGCATTTTTCGCAAAATGCGACGAGTTGCTCGAAAATGCGAAGAAAAAATTATTGCCCATCGCGAAAATGCGACAGGCATTTTTAACCACAGTTTATTCTCTGAAAACAGGATTTCTCGATTCCAGAATATCCGTTTTGCACTTCAGCGATCTTTTCTTGTTCCTTTTCGTTTCCTCTTCAAAATTCTTAACAGCACCTGTTAAGCATCGTTGATATAAATAATTTCATTGATACGATTTTTCGAGCAACGAAAGCAACTAATATTTTTTAGCATTTTGCTACAACTTTTTTCCCATTTTAGCATTTTTGCGACAGCATGTTTCGAGCCAGCTTAAACCCTGCCTCGCTTATTAAGTTTGAACAAATCTGAAGAAGTGATCTTATGTGGACGAGAATTTTCATCCAGGGAAAGAAGGAAAGCAGTGCTACTGCTTCTATCTTTCTTGGTGACAGTATGCGCAGAATATTTATAAGGGGACAGGTTAGAGAGCCGCAATTATATATACAATATTGTATAGTTAAACCCCGCCTCTTAAACGACGGATTGGCGTATACGCACCTTTACATAACCATTCTCCAATTGTTTTTATAAAGTTTTTGTCGAAAATGAAAAATAATGTAGTTAGATTTTGTTACGTTTAGCGCAAGTTTATTGACATCAAGCCAGTGCGAAATGTTCTCCAAGTCTCATAGTTGACTTTTTGCACAATTCCATCAGCACTTTTTTCCAAAGGTCAAAAATGTATCGTCAGCATGTAAAAATAATTGAGCTTTCGTGACAGATAAAAGCAAATTGTTAATATAAAGGAGGAAGAACAATGAGACTAAACAACTTCCTTGTAGTAAGCCTACAGAAATAGTTTTGGGAATTTCCCAATAAAAATTTACTGTTGTTTATCGGAAAGATAACTGTTATATATATACGATAGGGTAAATCCGGGTTACATGCCTCACCTTTTTTAAAATCGATATTCTGAGACCCATGGCGCACAAACATGAAATTTACTTAGTCATAATAATTGATACACTCATAAGAAACGTATATATCTACATACGAAAGGTTAAACACTGGTAAAATAGCAATGAAAAAGATCACTCAAGCTTTCGGACGCATCAGCAGCAGTCCTTCATCAGGAGTAATGACGATGTTATGTTTCTGTCTCTTTTTTATACTTGAAATTTCTGGAAAACCCTTCATCAGAGTAGTCCCGCAGAATGGGAAAACCCAATGAGAACCAATGGGAGGCCTCCAATAGAATCATGGAAAAGCTTTAATGGGAACCAATGAGAAACCTGTACTGCGGGGCACCTAATGTTGGGGAAGTCCCATACATTTCAGAGTAAGAGTTGTTTGTAAGTTTCTGGAAGTGGTTGTGATGTATTAATGGCTTTCCCATGTAGTTTGTAAGTTTCCCAAGATTCTAAGAAGAGTCTACTATTCTTGTTTGTGATGTGACGGTGTAGTATTTTTGTTGAGTCCCAGTCGGGTTCGTGTCCGTGTTGTAAAGCGTGTTCTGCCAGACGTGAGGCTATGTCTCCTTTCGCGAGTGCTTGTTTGTGTTCTTTTTTTCTTGTTTTGATCATTCTTTTTGTTTGTCCTATGTAATGTTTGTTGCAGTCTTTGCATGGTATTTGGTATATGGCGCCTGTGAGATCTTCTGGTGGAACTGGGTCTTTAACTTTTGTAAGTTGTTTGCGAAGTGTTGTGACAGGGGAATAGAATGTTTTGATATTTGCCTCTTTAAGGATGCGAGAGATTGTTTCGGAAATGCCGTGAATATATGGAATAGATATGCGGGTGTGAGATGTATTGTTTAAAGATGTACTATTGGGTCTACAGTTTCTGAGAATGAATCGTTTAGGGTATCCATTATTTTTAAGTGCCGTGTGTATGTGTTTTGTTTCTGTGTTTGAAAGTGTTTCATTACTGCAGTGAGAATTCGCTCTAAGACTTAATGTTTTAACAACGGAAGCTTTGTGGCATGTTGGATGATGCGATTTAAAATCGAGATATCTGTCTGTATGTGTGGGTTTACGGTAAACTGAGGTGAAGATTGAGTTATCGTGAGATCTGTGTACAAGAACGTCTAGGAAAGGGAGTTTATTGTTCTGTTTCGTATGTGAATTTTATATGTGAGTTTAAGTTATTAAGGTAATGGAAGAAGCTTTGGAGTGTATTAGTTTTAAGTACAACAAACGTGTCGTCGACGTATCTTTTCCAGAATTTAATGTTAAAATTCAGTGAAGACAAAGCAGTTTCCTCAAATGACTCCATAACCAAGTTAGCTACAACACTTGAGACCGGAGATCCCATGGCAGTGCCAAAAACTTGTCTATAGATAGAACCATTTGAGGAGAACACAGCAGAGTCCAGACAAAATTTCAACAATGTGCAGATGTCGTGAGGTGTTAGTGAAGTGCGTTCATGTAGTGTTGTGTCATTTTGGAGGCGTGTAAGTGCGGTGTCGATTGCAAGTGATGTGGGAATGCAAGTGAAGAGAGAAATTACATCGAATGAGACCATAAGGTCGTCGTCGTCAAGTTGTAGGTTATTTAAAGAGGTGCAGAAGGATTGGCTAGTAGAAACAGTGTAGTCGTTATTACCGATTATAGGAGAGAGTAGACGTGAGAGGTGTTGTGATAGGTTATATGTAGGAGAGCTGCAAAAACTAACTATAGTTTTAAGAGGAATATTTTGTTTATGAATTTTAGGTAATCCGTAGAAGGATGGTAAGCGGCCGGAAGTGCATTTTAAAGAGTCGTAGAGATTAAATGTAAGTTTTTTAGATTTATAGAGTTTTAGAAGGAGAGAGTTCATTTTGGATTGAATTGTTTGTGTAGGGTCTTTTGTGATGCGGGTGTATGTATTTGTATCAGATAAGAGTGTAGTAATTTTATTTAAGTAGTCTGGACGATTTAAGACGACTGTAGTACGGCCTTTATCAGCTGGCAGTATGACAAGGTCCTTGTCGTTCCGTAGCTCCCGGAGGGCAACCCTTTGCATAGGCGTTAGGTTGTCCTCAGGAAGTTTTGGACGCCGAAGGAGTCCTGCCACTCTGCAGCGGATATCAGCTGCAACACGTTCGTCAGTGTGATTATTTTGTAGAGCATTTTCTATGGAAGCGAGAATCTGTGGTGATTTCTATTGGAGGCCTCCCATTGGTTCCCACTGGGTTTTTCCATTCTGCGGGACTACTCTGATGAAGGGTTTTCCAGAAATTTCAAGTATAAAAAGAGACAGAAACATAACATCGTCATTACTCCTGATGAAGGACTGCTGCTGATGCGTCCGAAAGCTTGAGTGATCTTTTTCATTGCTATTTTACCAGTGTTTAACCTTTTTATGTAATTTCCTCCCCGGTACCCTGTATTTTATTTTTTAATATATATATATTAGTAAAATATAATTTACAAAAAATTCAATAAGCCGCTGTAATTTATTTTTTAACACCCTTCGTTGCGGCATCTCTGCCGAGTGTGTCGGGTGTTACGCCGCACCATGAGGCTTGCAGCGTTTCGTATAGTAAATAAATTTACGACGTATCAAATAAGTTTCTTCAAAAACTATGTTATGTATTTATATAAATCGTTTCACCATCTAATCACGCCATAACATCGGCGCTGGTATCACTACGCCAATAAACGTTGATTAATATTGTTGTTTGAACTATGTTATCAAAAAATAGAATAACTGAAATTGCGATCTTATAAAACATAAAAATTGAATAAATTCAAAAAACATCTGCTGTTTTTATTTTGCACTCATTTTCAGAATCGGAACAAACATGGACAAAATAATGACATAAATGAATTACTTTTTTTTTCAAATAGGCTGGACTAATTTTTTAATCTATTCTCTCTCTCCCACAGTCGGCACAAAGCTCATCGAAAATCGTACACTCTACATGAAGCAATCGCTTACTTACATATAGCACAACGTAACCATTCGCATCTTCAGTTGTGTGATAATAATTTTCTTCATATTCATTGCATGTATTCACATCCAAAGTTTGTGATGACCCAGATCACTTTCCTTTTCTCATCTCTTTAAGATTGCCTCTGGCTTTCTCTATTGCAATGGAATCAAACCCAGAAACATCATCTACTTCAGAACTAGTACTATGACTATTTGATTCATAATCTAACCACCTTCTTTCTTTTCCAACTTTCTTCTACTATCTTTCTTTTAACGGTCTTCTGTTTTCTGCAATGGTTAAGACAAGTGCCTATTTCTTCATTGCCTTTCCTTTTTTCTTTATTTAGTTTTGAAATTGGAGATATTGCATGCAAATATTTCGATGGAGTTGCAATATTCTTTTCAGGCAAACCTTGACTGGTGGATGGCTGTGTATCTGCAAGGTCTTATGCTTTCGACTCAAGTGCATGTTTATTCGATGGTTCCATTCTCAACAACTACGAAAAAACGAAATTGGGAGAGCTCTCTGCGGTTACCAAATGATGGGATCATCAGTATTCCTCGCACTCTCGATGTTGACTCAGCCGATAAAATCGGTTAAGGGCCCAATCCAGCTTCTAAGAGAATAATTTCCAACTCTCACGCATTTTGTGGATACAGTCAAATGCACAACGCAGACGACAACATGGGAGAAAGCATAGTCCAGCAAAACAACCAGGTTCTGAGCAATAAAAGGACCGGAGATGGAAATCAATTCAGTAGACCGTTGAGTTCCTCCTGTGAATCAAAACATGCCGCTATCACAAGTAGTTGGACTACTGATCCATTGAACGGCAGTGTGGTTATGTATAAAGGAGCCGGAATTGATAAGAGAGGCAACAGAGCGCGAGGGAGTTAAAAGATAGCGATCCTAATGGGTTCTCAACCATGCCATCATCGCCCATTTCCAAGAACGACTGAGGAGCTGGTGGAATTGAATTCGCCCTTTTTTCACGGATGCGGGTAAAAAACAGGAAACACTCGCGACGCGACCGAATTCGACTGAACTATGGTTACATGAAGGAGAGTGTTGTTAGGACGGATAAAGCAGGGCTGTGTGATTTCCTACCATCGTTAGCGCCACATTATGCACAGCAAAGTGATAGTTTATTTTTAACTTCTTGTCTTCAAGACGATAAATTCGTTCCCGCAGGGGAGGTGATACATTTGCTTTCAAATTTTAGTCATGGTTCATTCCAAAGGAAGTTTCTGCTATCGTAAATTACAAGCGTACAAAGTATGTATATATAACGTCAATTAGCAAACCGTTCAGATTCCACATCTATGTTTGAGATCCAAATATTCTGCCGTTGCAAGCCTACGTCAACGCTGACATGTAAATGCAGATGAAAGATGATAGGATTTCTGGAAAAGATAGGAGAGGAAATTATACTGCGTAACTTGAATGAGAGATAAACAAGAACTTTGCAATACTGCGGTCGAAATCGGCCTAATTTCAGCGACGGGAAAAAAAAAAAAAATTTAAAACAGTGAAATGCCACAACTTGCATGCTTTTAATTTTCACATGAAAATACAAAGTATTTTTGTATGGAAATACAGAAGGGAATTATACAAAACTAACCAAAGCACCTGAAAATACTGAACATAATCGTGGTTATCTATGTAACCAAGAAGAGTACAATTACAGGACGTCTACAGCCTTTTGTAAGCTTAATTTTATCAATTTTAATCGTGGATTATTCTTCATGGCTGCCTGAAGATTTTTACCTGTTGTAACTTTGTTAAGTGGTTATAACTCTTTGATTTTTTGCACAACGATTTTTATATAGCACATCAAGAGTTAAAGAGCAAAACATGTACCATGTACCTCTCCCGTTGAAATAACATTGAGCGCAATTTTAAGTTTGAACACGAGTATATTACGTGCATATCTAAGTACGCTAATTAATGAAGTTATTCATTATATGCCCCCCCTTTTTTAAAATTAAAATGACAAACACGTCCATAGTTAAAGTATTCACTAAATCACCTTTCATTCACCCCTGATCTAACTAACAACAGTTAAACCGAGAATTGTATAACAGTTAAAGCTAGAATTAAATCCTAGATTTATAGGCCGGTGCACCAGCCGCCATTTTCCTGCACACTTCCCGATTTATTTACCTTGGCGATAAAGGTTTTCGGCTTTCGAACAACGATCACCATTTTGGCATAAAAACGATCAATAATCCGCGATTATCCGACGAATGTAAACATTGGCGCAACTCATACATGTTCCTATGTTAAATATACAAAATTTCATTGCGATGGGGGTTACAACCCTTAATACCTCCTCCTGGCTACGCCTCTGGTCGCGGCAATAAAAGGACGAGAACGACTGATGTTCCGTCTAATGCAGCGGTCGCCAACCTTTCGGACCTCATGGACCACTAAATTCATAATTTTAAATCCCGCGGACCACATTTCATGAATTTAGTGCAATATAAAGGTGAAAATTGTCATTCAGAATGAGAATAGTTTTGTTTAATAAAATAATGTTCAGATTTTTCTGCGGGCCACTAGAATTTTCTCGCGGACCATTAGTGATCCGTGGACCACCGGTTGGCGACCGCTGGTCTAATATACCGTTAACCAAAGTTCGATTCCAATGACACCGTTGAATGCGTGCCGTTTGTATTGTCCACTGTAGTACAGAGTATGGTGCCTGGTTCGGATGCCTCTGTAAAATTGTGGATCGCAGCTCAGCAAGCCTCTAGCTATCCTCGCACTTTAAAAAGAAGTAAACATTTCTATCCTGCCACTCTTCCATTTACAAACAGTCATTCCATTTTACAAACAGTCATTCCATCAATGTCTGAACGTGCCACGGAGGTTGTAGATACGCCAATATTTCGTAAAACACGGTTATTTCTAGAAACGACCTTAAAACTCGGATATGCAATATTCAGAACAACCTTGGGAAACAGCTCAAGAATGCTGATTTATTGCCAGGTAGTAGATAACGTTATCATTGGCACTCTGAGTGCCGTAACTTTCCCGCCGTTTTCCTCCCCAACACGGGTATCGTGGTGGTATGCCATTAGATACCGCTGGATGTTAAACGGCTTGCCAATAGGGATGGTTATGTCAGGACCATTACATCCACTCTCGCAAAGAGGGAACCTTATGACCTCTCTTAAGTGCTGAACGTTTCTGCAGTCGATCACTGACATTTTTTTATGACGTCAGATCATCTGATCAGTGTCATAAGGTTAAAAAAAAGTCTCATGCCGGATTTGCGGGAGACGTGCAAGATACTTACTTAGTCTCATGTACGTGTTTCTCTTCCTTGGTTGTATATGTGCACGAAAGGGGCGTGCATTTTTTTTTTGTTTTTACACGTCTGTAGTCACCAATGTAGACATAAAGTTCATAAGGGGAGGGTTATAGGCTTCATAGGGAGGTTACAGAGCTGCAAGTCATACGTTCCTATGTTAAACATGCAAAATTTCATTGCGGTGGGGTGGGTTACAACCCGCAAAACCTCCCCTCTGACCACGCCTCTGTCTGTAGTGGTTGCTTTTTATTTGTTTAATGCACATGAATGTATCCTTTTTTTTTGTTCGTTTATTCTTATTTTGTTACGTAGGTCTCGGTTTGCTTGGTTACTTTTTATGGCGCAAGGACAACTAAATTCATGTGCCGTCGGGGTTTAGTTTTTCGAGGAATCCGAACTTCTTAATCGCCCATGAAATCACGCCCCGGACTTCGAATCTGTGGGGAGGACGGGGGGGATCCGGCAATCGTTAAGTATCTGCTGAAATCGAATCCGAATGAATTGCATGTTGACTAAACACGTCGTCGTATGGTTTAACTAAGGCGCCTAGGAAAGGGAGTTGGGGCCCCGTTTTCCTGCCATCGTATCACGTGATCCTCTTCACTGCTGTGTTAAAGTTGAGTGATTTACAAGTGTGTTATTTTTAATAAAATAAGGTGAAATGGGTGAGTGTTCCACTGGGAATTGTTCTAATCATTCGAGGAATAAACATAGAATGTTTGCAGCGTAAAGTTTGTTTTGATTATTTACATTATAATTTTACATTAATCGGAAACTAAGTTAGGGTTGCAAATTGTATTTATTGGCGACATCTTAAAAGTTGCGCCAATGTTTACATTCGTCGGATAATTGCGAATTGTTGATTATTTTTATGCCAAGCGATAGTTGCGTCAAAGCGGAAAACCTTTATCGCCAAGGTAAATGAAACCGGAAATATGAAGGAAAATGGCGGCTGATGCGCTGGCCTATAATTCTAGGTTTAACTGTGGTTAGTTAGATCAGGGGTGAATGAAGGTGGCTTAGTGAGTACTTTAACTCTGGACGTGTTTGTCGTCATGTCAATTACACAAAAAAAGGTTAGGGGGGGCATGTAATGAATAACTTCATTAATTAGCGTATTTACACGTGCATATTCATTTAAAATACTCGGATCCAAAATTAAAATTGCACTCTATGTTATTTCACTGGGAGAGATACAGGTTTTGCTCTTTAACTCTTGATGTACTTCATTTATAAAAAATCGTTGTGCAGAAAATCGAAGAGCTATAATCACTTAACGAAGTTACAACAGAAAAAAAAAATTCAGGCATCCATGAAGAATAATCCACGATTAAAATTGATGAAATTGAGCTTACAAAGGGCGGTAGACGTCCTGTAATTGTTCTCTTCTTGGTTACTTAGGTAGCCACGATTATGTTCAGTATTTTCAAGTGCTTCGGTTGGTTTTGTGTAATTCTCTTCTGCATTTCCATGTAAAAATACTTTGTATTTTCATGTGAAAATTAAAAGCATTCAAGTTGTGGCATTTCATTGTTTTAAATTATTTTTTTTCCCGTCGCTGAAGTTAGGCCGATTTCGACCGCAGTATTGCAAAGTTCTTGTTTATCCCTCATTCAAATTACGCAGGATCATTTCCTTGACTATCTTTTCCAGAAATCCCATCATCTTTCATCTTCAATTACATGTCAGCTTTGACTTAGGCTTGGCTCATCTATATTCGAAGATTCTGTTCGCATGGCAGTGGCCCGCGTCGGCATATATATATATTTGGATCTCAAATATAGGTGTGGAATCTGTGAACGGTTTGCTGATTGACGTTATATATACATACTTTGTACGCTTGTAGTTTACGCTAGCAAAAACTTCTTTTGGAATGAATCATGACTAAAATTTGAAAGCAAATACAAGGTGATCCAAATTAAACAGGAGGTGTTTAGACCTCTCTGTAGAGAAAACTACTTGGCCAATCACAATGAATTCCATTGTGAATGACCACAGCTCAACTCCTTCCTTCAGCTCAGCTTGGCGAAATGTACTCCACCAAATTTCTTCTGATATTAGTCCATAGTCCCACCATAATTGCCACCTCTACCAACAGACAGCCAACTTTTCCACAATTTGGTAATTTCTGGGAGGAGTGGCCGCACTACAAAAACCACGTAGTACTTGACTTCCTACTTTTGGAAGTCAACATTTCACTTAATAACTCAACTCTAGTTACATCCGCGAATCAACCTCGTTTGTTGACGATATTCCACGTGTTCACTCCCGAAGAAGGGCGAACTTTTATCGCCCGAAACGCGTAGCTTGAACTCAATCTTGACATAAATACGCTTCTAAAACGTTGTTTTTTGTGTCTTATTTAACAAGGAGAGATTTGTTGTCTTTTCACACTATAGTCTTATTCTTGTTTTTATTTATTGCTTTATTTTCTCATTGCTTTTATTGTCTTATTATTCCTACACTGCTAATTATTATTGATGCAATACCAAGAAACACAAGAGATACGTTAAAACTATGTGTATTGAATACATAGCTTACGTTATCGAGATGAAATGTTACTTTTGCACATGATTTGCATATGTGCTCCTGCATATGTTCTCTCATATCCATTTTGTAAATTTGTCTAATCTGATACGTTCTTTATAATAGAAAAAATAAAATGTATACTTTTTTATTTTTGTTATATTTAAGTTACTATTGTTCTTATTTCTGTTATTTTAATTTTATTATTGTGTTGAAAACAAGTGGGGAATCTTTTTTGCCCGAAGAGACGTATCAAACAGTTGCAGTCTTTTTCTCTGTATATTCTGTCATAAGTTCTGCAGTTTAATAGCCTTCATTAAACTCTTCAGGGATTTAAGAACAATTTTTCTGTAAAAGCTAGCACGTTACCTTACCTTGCAGTCTGTTTTTAATAATTTTAGACCAGCTAAAATGAATTATAGGGTTGTATGTAGGAAACGAATAGTTTGATGAATATTCAAAACAAACTCTACCAAAAGTTGGTTTTTAGAAAGGACTACATTCACCATATTTGGCCCACACGCCAAATTTGCTCATCAGATTTTTTTTTCACAGTATTTCAATAATAAAACAATTATAAATATCAACCTTTGTCAAAGGACTTTATTTTTTAGAATGTCTAAATTTTCAGAAAATAAAGCCATTAATTAACTCGCAAGGCAGGAAATTAATTTAAAACAGTGATAGAGATTTAAATAATGCCAATTTTTATTTTTTAAGGGAAAAAAATGTTGAAAATTTTCATATACCTTTTGCCTTTCACGATTTATTGGAAAATATTGCTAAAGACTAAACTGTTGCGAGAATGAAAAACTCAGTATACCCGATATCTATCAGCAGTGTATCAAATCATACAAAGACTGAATCACTGAACGAGTCTTCTCCTTTATCATAGATGAGTAAAATAGTCCATTAATTCATTTTGTGAATGATTTGACTCACCTGTAATATTTATGGTATACAGACATGGGTGGATGGATTTACCACTTTGCCCTTCCTAGGCTGGTTTTTTTTGCCACCCCAAATCAACCTTTCTGCTGCATCTTCCTACCCCCACTATCAGTGGCATGAACATAAAAATTGTTACAGTGTCAATATACGCAAAAAACCTTTTGTATTGGCAATAAATATGTTGAAAAACAAAATAAAAAAAACCACTCATAAACTGAAACATAAACATTAAACAGTATATTAACTTATATTGAAGTATTATCTCTTCTTGGTATATAATAAATCAAATTCAATTTTATTGAAATAAATTTTAATTTTAGCAAGAAATAAAAGACTATCTCACACTAGTATTTAAATGGAAAGCATGACGTCTAGCTTTCTTCTCGGCAAAACATCTGATTATATCATCGTATGGTATTGATTCTGTTATATCGAGCTCAATACACAAAATTTTTTCTGCTCTAGTCTATAACCTAGCATAGCCCATTAGGAAATATGGCACTGTATACAGATATACATGCTGTGGCAAAATGTATATATACTAATGTGTATGTTCATTTTCAGTATATCTGAATGTGGTTGGGTATTTATATTTGATAGAAGGAAAAATCTCGAGAACTTTCCTTGTTGTTAAATTTGGTGGAATGACCTTCAACATTTTGAATTGCTTTGCTTTTGTGGATTTTATCATGTTTCCATTCCATTGAAAGGGAAAATAAATGCTTTGAAAGCCTATTTAAGTATATAAATAAGATAATAACTTTCCTGTAGACACATACTCTTATTGTTTTCAGAATTAGTATGCAGCGTGCTGCTGTTTTGTTTCTTAAATATTTCGGAGAGAATTTATAATCGCTGGAAAAAATAGTTGTCTGAAGGGGAGAAATGTATTCTCTAAAACCTTAGATTTTGAACGTACATACATATGTTATATGACAAGAATTATTTGACTTTAATAAGTAAGTGTGTAACATGTTTTTAATGGTGAAATATTTGGTTCATGTAATTGCATATAGTTGCTAAAAATTGAACTGTCAAATTACTATATGCATATACTTAAATTATTGCTTAAAGACTGTTCTTGTACTTTCATAGGAATGATGCTGTTATTTTTTATTCCTTTGAAACGATGAAACAGACATGACTTCTGTCAGAGTATATGAAGCGGCTGATGCATTTAACCCTGTCTTCGTAGCTGCATCATTAGAGAATGGAAAATGCCTGGACTCAATTCCCAGAATAAAGGTTGACACTTTCAAGCTTTCAAACAGTCACACCAATAAGACTAACATATGCTTTCAACAAAATACGACAAGAAAAACCATTACCAACAACTGCCAGGGCTAGTTTTAACAATAAATTGTCTATGGTGCTGATCAAAGGGGTTGTCAAATTAAGACCGGAGACATCTGGAATTTTATTTAGCACTAGCTATACTCCTTTTCAAGGCCTTGGGGTCCCTTATGATTAGACTTCTAAAAGTAGTCCTTGTCGTCAATTGCTAAATAATTTATAATGTTTCTTCACAGATTATGTATGTATAGTGCATTCATGCTCAGTTGACACCCAATACTCTTACCAGACGGGTTGTTCCATTGCAGTTTAGGGAAGGGCGTCTTGCCGTAACTGGTTTTTCGCGCGGGAAAAACCAGTTACGGTCAATGCCGTATTTCCCAATAGGCTATAGACTAGGGCGGCAAAATTTTGTGTATTGAATCTGATATAACAAAATCAATACCATATCTGATGGTATCTGATGATATAATCAGATGTTTTGCCGAGAAGACAGCTAGACGTCATGCTTGCCATTTAAATACCAGTGTTCGATAGGCTTTTATTTTTTGCTAAAATTAAAATTTATTTCAATAAAATTGAATTTGATTTATTATATGCAAAGAAGAGATAATACTTCAATATAAGTTAATATTGTTTAATGTTTATGTTTCAATTTATGAGTTTGTTTTTCAACGTATTTACTGTCAATACAAAAGTTTTTGGCGTATATTGAATGTAACAATTTTTATGTTCCTACCACCGATAGTGAGGAAGGACCGGTGGGAAGAGGTGGCAAAAATAGCCTAGGGGTGGCAAAATGGTAAATCCGCCTATGGTTATGGCAAGACGCCTTTCCTAAACTGCGGTGGAATAACCCATCTGGTAATAGTATCGGGCATCAGGTCTGCGGAAAACAGAATATACATCCTTTGTGCACCTTTCTTCAGTTTCATTTCCCAATAAACATTTTTTTGTTCGCCCTTGCCTTTACAAATTGGCATTGTTGGGATCTCTGAAGGGGGTTGGGGTGAGGAAGATAAAATGGGATATAATAAAGAGATATATAACTAAATGGGAGACTTACAGTGTTAATTTTTGTTTTCTAATATGGAAGCATGGGCAACTAATGCGATTTTTCCAATAATTGCATCCAAAGTTATGACTTCTCCCCCTACTTCCATGCTTTCTCAAACATTTGTCAACAACTCTACCTAGGATCACTAAATGCATAAAGTCCACTCTGCTACCACCACTAGTGAAACCAGAATTATGTTTATTTCATAGAGCAGTGGTTCCCAACCTGGGGGTCGCGAACAGGTTTCTGTGGGTCGCCGCAACTATTTTTAGTTGCAATTATTTTTATAAGGAATTTTACACCAAATATTTCCAATGCTTTTAATTTTTAACATGGCTACACGCATTGTAAAATTTGTTAAATTTATATCTATACTATTCATTAATATATGTAATATACATAATGTAACTAACATATATAATTAACACAATATAATTCTATATCTAATGTGTTTTCTTTACTTTGTTAAAAATGCTTTTATTATACAAATGGGTGGCAGCATACAGAGGGGGGGTGTCATGGATCTTTTGATTTCTATTAAAGGAGGTCACAGAGTACATAACTACTATAAAAGTGGGTCGCATCTTAGAAAGGTTGTGAACCACTATCATAGAGGTTACTCTTTAAACACCGGCATCTCCCCTCACACTTACCTACACATATATATATATATATATATATATAATATTTCATTTATTTACTCATCAAACAACACACATAACATAAAAAAATGTCACAAATTCTATGCAAGTTGGAGATGGGAGAAGAGGCACAATGTGTCTAACACTCTCCCACCACCTGACCAATGCACAAGTGGCACAATCCTCCTTCAGTACATAAAAACAATCAAATATCATAAACTGGTAAAAGTTCACAAATCCAAAGTGAAAACATTGTATAATTTGTTGATTAAGATAAGAATAAAATCCAGTTTAATATATATACAGTCAGATCCCCATATATTGAGCTTTCATCTATTTTACATACTATTTATACTCTGCCTTTTTCTGTGAAGTCTTGTTTACTTTTAAGGTAACATTAGCTTACTCTTACTATTTATATGAAATAAATTATTGTAACGACTGCCAATTGCAATTTGTATTTATATATCAATGTTTTGCTTTGCTTTGAAACATATTGCAGTTAATTTTTAATTAATGTACATTTATGTTCAACAGACTAATGTAATTTTTACTGACTACGTTTTTTTTTCGAAACAGGAAGGACTTGCTGTAACTGAAAGTGGTCGAGCACTTAAAGTTCAAACCGAAGGTCCACATCTTGTCAGTTTGGGAAGTGGTAGATTAAGCACCTCTATTACAATCCACCCTCTTCCGCAAGGTACAGTTGCTATACATTATTCTCTTTCTTAAATTCTAATTTCTACATAGTGTTTTCAGAAATCTTCTAGAGTCCATACATTTCTTATCGAGGAAGATCTCTAATATGCCATCCCATGTGTTATGGTATACAGTAGACCATTGATTATCTGAATACCAACCAACCGAAACATCAGTTAACTGAAAGCGGTCCAGTTGGCAAATTCAGATTTTCGCGCCATGTAGTTCCACTAGCGATGGGAATATGAAAAAGCAATTCAGCAAGTGTATACCGAAATTAACTTGAAGGATGTTGTGTACATGGCAGCAGAAGCTTGGGCTGCTGTCTAGGACACTACACTATCAAAAGCTTGGAATAAGAAAGGGTGCCGAGAGCCAATGCGGGTCCCCAGATTCACTTCAATGGACCCCATAATCCCTTCCCTTCCCTGGGCGGTGACAGAGATATTTTTTCTTTTATGGGTGAGGAGGGAAGTGGAACACAGAAATGAACAAAAAGTATGGAATTAGAATGCATTTTTTTACTTACTTATTACTTATTTTACTTTACATGACTATTGCTAGAAAAAATGAAAACGTAATCTACTATTATTTCTTTTTCAATAATCGAGACAATCTAATGAAGAACAATTAAAAAACTGTACATTAAAAGTGTACAAAATCTTATTAATCTGAATTTAGAGAACAATTTTTCTGGCCTTTCAACTAAAAAACCTAGTCTGGCTGGGTCGCCCCCACAACAGAGGTCCTTTCCAGCGCTGGGCCACTAGATTTCATTCAGGCCTCCGGGCTGCAGCCTTCTTTTCGTCGGTCCCGGGAATAAGCTTCTTTCATTAGATGAGTATCACTGCACTTGAAAAGCCACCAAACAGCCAGTTTGTATCAGAACTGGCTGGACTAATTAAAGAATCTTTAGGATTTGAAGACCGCGATTAGGAAAATGTTCAAGATCAGCTCGAATGTGATGCCGATGACCCTGGCTATCAAGTATTGATGGATGATGGAATCATTGCCAGTGTCAGCGACGACAAAGACCCTTGTGACGACGAATAAGAGCCTAGCGACAACGACCGGGCTGAAAAATGACCATCTAGTGTGGAAGCTTTTCACTGCATTGAGATGGCTATGAAGTGGTTAGAACAAGGAGAAAAATATGATGCTGTCCTTAAAACGTGTGCGAGATTTAGAGGCAAAAAAAAAGTTTCAGCTGCAGCAAAAGAAAATTTTAGGCTTCTTTTTCTAAACTGTAGGCCTACTTTAATGCACTACTTTATGTAAGGTATGCATTTGTAAAACATGTGATGTAAAATATATAAAAGTTTTGTGTTTTATATCACTGTCTCTTTATTTCATATTGCTCCTATGGCAATGAAACCATTTTTTTCGTAAATGATCGGTTATCTGAAAAAACACCGTCAGTCCCCAATTGTTTCGGATAACCAATGCTTTACTGTAATATGTAATATATGAGGTAATAATGTGTTAAGATAATAATATTAGTGATATTTGAGTGATGGTAATGTTCAGTCAAAATGGGGTGGTGTGACTAGGTGGAGGGGGTTTATCCCATCCCCTTAGAAAAAGTTGTCTTCCCCTAAAAAAATTGACAATTACTATTAATTGCGATGTGCTGAGAATTGGGTTGGGTATTATTGCCCCCACCCTTCCCCCTAAAACTCTGTAGCTTTTGTAGAATTTGATGTTAATTGCACCAATAGTTAAAAGCAATTACAAATTTGTATAACTTTTGTCAGTCGTCAAAATTTGAAGAAGGTAGAATATGAAGGTGGGGATAAAAAGTTAAAGAGAAATTGAATAAAGTGTTAAATAAAATATAGAATTAACAAGAAGAGAGAAAAATCAAATGAAAAGTAAAATTAAAATTAGGCAGATAAAGGCAAATAAAGAAAAAGTACGCAATGGGTTAAAAAATACAAGAGAAAGACAAAGAGAATAGAGAAAATAAAAGCAGAAACATAAAGGTGAAAGGTAAAGTGCACCAACTGCATAAAGATTTGGGATGCTTCAGGAATTATGGCCTCTGCTTTGTAAAGTAAGGTTCCAAATGCTTGAAGATTTTCCAAATACATGATGTACTGTATATGTATATGGGTACAGTGGAACTCCGGTAATCCGACTTCTGATGGTCCAACTCCCCGCTTGGTCCGACCATTCCTTTATATCGGCGAGCGATTTATGCCGTGATTTATGAGCGATTTATGGTGCCACCACAGGGCTTTGGTTTTAGTTTCGTGCTTTGTCAAACAAATCACTTAAATCCCGTTTACTGCAACTGCTGTATTGTAAATCAGTTTTTAGTGCTTTAGGCTCAGTTTTCTTTAGGCATAGTGTATATGATTTCATTATGGCAACAACAAAACTCAAACATGTTACACTGCCTTTGTGGGAAAAATTAAAAGTACTCGAAAGGTTAGATAAAGGCGAGTCTCTTCAAAATATTGCATGTGAAGTAGGAGTAGGCTTAACCATTGGTGCCCATATGGGGGGCAGGGAGGGGCTCGGGTCCCCCCTTAGCCGTTCAAAAATTTGATTTCCCTGATTCTGATGTGCATTTACTTTAAAAAAATTCACCGTCACATTTTAAAATAAGGTACTTTTTAGCTTATTACTAATTGTCAAGCAGTATCAATTATTTTTGTAGCATTTTGGAATCTTGTATATTCATTAAAATTCTTGACAGCTTTGAGAAGGAGGTAATAATTTTCTCAGCCCCCACTAGAAGTACTTCTAATGTTTCTCAGCCTCCCCGAGAAATACTGATGGCGCCCATGAGCGTAACTACAATTAAAGACTGGAGAAAACATAGAAAATATTTAGAAACTCATACAAGGATGATTTGGGACAAAAAAAGGGCTGAAAATTCGTAAAACTTTGAAAAAGCCAAAATGTGAGCTTTTAGACAATGCTTTATAGTTGTGGTTTGAGCGGGAAAGAAGAAAAGGAACTTCATTGTCTGGACCAATCATTAAAGAAAAGGCTTTTATTTTCCACAAAAAATTTGAAGGAAATGAAGGCATCGAAAAGTTTACAGCAAGTGAAGGCTGGCTACATCGATGGAAAAAACGACATGGAATTTAAAATGTAATAATTTCAGATGAGAAGCTCTCTGCTGATGAAGAAGCTGCAAGCGAATTTATTCCAAAGTTTGAAAACCTGATAATTTGTATAGCATCGATGAAGCAGGTTTAAACTATAAGATACTTCTAACAAGAACTCTAGCTGCACAAACTGAAACCATAAAAGGTATTGAATTTTGTAAAGATAGGTTGACTATTGCTACCTTTAGTCACAAATTACCATTGTTTGTAATAAGGAAATCCAAGAGTATTTAGAAATATTAATGAGTCATCACTACCAGTGTATTATCAAAATCAAAAATCGTAATGGATGGACTGCAAACTATTTGAAGGAATGGTTTTTTGGCCAGTTCCTTCAGTCGAAAAGAATCTAAAGTAAAAAACTGCCTTTACGTGCCATACTGTTATTGGATAATGCATCATCTCATCCATCTGAAGAGGAACTAGTAAAGGGAGAAATAAAAGATGTATTTCTTCCTGCTAATGTAACTTCTCTACCAACCCATAAACCAGGAGGCGATTGAGTGATTAAAAAAGAAGATATCGTCGAAAATATATTGGACCTACTCTAGAAAAGACAGAAAAAGGTAGTAGCCTGTTTGAGGCAATGAAAGCTCTTAATGTATTAAGGATGTTATTTACACAATTGCTGTGGCTTGGGAAGAGATGAAAGCATCAACACTTGAAAAATCGTGGCGTAAACTCTGACCGAAAATGGTGGCTGAAAGTGATCAAAATCAAGATGAAGACATACCAGCAATTGTTAATGACTTACAAACTTTACATTACTTTAAATATATAATGATATGCAGATATGGCAATCCAGCGATATTGCAATTATGACCACTGCTTCTTAGCTCTCTATGCTAACTTCTATTATGGTAAGCATGGTTATGTGTAAATGAACCATGGTTAGGAAGTCATATTAAGTTGTCCATTTTATTGCAGCTGACCTACATATAGTGCAGTCTTGGAATGTAAAATTTACAAACAAAGATATATAGATGTGAATTTTTTCTTTGCAGGAAGAATTTATATTGGTGGCCAAAATTTTTCTCAGTGCAAAGGTTTTGTTCTACATGGCATAGGAATTGAAAAAGACCATTGTTTCATTGAAAACAACAATGGAATTGTTACTATATATCCACAATCTGGGAGCGTGTTCATCGATGGTAATCAAATTTTGGAGCCGACACGTTTATCACAGGGTGAGTTTGATGTACTCGTTTGTACGTAATTTTCCGTACTTTTTTCGTGTAAATATAATAATAGTAGTAGTAGTTTCTTTTTTAAACATATATTTTTTTTTCTCTTATCTTTAAACGTGTTTTGCGCTTCCATAGAACATTTTCTAAAGAGGTAAAATTCTAGAAATGATTTTTAGAGAATATTGTTAAATGAAATGATCTACTAATTCATGGGTTTTTTTTTCTAGAATTTTGGTGCTTTAATGATAAATTCAGTTTTTATGTTTCTTTCAGGCTTCAAATTTATATTAGCATAAGCATTGGCCTTATGTATCATGCAATAGTGTTTGGATAACCAGGGCAGAATGTTAGATGTACTAGTGTACATAGAAAGTTCATATGGTGAGGTACAGGACTATAATCCCATATATATATATATATATACATATACACACACAAAATTCTGTCGTAAGGGGGTGTTATGATCCCATCAGCCTCCCCTGCATGCGCTGCACTTGTTGCTGGCTCAAAAGTCAAATTATAAATCTCAGTATTTTTTGACCAGTAGCATAGCAATTCAAAATTTGGGGGGAGCTTAAGTAGCTTTAAAGAATTAAAGAGTATCATGTGATGTTGTGTTGTATTTTGTATGTATGTATTTTGTGCATAAGATTAAATGGGAAGGGTGGCCACAAATCAGGCGGCACTGTAATCCCAGACAGGTTTTAACATCAAATAACTTGACAGCCAATGGGCAAAAGGGGGGAATTGTCGATCCTTACCAGCGTACAGAGACGCATCGCTTGCACTGATGTCGTCATCTAACGTCAACCAGGATCCATGTATAATCAATCTACCCTTAGGAGTGGTTGAAATAGATGGATGGCACGGAAGAACACTCCTGGCTGGCTGATGCTCCTACAAGAACCCACTGGACACCGTTGAATGGGTGCAAGTGCCGCAAAGTCATAGGGAGTCTTTATGGACTGACCCTGAAACCAGAATGAACGAACTGCCATCCATCCCGCACCAGGCTGCTGAGTCGGTGTCCCATCCACAGACTATAAGCATTTTCCCAAAGCATTCGGTGTAAACAGGGACTGCAACCTAGCAGCCTGGCACAGAACAAAGAACGGACACCTGATCACGGAAACGAAGACCGATCCACGAGGAAAAGGCAGAGCCCAGTCCCAGAATAGTACGCACAGACATCGATCCTCTACGGTCAATGGTCAATATTCCAGTCACTTCACTCAAGCAAGCCGGAACCAAGACCAGCCTGACCTGCACCGCAGAAAAAGACATCTTCACGCCACCAGAGCTGAGACCGAACTCGTGATGTGGTGTTAGAGAAAACAATGTGTTTTGGTATCCAGCGAGGGGTTTGAACCTCCAGATCCCATCTTTCCTCTGCCACTTGTCTTGACTTGTACCTTTATGTATAAAAGTGGACCCCTTACCCCTTTATACATCAAGGTTGATCTGCATCTTCACACATTATGATCAACTCATACTTTTAGGCATCGAAATTGCTAATATGGGAAATCTTAGTGGTGTCTGTAAAGATGTAAAATAAGTAGCTAACCAAATCAATTCCTTTGTATCATGTAACTCCCCATTAAACTAATTTTTTATCATTGAACAACTTTAAATATTGGCATCTTGCTTTTTACTTCAATTTATTTTTCATTATAATCATTTATCTCATTTAGCATAAAATGGCCATTGGTGCCTTTACATCATAAAGAAAGTCATCATTATTACTAAATATCAGCAAAATAGTTGGTGTGTTCTCCTTTATCAGTAAATATTAGATTTATGAAAATATAACTGTGTTTTTATTTTAGGTTGTATGTTGTGCTTTGGAAGATCGTGTTTCTTTCGCTTCAACAATCCTAAAGAAGCTCGTCTCATGAAGGAGAACTTACCGAACAATATGTCACATTTTGGGTCAACTACTTCTCTACCTGGTAATAAAACTGTGAATTACATAATGGGTTAATTTAAGTTACAATTATTATTATTATTATTGCAAACCATCCTCTTTAAAAACCAGCCTGTTCTTTTCCAATACCGAAATGATAGATTTATAAGCAAAGAACAACGTTATAAGCGTAAGTAAGGTTGTTAAAACGTTTTATTTCAACGTACGTTTCTGACGGACTTGGCCGTCCTTCATCAGAAATACAAAATGAAAAAATAAATATTAGAAATCTGGAGATGATGTTATTGCGCGACTATTGTGTTGCCAGTTGTGGATGAATAATTAATGTGAAAACTTTATTAAACAGTTCCAAGCTTGACTGAAGGTGAGGGTAAATTTTGATTTGACTATTATATCATTTTCATTGACTATGATAGAAGAATTCTTATTAATATAGAACACTTCATTTTTTAACATTTAACTGTCACGGTGCACGGTATTAGCTCTGAGTGCCAAATCTTTAATTTCTTTGGTCAACGGCACTAAGCCTTTTAATACGAAGGTCTACGATATTAATACTTAGATTGTGGTAACTGAAAGCATTAGGTTATATCCAAAATCGTTAAAATTGTCAAACCAAAATTAGTTGCTTAACTAAAAATAGTAAAATAGTTAAGACGATTTAACTAAAGATTGGCTGCCAAAATATAGTGCATAGACCATGAGATAAAAGCACATGAATAATAATAAATACACTTAACATCTAAAGAGCTCAGAGAGAAAGTTAAAATAGTTATTTATTAACATTTAAAAACATGAAATGAACGAAAAACAGTAATATGCTACCAACGAATAAAATGGACTGTTACACATATTGGGTCTCATGGTTTAATGACCACCATATCGAAACGGGAGAGGTTATCCTAGATTTAAATGATTAAACAATCAAAATTAACTTAACAAAAGAGTGGGAGGACACCTATTTGTCTATACTGGGGTTAAGAAGGACTTAATTAACACCTGTAAAACAGACTGCTTACCAAATCAGTCATCATGGTCATGCTGGGAGCCTGATTTGCTTCTATCAATATTTCTCAATCTGTCATTTATCCAGGCACAACCTTATCTCATTTTACATTGCTTTACTATCTCAATTTTCTACCCTCATTCTCTCACCAATCAAACCTAATCTCCTTTTCTCGCTGATGAATTTCTTTATCTCCTACTATCTCTTTCTGGAATTATTTTGTTTTCTATCTTAGCGCCCTCTTCCTAAGCGCCTACCAATTTTCCAATTGGTCAAAAATTTTAATAAAATAGACTAATCTTCGAATCAGAGATGGGGAGAGATAGAGAACCCACCCCTTTGCTTATCCTTTTTGCGGGTACGTTTTCTGAGAGGTTAGTACGTCTAATTGGTGATGGGCTTGGCAACTTAATTCTACCTGGTGTACAATGAGAAAGCTATTACTTTATGTAACCTTCTGCTCATTAAATTATTGCAACTTTTGCCATGCAAGGACAATCAGTTTCAAATACGCCATTGTGATAAGAAATATTCTCTTCTAAAAGAAGTTCTTTCTGAGATATGTTGAATAATACTTTATGTAAGGGGAACTGAAGCCTGCCGTTTCAATACCTAAAAAGGTCCAGGTCAGTTTCAAATAGTCTGCCCAATATGTGAGCCAAAAGCCGATTTCTTGTCCGTTCTTCTCTGACTGTTTTATAATACTTTGATAAGGTACTGAAGTCGTGGAACACCGAGTTCGTCTAAAGTTGGTTGTTGTTCCAGTTTGCCAATATGTCTGGCCAACATGGTGAGCTTAAAGCCGATTTCTCTGTATCTCTTTTACTAAACTACATGTATATGTGATAACAGACGTCTCATCTTGCAGTGGATTGGAAATGGTTGTTGTTATTGATGATAATATAAATGTATATGCAAAATGGGCTGAGCTGTTTTATTTTAGACACTGGCTCGCTGAGCTAAAAAATACTTCATAACTGATTCACTGAAAGTTCAAGTTGTTTTTTTTTTTTGCATACAGTAAAAAATTCAATGATTTGCTCTAATTTTCAAAAATATACCTCAGTAGTTAGGACTGAGGCCACTAAGTTCTTAATGATCTTTTATGTGTGCAAATGTATCCTTCAAAGGTTACATAAAGCTGTCATTCCCATCCCATCCGTAGTGCAGTCTCCTGAACTTAAAATATGCAGGAAAGCAGTATTTCAACAACCAGTTCATTCAAATTGGGTTCAATTCACTACCATACACACTTATACTTTCCTGATCACTTAACAAGATGTGTTCCTTAAAAAAAGTCCACTATGCAAATTAGTAGGGGTGGACAAAACACGGAGAACTGTATGCATCTGCTGTAAAAAAAAAAGAAAAATTTTAAACCTAATATGAAAACGAGGATTTCCTGCCCACTGACTAAAAAAATGTAGTCCCCAGCGGCGGCCAATTTGTGCAGCCTTAGGAATTAGCATGATGCAGGAACATTATATTAATAAAACATATATTAAGCTTTTTCATTGGCCGATCGAGTGTTGACTATAATGGCTGTTGTTTTTAACCCTACAATGGTGTAGTGGTGGCACGTTTATTAACCATGCCCATGTTTAATTTCAGCATGTTTCTCGCATCACAATTTAAAGTTTGGTTCTGTAGGCAACATAGGTTTGGATTCCTTCGAAAACTGTAGCTCTCAAGGGCAAAAATCAAGGGGAGAGTAATTTGTTTCCGATTCCTATTTTTAGCCAAGTGTCCAGTACTTTTCAATTCTTTTTCCATCATATAATCTCTGCTCGTGGGTAGGAGTGATCGATCCATCGCACCCTACCTTGGATCCGCTCTTGGAAGCTCTCAGCCTAGCACGACTTCAGTTGTCTTTATGCTGTAAGACTGAGTCAAAGGCTATTGCTTGTGAAAACTTTTTTTTTATAAACCACTTTATAATGAATTAGTTCTATATGGGGTTTGAGTTTAGGGGAAATCTTTGAGACTGGGCATTTTAGAACGTGGAAAGGTATAATGGTTTAATTAACTTAAATGCAATATTCAGATACTGTTTAAGTTTACATACTTCTTGTGGTAACAGAGAATGTGAAAAGCCAAAGACATTTCGCTCAACAGGAATACGTTATGATGCACATATTCCTAATGAGGGACGGCCAAGATCGGTCCAAAACGTACGTTGATTTTTCTTAAATTTACTACACCTAAAACATTGATCTTATTATCTTCATTTGCATGCAAATTTGTATTCTATATTATAACTTATGTATTGTCACTCCTTTTTTTTTTCAACAATATTATGCGACATATGACAACATTATATAAAATATAAATTGTTTTGTTTAATATCATTCATGTTATGTGCATTTACTGGACTGATGCTGCTCTGCTAAAAAAAAAAAATTGTTGGCTTCCTTAATTTGCTGTTTGTTGTAACACTAAATCTCCCTTAAATTCATGGGTAAGAGTTGGTCACTTTAGCTAGAATTCTTAAGGAAGAGAAGGAAGTAATTGACTAAGAAATACACAGAGAATAAAACCAACCCAAGGGGAGAGAGAAATTAAGGGTTTTTGCAGGGTGGGAAGGGGTAAAACCCTTGAAAGAAATGGATGATGATGATGATGATGATGATCAAGGATCAATTAGTCAAGAACAGTACTTGCCCACCTCGGTAAGAAAACCTAGGAACTTAGTAGGGAAAGAAGATTTCCTACTTGATAACTACAAAAAGCTAGTTGTCAATGACGACAGGGTGACCCGATTTATGAAGCCTGAGGAAGACGCGGAAAACCGAAAATGATAAGATATTTGTTTTAAAATCTCTATTCTCACACACACTTAAAACTGTCATGTTGCAATATTTAAAAACCTTTAAATAGTTATGTCATTAATAACATTCGTATTATGATATTAAGTGGAACAGTATTTCCAGTACTGCTCTGGTGGTGTAGTGAATTTGATGGTGTCTTCGTACTTTATGAACTTTGACCTGATTCTAAAATAAGAAAGAAAAGTTGGTTATGATTTAGAAGTCACTTTTATCACTGTTATCTTAGAGAGCTTAGGCAGTGTTGGCTCATAAATTGTCTGCATGCTTTGATTATCTTTTTTTTTAACGTGATTTTCCAGATTTAGGTATCATTGACTGAAATTTCATAACTATTATGTGTGTGTAATCTTTTTTTTTTACGTACATTAATCATTAATTAATAGATGTTTCTATTCTTTCTTTCTTGCACTCAAATTAATGTAAACTTTCTCTTTTTATTATTCAAGAAATAAAAACAAACTACCATCAAATAATACGAAGACCTTTAGCTGGAAGCTTTGATATGGAAAGTGTCGATTTTGTGGAGAAAGTCTCAAAATTTGAGTATCTTTCTCATAGTCAGCTGCCACCACAAACATCTCAAGATACGCCGAAATGGTTTGTTAAAGAAGGGGTGAGAATACCAAAAACACCAACTAAGCAACGAGGTCCTAAAAGCCAGTCACCTCTGGACTGTGGCAACTTACGGAACCCAAGCCCTTTATCCCGTTTCATGGATCCTACAACTCCAGTTACCAAACATGGATTTTCAACTCCACCTCCCAACCAGTCGTCGTCTCCTAACAAAGTAACAGTTTCTCCCAAATCGACTCGATTTTACTCCAAAACACCAGATCCGATTGGCGTGAGCAGAAAATCTCCAGGGAACTTGTCTGTGAGCAGTAGTACCAAATCTGGCACACTCTCTGGTTGTAGTAGTCATCATGTCAGTGCAGAGAACATCAGAGCCTGCGAAAAAGAGCTGAAAGAACAACACAGGAAGGTGGGTCCTAATTCCTTTTTTATTTTCTAAATTAGACATACAACTATTGGTGTAACGTAGTCACAGGTATATCCCAAACTTCAATACTTTGCAAATAAACTCCTCTGTATATTTTGCTTTTCCAGGGGTGGGGAAGCCATCCTTACCCCCCATCCCTATAGTTGCACTAATAAATGTACTGTGAAAATTACAAGGTATTAAAGTTTACTAAGGTTCTGCGGCTGCACAGTGGTAGCATGTTTGTTTACCATGTGGTTATCCCAAGCTAAGAGGCAGCATTCCCACACAACCTGAATTGTCAGGGAATTTGAAATCGTTGCTATAGGTTAGAGTAGAGTCAGGGAAAACTTCCTTAACTTTGATTTTGGATAGCTAAATCTCCCACGAATGTCAAGGAATTTTCCTTGTAGCCGAAATTTAGTTGAAAAATTTGTGACTGGTCAGGGGAATTTTGCTGAAAAGGTTGGTTGGGGGGAAACCTGGAAAAGACACGGAATTTTTTCCACCAATATGAGTGGGAACCCTGAAAGAATTCTTACTGATTAATTGCTTACTGTAGTCTGGGGATAGGTTCATTAGGTCCTTAAGAGGTTTAGATTCCTTGTAAAAATGTGTCCTGGTGCAGCATGACACTTGCTGTCCTCTTTGTCCCATGAAACTCATACATAAACATGGGTTGCAAGCTTACAATTGGGGGGGGTGGGGATGTTTACAAAGCTACGACATATATTAGTGGGCGATATCATTCTACAACCATGTCTGGGTCACCAATGAAGTGGAAGTTCTGTGGTTTAATTTAATCAAAAAAGGTTATATTTGAATTTAGAAAAACTATTTTTATTCGAAAAACTGAGAGAACTAATTTAGTATTATTTTACATCATGCACATTGAAAGAAGCAGAACATGCGATAATGTGACTTGTAGAATTGCGGTATTTCTTTCGGCTGACTGCAGCTGTGGGAAATAGTTCCCACATATTCGTATGTATAATTACAAAATTTCATTTCAATGGGGGATGGGGTGGTTACAAACCCAATCAACCAATTCCGAATAATGCTATGTTTAGTTATCTTGCATATGAAGATTGGGTAAACATAATTGGCATATGTTTAAAAAAGTGAAATAACGTCTGTAATATCTGAGGTAACCATAAAATAACACTCAGGTTGATGTTGCTTGTTCAAATATTATTGTACATGTGTATATATGATAAAACCTCCATTGAGTGATCACCTCTTTTAACGACTTTTTCTTCACAGACTCAATACTAAATCTACCCCCCAATTCAGTGTTTATCAGAAACCATTCTTCTTGTAGAAAACACCTCATTTTGGATACTGAGAAGAGGGAATTTCACTTCTCGTTTATCTTCTGACCCTAGACAGAGTGAATAATTTAATTATGACTTGTCCTTTCAAAATTTTATGGTTGTAAAAAAATCGTTTTCATTTAAATTCAAATTTAAATTTTTGAATCCTTTTTGGCTGTCAGTCTAATTCCAGTGAAGAACCATCATCGGAGCTTGCACAGAAAAAACTCCTGCTTATTGGTTTCGGGAAACACAAGAGAAAATGTGCAGGTTGCTGGGAGCTCCAGTATCTATTGAAAGACAATAAATATTTTATTTTCTAAATGTTGTTTGAAAACAAAAATTGTAACAACAAAACCAACTACAATAAATTTCCTTTTTTAAAAAGCTATAAATTTTATACTTGTGAATAAAATTTCGTCAGCAAATTATTTTTTAACTTTATATGTTGCATGCTGACATGGGAAAAAATTCCTTGAATGAAAATTTAACATTGAAAAGGTACAAGGTAAAGGTCCAATGAGGTATCATTTCCAAAAATCAAGTCATTAATCCCCCCCCTTGAATGACCTCTAAATCTTCCCCGAGGTAGGAGGGATCGGTTCACTAACTGAGTCAACTGTAAGTACAGCTTGGCATATGTTGTCCTTGCATCATTAAAATCCAATGAATCGACCGAATCACTGAACCACATCATTTAATGATAGGCAGAATCACTCTGTGAATAATTCTGCCTGCCTTTATTGTTAGCGAACTATAGAAACATAATGAGTAAATATAGTAGGTACAAAAACTGACGAAACCATCAACTTGCTTACAAGTGACTAGTATTTATGATGTATTCAGTACACGAAAACCGAATGTATATTTACATTCCAGAAATATCAGTTTTAATTTCATTATTGACTTCATTATTATTCATTTGTAGGCTGTTCAAGAACGATTAAGGGACGAGGAGCAAGAAAGGTTAGAACGCTTGAGATTGGAAGAAATACTTAATTTGTGTGCTGAATATGAAGAACGTTCTCAACGAGAAAAGCAATGTAAAGAAGCTGAAGAGAATCCACCATCAGTGTCATCTTCATCAGCGTCTTCGAGGGAATTTAGTGGAGTTTCGTCTGGAACTTCTAATCCTGAGTCAACAAATTCTTCTAAAGGCTCTCATGATAGTTATTCTACGAGGACAGAATCAAACATGGGCTGTTTTCAAGAAGAGGTTCGTTTCAATGGAAATCATCCATTACAAGCGTTTCCCAAAGCGGAGCCACCATCTAATATCCTACTGCCAAATAGTATAAAGCTTAATGCATCTCCTCCATTCACTCACGCCGGTGGCTATCATACTGTTCCAAACCGCATAAAAACTAATGGATCGTTACCTCGTGACCGTAGTGCTAGCCATTTTTCGCCATCCAATGAAATGCAGGCATTTTCACAGGCACAGACTATAGATTACAATAGCGGCACTGGCAGTACATTGTATGTAAATCACAAGGTCTTAAATTCAGCATCATCAGAAGATGAACTTTGTGCCATTTTAGGTAATACTACCATCGTTAAAAGTAGCCCATCTGCGGAAAATCAGGCTGTGGATAGCTCTTCAGTCAATTGCCCACATTCGCCAAGGACGCGCATAAGAACTGTAGCCGGACTTCAAGAAAAGGGGCCAGAAATCTATGAAAACAGACTAGCCCTGAGTGAATACTCAAGATCAAAGCAAGCTGCCCCGTATCTTTCAGGCCAGGACTCATTTACAGTTGGCCAATTTGAGGTGGAAAGAATTCCATTAAGGAACAAAATTATGAATGGGAACACCAACAATGTACGTACTACTTATTTTGCATTTTTAGTTATTAATGTTGAAAGGGTTCTTTATGTTGATTGAAACAAAACTGATGAGGCTTATCATCCTTTTAATGTTCCCAGAAACGATTTTTGTATAGTATAAAGCTTGAAATATTTAAATAAACAGCTTTCGCATAATATTCGTTAATTCAATATTTAGTTCTTTACCTTATAATTACAAAATTTTTGCGTTCATAAAAATAAGGTTGCATGGCGACCTTTAATCTCACTCGGCTGAATTCGGTCCCAAGTAAGCTTAATTGTATGTGTGGCAATGTATCAATGGACACAGGTTCATGGTTAAGTTAAACTATTGGTCTTATCTCAGATTACCTAGCACACAGTCTTGGGGGGTTTAAAATGCAGAGTGATTCTGTGATTCTAAATTACTGGGTTTTTTTTTACAATTTCCAAACTGGAAGCAGCCAATAAAATAGCTTACAGAATATATAAAACTATAACTTAATTTTGTTTTTTGTGAATTTTTTGATGTGCATTTTATTGCATGGGTTGAACACTGTAGACCAATTCCATGACCTCTATGCTTGACTGATATTCAATGGTAATGAATTGCTCATAAAGAAAAGAATGATTTCACAGTTGGAACTGAACTCATGACCTTTTGATATCCAATAAAGTGCTCTTCCAACCAAGCTACGACCCATCATCCTTCCTCCATGGCGCAGTATAGCCCAGATGCTCTTGCGCCATAAAAAAAGCCAAACAATCAATCCTTCCCTTCCTCCAGCACATATAAAGCTTCACAATAAATCATTTTTTTTTTTTGTGAGAAGTTTATCATTTAATATCACATCATTGGCTATGACGAGAAAAATTTCTCGACTTTGATATTCAGTGCTTGTTTTTTCTTGTGGAGATGAGGTCGGGGTTAAGTGAAAGTTTCCCTATGACATTTCTCGATGAACTGAAAAATAAAAGTGCTTATGTCATAAAAATATTTACCCTGCATATGCTATAGAAAACGTGGAAGAAAATTATCTATAAAATTTAAAATCACATATATAAAATCATTTATTACTTGAAAATCTTATGTGTAATGTTAAAATTCTTTGCATCTGTATTGATTCTATAGGTAATAAACTTTTTGAGCTACACTTTCATATTCTGTAAGCAATTTTATTTCGTTGTTTCAATTGAAAATTATAGGCCATTGAAAGCTTGACAATATAATTTAGAATCACTTGTATATAAACAACTCTTTATTAAAACTTTTATTCTCTTAGTTTATGAATGTTATTTTTTAGTTATGTGATTCTTTATGAAACTTAATATATGCATTGTAGTATTTATTACTATAAAAATAGTGAATTTAATTTTTTTCATAGCTTGATGGAGAACTGGAAGGTGAAATTTATCAGTTGCAGAGAGAGAGACAACACTGCATTCAAACTATTGGTGCTATTAAGCAGAAGGTTTCTGAATTAGATGTTCAGAAGACAGAATTTTTGAATGAGGTAAATTGGCACCAAATTCATATTAAATCTAAATTATAACTTCCACTAATCGTAATCTCAGTGAAAATAGGTTTCAATTACTAAAAATAATTTGTGACACCCTTTTTAATTCAAATTGGAATATTTTTGGCTCCCTTAAGATTCTAAGGAGAAAAAAATTATCCACATACTCTAGCTCGACTCACGCCATGGACTCTTGAGTAAAGAAAATATTCTAGCTTGAATCTAAAATAGTTGAAATTTCAAAAATTTATTCTCATGGTCAATTTTTTTGCAACCTCCTTCTTTAATTGGTGAGTTCTCTCCTTGACAAACAGAAGTACTTTTAAAGCTTCCCACATCACTGTACTTAGCAGCTTAGAGGTAAATCGTTGGTTTGATTCTAGCGCGAGTGTGTGTTTTCTTATCGAACTCCTATGGGCCAAAAAAAACAATTTTTTTTAAAATCTAGTCTTAAATAAGTGGATCGTTGGAAATAAGTTTCTGTAACTATCTCAGTGTTTTTAAAATAATATTTACTTCAGAGCGGTGTTAATAATTAGTTATTCTTATTCTCGTATATGCACCTTTATGGAAGTCGATCAATCAGAGAGTAAATTTTTATTTCATTGTTGAACTATAATAATAATATTTATTTATTTATTCTATACTTTATTCATTAAGTATGGTAAGTTTTAATTACACAAATAAAATTCCATAGCATGATATGATACTTATTTGGAAAAGAAATCTTTAGACAAAAATAAGTGAATGAATAAATAATTAATTGAAAAATATGATTATGAGCAACTTTGTTTCTTGCTGATGTGTACTAGAATGCTACTGTTATTGTAAACACTGTTTTGTCCCCCGCCCCTTTTTTTAGCATGGTATGGAACATGCGTTACTAGCTGGGGAGCTTAAAGATGAAGAAGAAAGGCAAGCAATGGAAAGTGGTAGAATTTCCGATCTTCAAAATAGGAAGATTGCTTTGGAGCAAAAATGTGCCATTACCCAAGAAGAGGTATGTATTCCCATATTACTGATGCACAAGTCATTAGTTCCTCTTCATGTGATTACATGAGGACATTATCGAGATACATTAAAGTCAACGTTCTGGACGTCTACTGATTACACTCGCATGGATTTTATGAAAGTCTCTATTATTTATCTATGAGTCAGAATGTATAGTAATGTATTGAAAGACCAAAATTGTTTACTGAGAAGTTTCAAGTTCAGATTTGGATCTCAAAACAAGCTTTTTCGAGGCCCTGCAGTGGCGCAGTGTGGTAACACGTTCTCCTAGTGCGCGGCTAATCCGGGTTCGACTCCCACAGTGCAAAGAACGCTTACTCAGAGATCTCATAAAGATCGCACTGCTCACTGTAGTCCGGGGTTTGGTTCCCTAGGCCTTAAGAGGTTCGGATTCCTCGGAAAACAGTAGGGAAAACAGTAGGTCCCGGCGCAGCATGACCATTGTAGTCTTTGAGCCGTAAAACCACAAACAAAAGCCTCTGTGATATTTGTAAACCAGTCGATTGATAATTTAAACATGTGGGGGACACATGTTTAGGAAGAACTCTGAAACCACAGTATTGAGGAAAGAACAGAAGTAAAAGGAAAAGGGTGTGACCTAAGCGAAAATGGACCAATGACATGATTGAATAGACTTGGGCAAACACTTCTCATGAGGTTAAACAAACAGTAAAAAACAATGCCGGATAACATTTGGTGTACTTCAATCTTTTGTTCGAACACAGAACTCAATAGTAATGAAAGGGTCATAGTTTGGAGAAGCTTTAAATTTAATTATGCTGTCATCAGAATATATTAAAGGGTTTTCTAAAGCTTTTACAAAGTCTTCTATTTGTTGCATAAGGTGAATGTTTGATGATTGTATATGAAGCTCAAAACATCTCCATAAAACTTGTAGTTGACTTGTATGTTCTTATTATCTCAAAGGGATCCTTAGACCTTCCTTGAACTTCAAAAATGAACTTCTATACCCTTTTACTGCTATGCTATAATGTGAAAAATAATAGTGCATTAAGAAAAAATATTTAAGTAACTTTCTTATTTTAATTGTAAACAGAGATCTCTTAATTGGTAGTATTGCATCATTATGGGGTATAGCATTGCAACAGCCACTGTTTTCAATAGTTTTATGCTACTACTATGTGTGCATTTATTCTTTTTTTAAATGAAAGTTGTATTTTTTATATCTAGATTGAAATTGCAAGAGAAAAGGTAAATCAGCAAGAAAAAAAAGTCCAGGATATGCGAGATGATCTGAAACTGCTGCAAGATCAGTGTTCTTCTCATCTTACAGATGACATTGAAATTAAACTCGAAAAACTAAAGTCGCAGATGGAATTTCTAGATTTAGAGAAAAGGGCATTTGAGGATTTAGAATTTCAACAATTAGAATCCCAAGCCCACAGGGAAGAAGAAAAAGAAGCTCTTAGTCAAGAAATTGATCGTTTAACAAATAATCTTACTCTGAGACAGGTAAGAGAACATTTCTTATGTTGTTGTTTTCTTCCTGTTTCATTTATAAAAGGGATCGTTAAAACTTGACTTTTATAGCTTTTACGAAAAGCCCATTATTATGCTAATTTTATCCACAATAAGCACAGAAAAAGATCCAATTAACAAATCGTTAACGCTATTCACTATAATAAAACAAATGTGACGCAAATATTAACAATGTTACAATTATTTAAAAATATATTTGCATGCTATGTTAAATTACCTTTAATACAGAATCATGAATGCAGTTTGTGCTATGATGCGACAGCACAGCTATCCCACTATAAAGAAACATTAGAAGACAGAGTTTTGCACTATGTGCATGTAAGCTAACAATGTTATCTAAACAGGTGGGAGGTCAAATGTGGATGGTGAAGGAATAGCTCACCATTGTGGTTGCTTTATTCATGACAGATCACCATTTTGGCACGGTTTTCATTCCTCTTCTGGCACTTTGGCAGAAGCATTAAGCATTCATTTTATTTATTACAATAAAAATGAATGTATTTCGTTGAAATTCGTAAAATTTATGAGTTTTTACTTCGAAGAATGACATTTTTATTTTACATTTCTTTAATAATGACAAACTAAAATAATTTGGAATTATTTAGAAGGTGTGCTGTACACAACTAGCACATATTGAGTATGTGCCCCTGACATATACATATATTGCCATTTTGTTTTATTTTCAGGTCCGGATATAAAAGGGTTGCATATTTTCTTTAGAACTACTTTTGCTTTATATATACAATACAATCCTAGTAATTCGCATCCCATTATTTCGTAAATCCCACTTATTCATAGTAAACTCCAGGTCCCTTGGAAAAATGGTAATTCGTAAAATAACAATGCATTTCGGTCCCTTCGCTTATTCGTAAGTGTTTTCTCACTCAAGAAGAACAAAAACATCTTATAAACCGTAATATAGCATGTCAACAATCCCATTTATTCGGAATGAAACTTACCCCTTCCCTATAATGTGGCTCTGAAGAGAAGGCGTAGGTGTCATGGTGGCAAAAATAGTAAGGACAGAGTCGCCCTCTTGCTCGCCGCGAATATGGATGGATCAGAGATAAATTAAAACCATTAATGATCAGCAAAACCCAGATGTTTCAAACACTTAAAATCATTTCCCGTCCTTTATCCTTCCAATAAAAAAGCATGGATGACTTGTTGTTTATTCCATGAATGGCTGAAGTTGTTAAATGGCAACATGGGGAGATAACAGTGTAAAGTTCTGCTATTCATTGACAATTGCATGGCCCAAAATGGCGCTCCGATTTTTAGTCATGTAAAATTTAAGTTCTGCCTACTATTGTAGCACTGGACAACACTATTGATCGGATGCATGAACATTCCCTTTATTAGACAGAAATAACCAAATTTTTTCTACATACCCACTTTGCTTATGTCTTTTGTTTCAAGCCTAAGTTTGGAGGGGAGATTTAGGATACGTATAGGTGCATATACGTACGTACTTTGTATAATTTGTATTATGTCCATGGTTATATACTATTTTATCTATACTTATTTTATTATTTAAACCCCGTTAATTCAAAAAATTTCCTTTTTTACTCTTGATAAATCGTAATACCACATAATCGAAAATCTCGATAATTCATAATGAAGCCTTGGTCCCTTGGCATTGCGAATTACTGAGATATTACTGTATATCATTGATTTATTATATGGATATTTTAATCACTTCGTAAAATTTAGATTATTTCGACTACCAACAGTTAATAGATTATTAAAACAGGGTGTCTATGGATTTGGAAAACATGGAAAGTCAGGAAAAAATCAGGGAAATTTGGAGTGCAAAAGCATGTCAAGGAAATTTGAAATCCATTGTTATAATAAATAATTTTCTTAAACTGAGCTTTTCGTACCACATTGCATACTGAAAATTTTGAAAAACTTATACTTTTAACTAAACTTCTTCCAGAAATTACCCTTTTGCACCAAAACTAATATAATTTATATAAAATTATTAAGCCCGTATATTTCTTCGGAGAAAATGTTTGCCAAATATTAACTAAAACCTGAAAAGTGTTTTTAGCTAAATTTTCTAATCTGTAAAGGATTATGATCATACCAGTTTCCCTTCCCTTATATATGGTCATGCACACTTTAAATGGAATAGAAGATGAAGCATCAGCTTTGCGATTATATAATTAAACTCTTTTATAATGAACTCAAAAAAGGCTGAATGAAAATATTGTTGTAAATATTTAATTAATGCAGATCTTTAGTAAAAAAATTACTTTTTAGTAGTTTGCGTATTTGTAAATTCACTGTAATTGAGTTACAAATGGCTTTGGAGTTTTCGTTAATCGATTTCATTGTCTTGAGATTTATTTTGATTATGCAAGTTTTAATGCGGTATGCATTGTTTACTGTAACTAACGACTGGAAATCGACCAAGATTTGGTCTGAAAAACCTGGAGCAGTCAGGGAAGTTTTAAATGAAATTGGGTAGATGTTCTTAAAAATTAGTAAAGTAAAAAATAGTGTATTATTTTCAGACACAAAGCATGCGCACATTAATAAGTAGTGTTATAAATGAATTTATAATGCATTTTCTGAACTGGATTTGCAATTTTGATTTAGAAAAAGCTCAATGAGCTAGCGTTACAGAAGCTGAAGTTAGTGACTCAACTTGAAAAAGAAAAATACAACTTTGAGTGTCAACTGAAAACCTATACTGATCATTTACAGCAGGTAGTTTTGTAGTTTTTTTACAATATTATTATCATTATCATTCCATCACCTAGTCTTTGGACATAAGAAATGCAAATAATGATATTTTTGTTCAGTGTTTATAACTAGGCTAGAGTAATTCCTTTACGATGCAAACTTCCATGATGGTTTTTTTTCTGAATATTTTAAAGTTTTCTAAAATTTTGCAAATATTAAATATATATATATCTGCGAATTGTAGATCCCCCTATTATTGTCTAATTCCTATTATTTTTAGATTATGGGTCATATTTAAATAGTCTTAAAACTGCCTTTATAAAAATATCGTTTTGGCGAAATGTATCAGAATGAGTTTAAAGATGTTATCTCTTTAGCAGCTGCTGTTAAACATACCTTCATAGACTTGTAAAGAAAATGTGAAGTACATTTTCTAGTATTTTTGCACAAATCCTTGGAATCCTTGCAAAATTTTCATATTTTTCTCAAAATCAGGTCGCCCTCACAAATTTTGTCTTTTTTTTCCTATGATAAAATTGCCATAATATTTATGATCCTATGTTTGGGGTATGTTTTATTTTAATATATATAGTATTTTAATTGGTTCATTTGAAACATTATCTCATTTTTTTAAAAATTGGTTGTTAATTATTGGATATTTAATGTTCACAATGTTATATTCTTTTTATCAAAAAACAGGAAGTTGCAAAGTTGGAAGATGTCAGCAACAAATTAAAAACTTTAACGAGCTTAAACCCAGGCATGATTCCTTGTTTCAGTGATGACAGTAGTCCAAGAACTTCGGATTCAGATTTGGAAGTAAGCATTACTATTTTAACATCCAGCAGTGTACTTTCTAATTACATCAGTTCTTATGGAAGAAACAGGTCCTTAGCTAGACGTTTATTATGGGGGGCTCTGAGAGTTACAGGTGCTGCAAAATAAAAAGCTATAAGGAGGCTTAAAATCCATTAATGTTTTGATGTATTTTATTAATATATTTAATAATACTAAATATCTAAGTAATATATTTAACATTAATGAATAAATTTCTTAACATAAATTTGCATTGACAACTTACTATGGATGTATATTAAAATTTATAAATTAATATATTATTTTAAAAAACTAACGTGTCACACTAAAGGAGAATGGGAATAAAGGCTAAATAATAGCCTGACGAAGCTCCATCCATCTTGAGGCAACAGCAAAGAGTGCAATTGGCAAACTGCCAAATATATTTTTAACATAAATAAGAACAATTTCATACAAAACAAAAATTAAAAAAAAAATTTTTTTTTGAAAAAAA